>OZ010590.1:1746317-1843817 GCA_963932145.1 Acanthosepion lycidas | reverse complement strand
TGAATGTAATGGAATCTATAAATCTATAATTCAACTAGTTTATTCAGGTGATAATTTATTTCATGGACTCAGACCTCCATCTCTTCAGACCAATTTTACAAAAATAAATGGAGTTCAATTTATTCAGACACAAGGAAAAGAAAAAAGACAAAAAGAGAGAAAAGGAACAGGAAAAAGTTTTCATATTAAAAGGGGAAGGAAAAAAGGGGAGAAAGACAGATTTCAATGTAAGGTTTTTTAGGAGAAAGAGAGACATCGGGAGGGGAAAGTATATATATATATACACACACACACACACACACAAATATATATATATATATATATATATATATATATGTATGTATGTATGTACAGACGTCCATACATAAACCCATATACATACTCATACACACCTACATATAAATATATGTAGATAATAATAAAATAATAATAATAAGAAGAAAATTAAATTAAAATTATAGATGAAGAAAATAAAATTAATTCATAATTTAATTTAACATTATAATTGATTTAGGCAAGAAAACCACATAAATGATCATATATACAAAACCACTGTGAATGTATGTATGCATACATGTTAGTACCCATAAAAAATATCCAACACTTCAAGTATAAAATTCTTCAAAATTAATATTATTAGGGAATTTTAAAATGGTTCTTATGTCTACACTTGGAGATAAGATCATTCCATTGGTTCAATAATTTATCAACATTTTTATATTTAATCATTATAATTTGTTTCTTTAATGTATAGATTTCATTTGTCCCTAAAGTTGTCAATCACAGACTGCTAACAACTAAATATATTTTCTGAGTCACCCTGTCAACTGGCTTAACTCCTTTCTTTCCCTCCTCTCACTTGCTTTCTGCTCCCCATGTCTATCTCTCTTTCTCTTCTCCCTAAAAAGCCTTATATTGAAATCTCTGTCTTTCCCCTACTTTCCTTCTTTCCTCTTTTAATAATAAAACCTTTTCCTGTTCCTTTTCTCTTTTTTTTTTTTTTCTTTTCCTTGTGTCTGAATAAATTGAACTCCATTTATTTTTCTTCTGGTCTGAAGAGATGAACGTCTGAGTCCACAAAATAAATTATCACCTGACTGAATGGATTTTTAAGGATTCTGTATTCATTATCTTATTATATAATACAAAAGGGAAAACATTTCTTAGTTTTTTTTCTCTAAGGGACTTTACCAAGGCAAATGTAGGATTCATTTTGTTACACAAGTTTATATACAAGAGCAGTGATGTCATTGATTTATCAAGGCTTTTTAAATTTATGAATGTTCATGAATATTCATCAGGTAGTTGAAAGGTCAGTGAAAATACAGAGGACACAAGGTACCTCCAAAAAGCCTATATTGATTTTGTCCCTTTACAGATACACTTTATCTAATAATAATAATAATAATAATATATATATATATATATATATATATATATATATGAGAAAGATATGAATAGACTGGGTTATATAGATGTGTACAGATGACTATACACCTGAATAGATTGAGATATATATATATATATATATATATATATATATATGTCTGTGTGTGTGTGAGAAAGAGATGTCAAAAGACTGAGCTCGATAGATAAATATTTCCTAATTAATAACCACAAGATTAAGAGATTATATGAGATATTATTGAGACTCAACTTTTAGTACTGATACTCATCTGAAGAATAAGACTTGATATTTTTCAGAGGATTACAATTTTCTACACTGACTATGAAGTAACCATTAAGAAATAAAACTAATCACACACACACACACACACACAAGGGAAATACCCTGAGAGTAATGCTTCCTGTTTACTTTAATCAAAACTACAACAGGAAGTAGGATAACAGTTTTGGATAGATAAACTTTTCAGCTACAAAATGCCATTTTTACACACATTGTTACAAACATTGGCTCTATATTTTTGCCAGCAATGAACAAAAACCTGTAAGCCATTCTTACAGTCACACACATTATTGTTGCCTCTTTAGCAAGTATTGAGTATTTGCAATTTTTATTTTTGCTTTGTCCAATAACATTAATCTGCTTCACATGGCAGATGCCATTTTACCAGACTGCTATCTGAAAGAAGGTTAAAAAAAGCATAGCTTATCAGCAAGAAGGGTTAGCCTCTACTGCAGCTTTACACTTAACAGCCACCTCTGAGGCTATTGAGTTACATAATAAAATATAAAGCATTGCTTTTGTGGCCTCTTTGGACATATATGGGATATGCTAGATATATAAGACCTCATATTAGCAGGCTAAAAATGAAAGATAGCCTAATATAATGTTACAGAGTAAGCAGTAAATTTTAACATTCTTATTGTTCTTTCAGATATATCAAATAAATAAATAAACATAGGTGCTTCCAAGCTGACACTAAAAATGCAAATGTATGGAGTGTATTGCCAATCAAGTAAAATTGAATAGTGCCTTATAAATGCAAATCTTTCTCAGACTTTCAAAATATTCATATATGTATAGATATATTTATATACTTAAACAAACATGCAGTAATATATATATATATATATATATATATATATATATATATATATATATATGTCTTCCAAAATTTCTGGAAACTTAATGCACCAACTGACTTGAAAAAAAAAAGATGACAAAATCAAGGCTTGCCATTTTCCTCTTCCTTTTGTTGGGTGATTTCAACAGATGTATGAAATCTCCCATGAAACATGAGGAACATGCTGGGTAACAGTTAACAGATGAATGGATTGATCAGTTTGTTCCAGTTTCACTGTTGGTAGCCACCCTCCTCTTATCTATAATACTTGCATTAGGATGTATACACACATGTATACATACATACTAGCTTATATAAGACTTAGTGATAAGTCATAAAAATTCATTGTTTTTGATGAGCACATACGGCTTTGTTTTAAATATGTATGTAGACAGATTTTTTTTTTCAAGTTTTGCTTCATTATTTTTATCTGAGGCACATTATTTTTACATGCCCCAATTGTCTGCGTATAAATCCTCTTTCCTTTCAGACAGACCAAAAAAAAGGAAGCAAAGTATAAATCTTTCCAAAACTGTAATTTGGACAATTACAGACTGCTTTTCAAAACTGTTTTTTCTTTTCTTTTTTTATAAAACATTTTTAGACATAAAAAAAAACCTTCTCAAATCTTTGCTTTTAATGAGATTTTTTACTTCATTATATTATTCTTCATCTTATTTTTTTTTTTTATTTCTGTCTAGGAATTTTGGGAAACCATTGACATTTTGTATTATACTTATGGGATTTTTTTTTTTTTTTCTATTATGATAGTATTTTCCAGTATGTAAATATTTATATCAATCTAATTTATCGATCATTTGTCAGAGATGCACTGAGAGAGTGTAAGTCATTTAAAGCTATAATAATGTGTTGTCTGAAATTCCAAGATGGAGTCTTATTCTTTGAATTATCCAAAGTAGTATCCTCACCTTTGTTGTTTTGGTCATTATATTTTGCCTCACGGATTTGTGAGTTGTCTAAATACTGCCAAACGTATGTGATGAGGAGGAGATATGGTGTAATTATTTTGTAAATTTGTCAGACTATTTTCATCTAAAGCTTTCTTCTAATCTTTCAACAGAATTTCATATTTTCATTCCAGTTTTTCTACCTATAACTCTGAGCAACCAAGTGAAACCTGAACCATTTTCCTTCCTATCAGTGGAACTCTCTTTCATTGAAGTGAGAGGTTTCAAAACCATTAGTTATGATTAAGTAAGATTTGAATTTAAATCCAACATCAATTGTCATCTTTTGTTTTTTTTTTAATCCAATTCTTTTATTCTTCTTTCTCCTCATAACATTTTCATAATTTCTCATAATATCTTAATTTACTTCACACTCAGTAAATTCTGTATCTTAGTGACTTTATCACCTTCATTTGGATGAAATGATTTTTAAAAAATGAAAAGAATATCATTGCAATCCATGCTAAGAAATGATGATTTCCTTTTAAGTGGATTCTTCTGTAGGTGAATAATAGGTTGCATGAGTCAAAATGCACACACTTGATATCCTTTCTAGGTTTGAACAGTAAGGTTGTACTCAGGGTGGTTAGTTGAGTGCCAGTTGCAATGAATAGCCAAACTAAGTTTTGGTAACAAAGGTATGACCTCTTTTCTCATGCTTTATGCTACATATATACCTAATAGGTTTGAATTTGATATTTTTCTTTGGCTAGATTGGTTGCCACTCAAAACTAGTGAGATCCATCTTCCCTGCTATTTAATCCATAGCTGAGGGAACATGTGATAGAATTTATACTTTTCCCAAGGGCATTTCTGCAAAGTAAACACAGACACTCTATCAGGCAAAATTTGAACCTGGTTTGTCAACTCCCCATCCAGTACTAATAACAGTTAAGCTAAACCACACATATGTAAAATATACCCAAGGGAGGTTGAAGAACACTTCAGGTGAAATGCAATGAACAAAACAACAAAAATAAGGATACTAGTCAGAATAATTCATGAAATATGCTCTTATAATATTCTGTTTTCTACCTTCAGTTGTTTACAACTAGAACTGACTCATGTCCTGTTTATTAACACTTAACAATATCCAACTCTCTTTGCATCTTGCATCCAATTTGAACCAAGTCAAATTTATTGATGATCATCTATATATAGTTTATACACAAACATGACAGCAAACTTAGTAGAAATAAATATGCTCACTTTAAGAAGGCAATTCAAACACAATTTAATTATTGGAAATGATGAATGCTTACTGAACGGACATCATCACCATCATTTCTATATTGATTTCTTCTAATTATGAAATTATCTTCTTTTTTCAGATCTATTTTCACTCTATTCTTTCTTCTATCTACATAGTCTTCCCTCCCTTAAATCTGTCTGTCTGTTTCTCACTCTCTCAACCACACACACACATATTTATGTATACATATATATGGCCAGCAATCTTTCTTTTATACAGGTTTCATTGAATGTGACAGACAAGGAAAATCTTTTAACTTTTTTATTCAGTTTTCTAACAGTTTTTCTTTTATATGGACAAAGAGAGTGTAGAAACTTTTCATAATGATTATTGTCCCAAATACTTTTAGCCAATTCATTAGTAAAAGAGTTTGCTGTTACTATATTTTCTTATTTTAATGTTCTAAGCTGTGTTGTATAGAAGGATAAGTAATTCTATATTGAGATGCCTTGAGAATGCCCCTGACATGTCTCAGCTTCTGATAAGGAAATAATTTAAATACGCATACACAACTCCCCACTCGCATAATAAAAATCCTTGTAGATAACACTGTCATTCTAAAAACATCTAATTGTAAAAGCCAACCATAAATGTTATTTGCTTTAAAATGAGCTGGGATGTCTTAAGGGTACTTTGAATACATGCCAACATGGAATCAATACCATTTCTTATAAAGCACAAAGATGGTATGACTGAGGAGAGAACCTTGGGGGATGCCTGCATTGATGTCATGGGCACCAGAAGACTGGCCATTTATAACCTACCTTCATCGCCTGATGGGAAGTACTTTATAATTGTAAAAACTCTACCAGAGAAGTTACAGCTAGAGAGTTTGTATTATCCCCCTGCCCCTTCGTGCCACATTGTGTCAAAGTCCTTTAAGATATCTAAGGCATTCACTCTCATGATGAGTTTAATGTCAAGTGCTTTAATTATTCTGGGTATAATGACAGTTGAGATGTCAGTAGAAAACCTAGATGAGCAAAATCCAAATTATTTATCACTCACGAGGTTGTTTCCATTGAGTGCAATGAGTGTTCATCTGAATCCTTGAAATCAAGGTATGCAGCTCACATCTTTCATAGACGTGAAAAATAATTCTCATTCAAGCAGTTTTTAAGCAACTTCAACATGATTGAAGACAACTTTAGGCTGAGGTTCTTAATGACACTTGCTGGAATTTTATTCAGACAATTAGACTTCATAGAATCAAATCTTTTGATTAGTCTGGAAACTTTTGAGCTGAAAAATTACAAAGTTTGTGCAATCCATGTGAAGGGAGATGTCTACTTACATTATATATATATATATATATATATATATAAATCCTAATATGTCAGGTACTATCTGATAGGATCATGAGGGTGAACTGGCTAAGGATGAATTAATGAAGAACAAATTTATTAATAAATTTACTGCTAAAACCTAAAAATTAGCATAAGCTTAAAAAGATATAAAACACATGACTAAAAAACAAAAAAAAGCAAAACAACCTTTATTCTAATAACTAGGTTTTTTTATGCCTGAATCTGTTAAAGATTTCTGACCTCTGGTTTAATAAAGTTTTTCGTTTATTGAAGGTAGCCATTGCTAACTTCTCCTCCATACATAACATACACAACTTGTTGCCAGTTTTATATTTACAACATTTTTTTAGTATTTCCCATTTTAGAATGGAATCCGTTCTATCTTCTTGTTTAATATTCCAAACGTATTTAGAAAAGTTAGTGTCATACCTATACTTCTCATTCTTAAAGCTACTTATGTGATTATAGTAGCACTTTTTAAAGTTGCTTTCACTAGATCCTATGTAGACATTACTTTTGTCATTATTGGTGGTTGAATTATTTTTACTAATTTCCACTTTATAGATGACACATTCTTGTTGACACTTACCCTTGAGTGGGCAGGTGTTTTTATTTCTACAGTTACATTTCGTGGGATTAATGCCAGACTAATGATTTTTTCCTATTAAATTTATTAATTAAACTAGCCATATTATGCATACAACTGTAACTTAGTTTAATGTAATTCCTATTGAAAATTTTATTCAATATGTTGGACGGGGGGGGGGGGTTACTCTTTACTACAAAAATTTTACTAAACCAAAGGTCAGAAATTCTTAATAGGAAAGCCTGGTTCTCAGAATAAAGATTGTCTTTTTTGTTTTTTAGTCACGTGTTTTATATCTTTTTAAGCTGATGCTAATTTTTAGATTTTAGCCATAATTTTATCAGTAAATTTGTTCCTCATTAATTCCTCATTAGCCAGTTCACCTTAATGACCCCATGTAGTGAAACCTAGGTAGGTAGTACCTGGCTCATTAGGGTTTATTTATTTTACTTTTGCTCTGCTTACTGTATTGAGCACTCTTCATTTTAACTTATTACTCGCTGAGGGTTTTTTCTTTGTACCAGAGATTGAAGGTACTTGACAGTTTCTTTCGTCCTGTCCAGAGGTTTCTGGTGCTTTCTTTTTTTTCATTTTTCATCAGATGACAATTTATCTGAAAATTGTGCTACCAGGTTTTTTCACCCACTGAATTTTATATATATATATAATGTAAATCTATTTAGATTTACATTATATATATACATATATATATATATATATATATATATATATATATATACAGTAGCGTCCAAAACTAAGGGACAAAATTTTAAAACCTAATATTTGTTAGAAATAACAACTGTGAAAAGCTGAAATTTTGACAACTGGTAGTCATTATCATCCATAATAACATACTAAAATTTGAATCATTTGCAAAGGATAGAAAAAGAATTATAACAATTATTTATTTATTTTCAATTTTGGAACGTCCAAAAGTAAGGGACAAAATTGAGAAAAACAATGTAAACAGCAAAAAAACAATAAAAATACATGTGCAATCAATATTTAGTAAATGAGCCCTTGCTCTCAATGACAGCAGCACATCTTCGACTACAAGAACGAATCAGTTCTTGACAATCCTCGATACTAATTTTAGACCGTTCTTCTTGAAGCTTCACCCACAAATCCTCTGTGTTAGTGGGATTTCTTTCCATAACTTTCACTTCTAAGGTCTTCCAAAGATTTTCTTTTGGATTTAAGTCAGGACTTAGTGGTGGCAAATCCATAATTTCCAAATCTTGCTCTCTAAGGTAACTCATTACCACCTTTGCCTTGTGACATGGGGCATTATCTTGCATAAAGGTAGCCCTATCGAAACCTGAATTCTGTATGATTGGCACAACATGATCTTGAACAATGTTTTTATAGATCTGCGCATTTACACAAGTTTGTAACTGGACAAGAGGCGTTGTACCTTGGCTAGAAAACATTCCAAATACCATGACGCTTCCGCCCCCAAACTTGACAGTTTTCTTAGTACACTTTGCACTTAATCTTTCACCAATACGTCTCTTTACATTGTTTTTTCCATCATTTCCAAATAAATTAAACTTGCTTTCATCACTGAAAAATACTTTTGCCCAATTTTCATGTGTCCAAATTACATACCTGTTTGCAAAATCTAATCTCTTCTTCTTATTCTTCGAACTAACAAGTGGTTTCTTCCCTGGGGTTCCATTAAACAGCCCTATTTCTTGCAGTCGTCTAGAAACAGTCTGTCTTGACACATTAACACATGAGGTACTATTCATAACCCTTTTAATTTCTGTGCAAGACTTAAAACGGTCCTTTAAAGACATACGCTGCATTATTCGATCTTCTCTTGCCGAAGTTTTGCGGGGTCTGCCGGGTTTTAAAAGCACTAACTATTTTGCCAGTATCATTGTAGGATTTAACAACCCTGCCTACAACACTCTTGGAACGTTTCACTTTCTCTGAAATCTCTCTAATGGTGTGCTTTTCCTTGTGTAGCTTCACAATAGCTTGTCTCACAGAGTAATCAAGTTTTTGGCGTTTCGCCATGGTGCCGGCTGATGCAACGTTTACAAATGACTAAGTAAGACTTATTCTTTAGAGAAAATCAAAAATTTGAATATAGCATACTGTTTACATTGTTTTTCTCAATTTTGTCCCTTACTTTTGGACGTTCCAAAATTGAAAATAAATAAATAATTGTTATAATTCTTTTTCTATCCTTTGCAAATGATTCAAATTTTAGTTTTTAGGGAAAATTTTGTCCCTTAGTTTTGGACGCTACTGTATAAATAAATATATATATATATATATATATATAAAATAAATGAAGAACAAATAGGAAACATTTATCAATCTAACATATTTCACTTTGATTAAAGCTTTGTCAGTCTATTTGTTCTTTATTTATTTCCTATTTGTTTAGACTGGCAAAACTTTAATAAAAGTGAGATTGATAAATGTTTCCTATTTGTTCTTTATCTTGTCATCCTGTCAGATACCAACCTATATGTGATCTACATTTGATCTTTAACTCATATATATATATATATATATATATATATATATATATATATATATATATATATAATGTTTGATTTCATCCCTGAAATGACCTTGTGAAAGCAAATTTAGCTTACCTGTTCACTATAGTCTCTAGTTTTACAACTATTATAGTATGAAGATGACCACAAACAGTAATGACCAGGTAAGCCAACTTTGTTTTCACAGGACCATTCCAGTAATTAAATTTTCAAAATTTAAGATACCATCTTTGAGAAAATGTTTCTCATTTCCAAATTCTCTGTTACAATCTGCTGTACTGTTTCTCTGTTCTTCTGCTATCAGTCACACACTTAATCTTCAATCTGGACACACTGTGGTTTGCAATCTGTTCATTGTTTTTTTTTTTTTGTCTGTCTGTCTGACTGTCCACTTCTTGTATTGTAGTACACACACCTACACACTATTCCTTGAATTGCTGTTTCATTAAGAAATACACAAATATTTCATAGCATGTTTATTTCTAATATATCTAAAGTTTCATTGGCATTTTTAACAATCTCAATGTTAATCTACTTCTCCAAATTCCATTCATCCATTTTTCCTCCAGCATTATAAATGATGAGTATGTATAATTTTCCCTACTGTTTGACAAGAAATAACTCATCTGGTCTTCATCTCAAGAAAGTAAAAACTGCTGGTACATGTGTCCATATCTACTTGAGTACAAATGTTTGCTAAAGTCATTAGCCTAGCTATACAATGCAGACATTTTGGGAAATTACCATATAATTATCTCCTATGTATATTTAAGTATTTTATGCACATTTAAAAATGACAACAAAATAAAAAAAAATAAAAATTAAATTCTTACACAGGTGAAACAAGAACTACACTTTCTAATAAGTTAACTTGTTACTTATTGAAACTAAGCACAAGTCATTCACATACCAATGATCATATTACAAACAACCAAATATGACTTAATATATGATAAATATTAGTAGATTATACTAAAATAATATATAGCACTCACTGTAAAGACTGACACAAAATACTTGAGGCTATTATTATACAAGAGAAATAACATGTATTAAATAAAATATCTTTTCACACATTTTTAAATGTATATAAATATATTTTGTATATATATATATATATATATATATATATACACTAGCTTATCATGTTGAAACATCTTAGTTTAAGATGTTTTACAGATTGAAGCAAGCTCTTCTCCCATCATTCTAGTTCCACCAAAATGTTTAATTTTTGAAATGGTATTTTGAGGGTCATACAAAGTGACCTTTCTTACTCCAGGCATTTTTTGAATTGTTTCCACCAAAGAGTTCAATTTTTTTCTCATCAAACCATAATATTTTGTTCCAGAATGAAGAAGGCATCTTGAGATGACTATGAGTAAAAAGTAAAAAAAGACTTTGTTATTTTCACCTTTCAGAAGAGGGTTTTTTTCTAAGAGTCTAAGAATGCAGCAATCCTACATGGTGATGCATCTGATTTAATTTTATCTTTGCAGACTTCTGCCCCAGCTGCTTGCAGATTCTTCTAAGATTCTCCCTGAGTAGTGAATGGTTTTAACGTTACTTTCTGACAAATGAATGTAGCTTCTCATTTACTTAATTTATGAGGACATCCTGTTTGAGGAAGATTTGTTGTCAGGCTATATTACTTCCATATTTGAATGGGGATATTAAGTTCATTGGAGATCTTTTGATATCCAATTCCTTGATTATGATGATTATGATCATTCCATGATTTTCATAGTCACTCTATTAACTTCTTGAGATCTACTCCTTCAGCTTCACCATTGTGAAAGCCTTTACATATGCCAATGAGAAATTCAGTTTTCATTCAAAGTGCCCACAGATTGTCAAACTCTGTCTGTGGTATGGTTTGCTTGGTCAGAGGAAACTTGCAAATTAATAATTTGACTGTAATTCAGTTTCACACCAATTGTTTTACTCATAAATTTAGAATGTGTCTAAAACTTCTGCCTGCCACTTACGTTTAATTTGCATATAAATTTTTGCATAGATAAAATATTTGTTTTTATTTCTGCTTAGATATATAATAAACTACATATTCACTATGTTCAGCTCAAATTTTAGACCTGTAACCAGAATGAAAATTATTTTTTCTTAAAAACTCTTTGTATCCATTACTTTTGTGCATGACAGATATGAGGTCTGTCTGAAAAGTAACAGGACTTATTTGTTCTTCAATGTGAGAGGCATTGTCCACAGTGAATTCTTGCCACAGGGCCAGATGATCAATCAGCAAGTCTAGAAAGAGGTCCTATGCTGTTTGCTTCACTCAGAGCATGAGAAGTGATAAATCATGGCTGCTTCACCATGACAATGTACTTGCTCACAATGCCCTGAGCATCTGGCAGTTCCTGGCCAAGAAGAACATCCCCATACTGCAACAACTTCCCTATTCATCTGATCTTGCTTCATGTGACATTTTTACATTTCCCCAAGCTCAAGGAGATCATCAAGGGGACCCATTTTGAATGCCAGCAAGAAGGCTGTAATGAGAAAGCTGAGGGGGCATTAAAAAAGAATCCTTCCAGCAGTGCAAAGAAGCATGGCGAAGAAGGATGTGGAAAAGTGTATTAGACTTGAGGAGAATTTACTTTGAAAGGGAGAAACTTTGTAGTTTGTTTGGAATTTAAATATATTGTTTTTACCCCAATTCCATTATTTTTCAGACAGAATTTGTATTTCTCCCAATCTCCCTCCCCTCTCTCTCTCTCTCTCTCTCTCTCTCTATATATATATATATATATATATATATATATATAGAGAGAGAGAGAGGGAGAGTGCATGTGCATCTGTGTGTGTGTGAGGGACTTCAGGTTTGTCCTGTTCACAATTGCTTGCCTATTTTCCATCTATTAAGATTTTTCTATCAATACATTCATAGCAGGTATGTAAGAAAAATGGAAGAGTTTTCTTTCTCTACTGAGCAGAAATGATGCATCAAAAAAGCTTTTTAAGAAGAGATGATCAAATGCAGCATAAAGTCAAAACTGTAAAGAAATACAAAAATATTATTTCTCAGCTTATTTCAGTTCCTCAAATTTAAACATCAGTTCTTGCATCAAACATTTTCTTTGATATATATCATTGGAAAAAATTTTTAGAAAAACAAATCTGTTGTCATTAAAATATAAATATAGATTAAATAATTTAATTTAAATTTATAGACAATGGCAAAACTGTAATTGAATGTTAGAAAAAATAGAACATAAAACTGAGGCAAAAATCTATTTCAAACCTAACAGGTTATTGAATTATTCTATGTATGTATATATGTATCTCTGTTCATATAAAAATAGATAACAATAGTAAAAGAACATACTGGGGTTTATGGTTCTCAACAGTAACTTTTAGTGATGAATGTAGAGCTACATTGGATTGGCCTGATGGCTGAGCTAGAGATTGAAAATAACAAACTGTAATCATTTTTAAGGGTCATATTGTAAGCAGTAAAATCATAGGTCTCTTCAAAGTTGATATAATATCAAGATAAAAGCAGTGAGTTCTTCAACATGCTCAAACCAACCCTGTAAATATCGGCTCTCAAAGTTCACTGGTGGTGTGACTTCCTGCATTATTTGCAATGATGTCTTTAGAGTAAACATTGGGTGGGTTATGGTGGGCTGAACATTGAGAGCTGATATTTATCTGGCGGGTCTGGCTGGGTTGAATGCTAAACAGTTAAGTTAAAGAGTCTATGTTCTGCAAAGCTGACTATTGCCCATCTTGCCAAAAAGAATAGTTTCAAAGACACCAAATTAATGGAATGTTCCCCAGCTTCTCCTGATATTTATCTAATAGAAAACTTGTAGCTCATCATTAAAAGAGATACATATGAAAATGGAAGACAATATTCAAGAAAAGAACATCTCTTGGTAGCAATAAAACTGCTGCATGTTAAGGTTGGAACAATAGAAAAAATTAGAAATGGTTGAAAGGTTGATAAAGGTTATAGAATATTGAGGAACATATATTAACATATGTAGAATAATAAAATAATTTATTCTGGTATATGAATATTGTGTTAATCAAATATAAGTTTCTATAGTCCAAATATTTTGGATTTATTTATAAATACATTTTTTTTTTTTAACTTTGTTTATATAATAAAAATTGATATCTCCAAAACAAGTTATTATTAATATTTCTAAGAACGTGAAACTCATATATTTCTCATATATCTTGAAGTCTTATGAAAATGGCTACTGTGAAAATATTGACTTGTATAATAAACCTGACAGAGTCTGTTTTTAAATCCATTCATCTCCACAATTTTTTAAGATCATTTCACTCCAAGCAAGGCAACAGAGCCACTAAGATGAAAGTAGTTACTGAATATGAAAGAAGGTAGTAAAAAGAAAACATTATTAGTGGTAGCAGGGAAACAGAATTCAACACTGAATGGTGAATGTCTGTTCCATGCTTGAACACAATCTTCAGACATTGCCTAAAGATTGCATTCAAGCAGGACTGTTGCCATTTGGTTTTGAATGGTGTCCCTGCTTTATATTTACATATATTCCATCTTAAATATTGAGCACTTTTACCCTATAAATACAGCATAACAACTTAAAAGTATATTTCATCATATATATATATATATATATATATATATATATATATATATATGTGTGTGTGTGTGTGTGTGAACTTACAACATTTCACAATTCCTAGCAGAGTATCAGAGTGTTAGATATTTAATAATAAAGTGATGGATACAAAAAGAAAAATGAATGTAAATGAAATTGATTAGATTATATATCCACAAAAAAAAATGAAAATAATTTAAAATTTAGAATTCCCAGCACATCTCTCATTCATGTGTATGTATATCTATATCAATGTAAGCAAATTTAGTCTGGTGAAGTCCTAAAGGACAAAACATATCACACAAAAACTTTTTCCCCACTTTGTCATACGCAAAAAAAAAAAAAAAAAAAAAAAAAAAAAAAAAATGTGTGTGTGTAAATAAATAAAATGCATGTGTTTATGTGTATAGGACAATACTCAAAGATTATTAGATGCTGTATAGGTTTTAACAAGGCTAAAGAATAGATTGGTTATTAGGTTGTAGTAAAAACAATAAGGATTAGGATACTCATCTGAACAATTAATGGAATGATAACAGTGGTTTATCTGAGAATTTCAGAGAACAATGTTGAGTTGTGAACAAAGTTTGATTTCCAACTGCAATGTTACATCCTTTCAATCAACAATAAAATAATAGAAACCAGAATTCTTCCCATTGTTGCTTCTTCTTTCTGACATGAACCCAATTTTGAAAGTGCAACCTTAATTCAGTTATTGAACAAACAAGCAGAAGATTAAAGTTGGAATCTCACTGGACAAGAGTATCACACTTGTGACCTTTTTTTTTTTTCCTTTATTGGCATTGCAAATAGTTAATATCTCACTGAAGGTAAAGAGCGTGTAGAAGGTTGGTGGAAATTGCCCGAGGAAGATCTAAAATCATTGACACTTTTTGTGAATGCCAGGAAAAGAAAAATCACTTAATATAAAAGTAGACAATGGCAACAACAGTCAGCACTCATTGCCATTCCAATTCTGTTCTTCACACATGAATAAACAGTGATGAGAATTCCCATAATTTGTTCTGTAAAGAAGAGGGCAGGATCAGTATGGAATTAGTCTTTTGTTTCTGATATTTTGTTGGTAATAAAAGAATAAAAACAAAATTGCTTGTTTGGAACTTGTCTTACTGATTAAAATTGTTTCAATCTCCTTTTTTATTTGCTAGACTTTCATTACCAGGAAAAAATGTGCAGAGGATTTTATTTATGTTAAACAGGAATTTTCATGATTCATATTATCATTCTTATTTTGATAAGTAACTACATCTTGGAAATATTTACATTATACTTAAACCAGGAATCAACTGCTTGGATTTGAGTAAAATGTGTGCATTTTCCTACTTTTAAATCCTTTTTCTTTCTGATGAATTAACAAAAAAAAATAAACAAATTATAGGTATGTAAAAAATGCTGGAAGACATCTTTAAAGAAAATTTTTCATAAGTAAAAACAATTTCAGTGTTTGTTCATATTATCTTTATGGTTTTGAATAAATATTTCAACTCTATGCATTGAACATCTCTGTCTGAACTCTGAAATTTTATTTGCTAATTAATTATTTTTTTCTATTTTTTCTCCTCAATAGTAGAAAATAGGTTTGCCTATGGCCGAATTCACACTCCTCCCAGTCTTTAGAACAGGAGTAGAGGTTGATCCCTTGTTTCTTGTTAGCATTGGTTTTCTGGTTCCTTCTAGAAAACGAAATGAAAAGACTTCTCTTTCACTCCCAGTAAATGCCTTTTGTATCTTAGTGGCTTTGTCATCTTGCTTCAGTTGAATTGCTTAAAAAAAATCTCAAAAGAAAATAAATTCAACATTTTTCATTTTTCATCAAATGCTGACTTCCTATATGTATTCCTTCTTCTGCCAGTGAAGAAGAATATTGCTAAATTAGAATTCATTAAAAAATTATTCTCCTCAGTTCAATATATCATTTATTTTGGTTATTCCATAAACGATATCAATTTTCATCTCATTTTTAAGGCTGATGTCATTTTGCTTTCATGTTGATTTTATTCAATTGAAAAGTTAACAAGAATAAAACTCATTTACACATCTCATTAAAAAAATGAAGGAAATATTTAAATAACTTTGCAATTTCATTGTTTATATTTTCTGCTTAAGTGCCTTTAACTTTTAAATAGATCAGCCAATGAGATGATTATTGTTTTTTGGAGAAAAATTTACCTGGGACATTCATATTCTAACCCTAACACCTTTTATTAAATATTCAGGAAATTTCCTCGTACCCATAAATTTAGTCTGATAGGTTTGTAGTGCTAAGCATCCCATTCATAAAATCATTATTTAAAAATTTTAGTCACTCTTTTTATTCTAACCTTCGTGTATATTTGAAGCACAAGTGCAATCTAGGATTTTATCAATATAATTAATTCTATTGTTGCTTGTAAGAAAAAAAAATACACTTTTTAAGTAATTTAACAGAAATATGCAAAGAAAATTACTTAAAACTGAATAAAAAGCCATTAGCAGCCCTACTTCCCTACATCCTAATGAGATATTCCGTTGTTGTTAACACAAGGCATATTTTGCTTATCAGTTTTGAGTAATTCATCCTGTTACTCTAAAAATGGAGAGGATTCTCATTATTACGTAGTGAAAACAGGTTCTCTCTACCTTCTTTATCTCTTTAAGAGACAAGGAATTATGGTTATTGACAACTTGATCATGGTTCTCCACAGTTTTCTTTCTTTTGTTGCTCACATCAGTACTTTCTTTTTTATGGCCCTCTCCACTATATTATTTGTTCCCTCATCCTTTTTCACTGTTTTGTTAAGTGCATTATTCACTGCTTTCCTCTGACCTTCCATTGCTTTTGATATGCTCTGTTGATTGTTCATCTATGGTATTTCTAACATTTGTTGGTGAAACAGCCTGGTTGCCTCAAATCCTTTCCCTTTTCATTTTTGACAAAATTGTCCAGCTTTTTGCTATTATATAACATTATTGTTGTTATCCGTATTGACCCTTCATGCAACACTAATATGATTTACATAGCGAGTAGCTTTTTGTTACAGCCTAGTGTTACTAGCTCCATGCAACAATTTGTTTTAAATTTAGAGTTCTCCTTCTCTAATGCACACAATCTGCCCTGTTATTCACTCCTAGCTGGCAGGAGAAGAGATGGATTCTTATCTTTCCAAATGTATTTGTGCAACTTGAACTCAACATGTCAATTCCACTTTCCATGCCATTAACTGCTACACTACATCAGCTCATCCATTGCTATAGAACAGAGCAGAAATAGCAGTCCAGCAATAGTTTTCAGTTTCAATTGTTATTTTTACTGTTCCCTTATAATGTTATTCAGTTCCTGGAGAATATCTTTTGCTATTCTGATGTACCTTTAAATTTCTCTGTCACCCTTTCCAGCATCTGTTCTTACACTGACAAAATGAATTATGCAGAAATTCATGTCTTCAGTGCGGTGTGAGTGAAAAATATATGAAGTTTTATTGCGTTTTATAGAATAGATAATAATTTACCAGGTTTAACTCAGTCAGGGACACAGTTAAACAAGAGTAAATGAGAGGAGGATAGTATTAGACCAAAAGGTTCGTCAAACAAAAAAAAAAAGGTATTGAGTGCATTTCCACCTGCAATTCTCTGATCATCGACAACAAATATGATCCACTTTTTAAAAGAACAATCACAAGCGACAGAAAATGAAGAGTTTACAACAATGTGGAGCCAAAAAGGTTGTGGCAAAATTGAAATAAGCCATTTTGAACCACTTCAAAAGCCAATCTGTATCTGAAGATGGTTATGCTATGTATCTGGTAGGATTGGAAAGTCATTGTATATTATGAGCTCCTTTTGCAAAATGAAACATTGATTTTAGGTGAGTATTGATCCCAATTAGACTTGATTGAAGACAACAATCAAAATGTGTAAAGCCTGGAATTGGGTTAATGGGAATGTAGTCATCTTCTGTCATGACAAAATATCAGGCCTCATGTCTCTGCAGACCTCTGGCAAAAATTGGTACAATTGAGCTGGGATGTCCTACAATACCAGCTATCCTCACTTGACCTTGCACTTTAAGATTATCATTTATTTAGATCTTTAATAAATTCTCTCTTAGACATGCTGCTCATGCAGAAATATCAAATCTAGGAAGATGCAATCATGAAGCTACCTCAAAAATAACAAAAGGTAGTTGAACAAAATGTCACATATGTGGTTGTAGAAATATGTCTTTGAAATTTGCTTAACAACACTGCAAATTTTCTAAAGAAAGCAACGGATCTTTATGAATCCGACAGATTTTTTATCACTTTAAACATCATTTTTAGTGGATACTCATATTTGAGTAGACACGTCATTTATTTATTAAACAGTATTTTTTATTTATTTTTGCCTACCTACCTGAATATTCGAGAAATCTTATTACAGAAAAGTGAGACCATAAATGTTTCTTTAATAAGAATTACCAATCATTCAGGTTGGATTAGATAAAAATAAATATTTACTGCTTAATAAATAAACGAAGCATCTACTCAAATATAACCTTTAAAAACATTTCAAACTTTTGTTCTGACCTAATACCTTGTTGTGCTCACCTTTCAAACACGAAGAACTTCCTCATTTTGAAAATAAAACTTCAAAATCTTTACTATTTATATGGGCTTGAACACTAAACAATTACAACTGTACAATTATCTGAGCTACAATGACTGCTATTGTTATTCATGTGATTGCATAAATCACACAGACAGAAAGTTCTTTTATTGTATATTTAACAACAAAAGGAAAGTAATTAATTTCAACTTAACATTAGTAAAAAACATAAAACCGACAGGTAAATTCAGGAAGTTATAATTTTCTACTTGATTTTTCTTTTATTATTATTATAATTGATATACAGTGAATTAGAAACAAGGAGACTGATTGTTTTACTAAATTATTCTGAAAAGTGAAAAAACAAAATTATCTTATCTGACCTTTTATGATAGACCAATGGGAAGTATGGGAAGTAACTGTTTAGTTGCTTTTCAGTTCCAAGAGAAACAATTTGAATATTTTCAAGTATTGTGTCTGTGAGAGAATACCATTATTTGGAATCAACAGCTGAAAGTGTTTTGTTATGAAGCAATAGTAAATGACTTATTCTAGCTGACTTGTTACTGTTTACTGAGTAGTGAGTTTCATCCTCACTGAGTGACCCAATCTCATGGTTTTGTATCATAAATTCATTCCTATCCCAAACCAATAATACAACAGCTATTCCAATGATATGCAACAACATACAGAGTACAATGGATAAATTGTCTTCTAAATTAAATGAATGAATTAAATGAAAATAAAACTGACATCTCATCTTAGCAGATATATTTACCTAAATTACACAAAAATATATTGAAATACTAAGATGTAAATTTATTCAATAAAATCACCATTGGCTTCAACCACGGCCTCCAGACAACTTCAGAATCTCCTGCAACTCTTCTGGACAGTCTCCTTGTTTAAGTTGGTGAATGCTGCCATAATCCTTACTTTCAGTTTATGTTTGGTATTACAAGGAGTTTTGTTTGTTCCTTACTCAAGTGTTCCCCACTGATAATAATCAAGGGGGCTGCAGTCTGGGGAGTTAAATGGCCAGATGTAAAGGGTGTTGTGGTTGCAGAAATTGTCTGAGAGCCATGACTAGGTTCTCCTGCATGGTACAGTCCTATTGCCAGACATAGGGCAGCACTACCTCCTCAAGGCACTTTTGATGTAAAGCCTCTGTGTTGAGTCTGAGGCACTGTGGGAAGATGAATGGAGGTATAACGTCGCCATCACATCTTTAGAATCACCATTACACTTATCCAACTCTTTTCAAATCCACTGCACTGCCCTCAGATTAACACCCTGAAATATTCATATTGGAGCTTCTGGTGTGAATGCCAAGCAGTACAGCATGCCATTTCAAAAATTCTGGTGGAGTGAATTGTGTCATGGTGTTCTTTTACTCACTCAACTAAACCTACTATACTGTGCAGTTGACAAAATTTACCTATTGTACTCTGTATAGCAATACCCATCTTGGATTTTATCCTTAAACCCATAAGATCTCTATTTAGATTTACATAAGGCATCATTTAAATAGGCAACATCCTTCTCCTTTGATTTCTACTAAACAAATCAAAATAGAATAATTCAATGCTAAATAGACACACGGCTACATTCTGAAGGACATTCTCAAATTTAATCTCATTTTTAAGCCTGAGGTGATTAAGATTTTATTTAATGAAAAGCGAACAAGAAAAATGTTTAAAATAATCATTTTGAGCCCTGAATGGCTCTTGTCACTTTTAGCAACTCTGGGAAAATAAATAAATTGATGGAAAGAAAAAGAATGAGAGAAAAACAGATTTGCTATTAGTAGGTTCTATTTTCAAAGCAGTGCCAATGGAAATGGGAAAAGAAAGACAATGGAAAGTCAACAACAATAAAAAAAAATCATGCTAATAATAACAACAATGGCAACAATGATCAATTTGACTTGCAGTGTTTTTCTCAAGTATCAAGGATCAGCAAAGGAAATGAAGAAAGAGACAGAGGCAAGGAAGCCAGCTTTAAACAACATGTCTGCATCATTTCATAGAAAGCAACAAATACACACACTTGCACACACAGACATATATATATATATATATATCATGAGCAAGTGATTAGAATGTTAGCATTCCAACTATGAGATGTTCAAATCATCTCAGCATGTTCATTTTGTTAGGGAGATGACTTCTTGATAATTATCTGAGCCTGGGGAAATGATTCCAACATGCATATCATTGTAAAGAGAGCCTAAAAATCACATCATAGGTTGACACAAGCTTTGTGAGTGAAATTTGATAAATCAATGTTTGGAAGCTGTCAGTGGTTGTACTTCAGCTTGACTGAAGGTTCAAGTGTATTAGCTTTGTTCAATCTGGTTATCCCACTGGATTATCTAGCAGAGTTTCTATTCAAGATGACCTTCACTTGATTAGAAAGATTCGATCAAATCAAAAATTCATCCAGAAATACAATAAGCCTTCAATTTATCTGCATGCCAAACCCCGTGAAATACCTACCAGTTATCTAAAGCAACAATGTGAGTTTCACTATTCTTATTTAAAGCTTGACAATCTCTTTCAGCAATAACTGTTAAAACATTGGCAGTTGACCTAGAAAAGCAAAAAGCCATATTGTTTATATGATAGAAAACTCTGAGAGGTGATATGCTTAACCAAATATTGATAGCTAATAGCACACGGCAGATTTATCTTGGAACTCAAGAGATGATTCCATTTTCACTGGAAGATTGAATACCAACACCATGCCTAAATACCCTAGAATCTTCTTAGCAAAGAGAAAGATAGCCTGCAACAGAGATTTCCCTGGCAGAGAAAGAAGTGTTTAAATTAGTTTCACAAAGTGCAAAGATATCTTGAGAATGTTTCAAGAGAAAAAATTCTACACTATAGAAATTGGTAAGAATACCATGAAGATTGAGAAGTTTGGGTGATTTCATTGTTTTTTTTTTTTGGTTATTTTTTTTTTTTTTTTTTTTTTGCTTATTTACTGTTATTACTTTTAATAGTAACTATCAATATTTTAATTATCACTCTGTCCATTGTCTAAAGCAATGCTTTCCAAACATTTTTTTTTCTCTTGGCCACATTTTTGGAAGAAAAATTTACTTGCATCTCACCAAATTTTATGTAATAAAAACGATATTTAAAAATCAAAATCAAAGAGTTGTTTGAAGGGAGATATTCCACAGATTTAAAATCAGAACATTATTAGTGATAACTCTCTCCTCCAATTTGCAGACCCTTGTTACTATATTCTTAATACTTGACATAATGCAAAAATATCACAATGATAAAATCGGTCAATAATTATTCATAGCTATTTCGACTGGGACTCCTGCATGCAATTACAAGTAATCCATAATAATGTCTTAAATTTTGAAATCATAATTATTTTTGGCATATGAATATTTTGAAACTGTTTCTAAATCTTTGATTGTCTTTCAATCAGTCAGCCTTACCTGCTATCCTCTTCCACTGTACCTATGAGATGTGTCATACAGTTTGGAAACCTAAGGCAATACAAATTGGATGAAAGGTGACTAAGACTAAAAAATGTGCCCTTAGGGTTGTCAACCAGAAATGCATGCTGAGACAACTTTCCATGTGCAAGATGACACCACAAATATTCTGATATTATGCAACTGTTGACCAAATCAGGCATCTCTAAGCACACTACCAAAGAGTTCATGCTCTTTTGCTACCAGTTGGGAAGCAGCAATTAGAAATCTACCAAATGTTACACTCAAAATAAAAAAAATTGCAACTAATCATTAGTAAAATGTTAAATTAAAATCACAGAAGAAAGGAACCAGAAAACCACATCCTAAACAGGTAACACTTGACGCTATTCTTTGTGTGTGTGTTATACTCTTGATGAAATTTCTATACATATTCCCAAGTAAGCTACTTCAAGGCAGACAATAGAAGCAAGATACTCAGTTAAGTAACATTTTCCACAGTTAAATTCCACAAAATATTTCATCACACTTTGAATATAAATGCCCATCAATTTGACAATGTTTCAGTATTGTGAATATGCTTTTGCTATTTTAGGTAACACAAGGTTTTGTCCTTTTTGGCCATCCATACCTTAGCCATTCAATGTATATAGATTTTAGCAGGTTCTCTCACAATTTTTACAAGAAACTTACATTTTAAATTTTGTTTATAAAATGTCTGTGATCTTTGCTACTATTAGTAATGTTTTTGGTACTTAACTAGTTGAGATGACTAACAGATCAATGATACCCATTTTATGTGAATATATTTGGGAGTTATGTATGCAAACTATAAAACTTTTCTGCTTTATACTCTTCTTCTTAGATATGAACAAAACCATTGTGATATGTTTTATGTGGTACTATTTATTTTATTTCTTTGTTTAGTGGCACATCAACTCCTTATGGGTCATTTAATGATGAAATTTAATTTCCTTGGGAGTATTAGTAATTTCTTTTACAAAAATGTAATTGTTTCGTTTTTATTATTATTTTTTGCAAAAACATTGTTGGAAATTTTTTTTTTTTTACTATGAAAATTTATTTACGGTATTTTTACTATAAATTTTTTTATACTTTCATAGTGTTTTGACCCCAGTTTGGGGGGTTTACTATTTGCCCATAGCTGGAGCCCTACCAGGTGCTACCACCCTCGGTCAGGGCAGACCTGGAAACAACAGCAATTAATTGATGGTTCCATGTTCCATTTCCCAATCAGAGGCCTGCCTTGCTGCTGGATGTAGTTTACTGTCATATTCAGGTCGGTTGTGCAGTACTAATCTTTTATATCTAGAGATCTGTGTGTGACACTGGCTTTATATCAATCATGGTGTAAGTCAAGTAATTTGTGATGCCAAAATTAACATAAAAATATTCTCTAACCTACCTTAAGCATGCATAAGCTATTTTTACTTCTTTAATGACTATGAAATTTTTTGTCAATGAAGCCAAAATTGAAATTTTAAAGAAATTTTTATATTATTCCAGTATATTTGAATAAGATATTATAAAAGTGCTGATGAGTGTTGCCACAATTTTTAATGATCTTTTTGGTCCTGCAGGCAAAACATATAAATTCTTACCATTTTATGTAGACATATGTTAGAATTATATATGCAGCGATATAAAAAGTGTATCTGGTCTAAATTCTTGAATATGAACAAAAACATCAAGTGATATATTTTATGTAGCACTGGCTTTTATATCTACATATATAGATATATTTAGCTTAGTCTAGCAGAAATCCAAAGTAATAGAGCACACATCCATGGAAGACTGAAATGACATATCTTGACACCCACCCCAACTCCTCAAATTGACTCTATTCCTGATATTTAGCACATCTGATAATCTCTTGTGCTTATTATTATTATTTGAAATTTTCCATCAAGTGTACAAATTACAAATTAGTGAAACAGAAATTAATTCTCTTGTTCATTCCAATGATATACATTTGCATCTGTGCAAATCCAATCATTGAACTAATCCTTTTGTATGTGGCAAACCTGATACACGGATGAGAAACATAATCCATTAATTCTTGACAGATAATGAACAGCTAATTCATTCTTTTAGCACATTAGCTAATCAGTTCAAGATTTTAATGTTGACTGAAAAATGTCGTCTTGACAACTGGTAATGTAAATTAGCTGGTCGCATGGAAATTCCACGAGTGTTGACAACTAAACAATCCATTATCTCATGCCTTTGCACTTTTCTCACTCTTTGTTTGTATCTTCTCATTCTCTCTCTTAACCTTCCTATAGTCATTACTGCTTGTCCATATTTTATCCAAATACCATACAAACATAGGCTATTTTAATACTATAAAAAGTATAAGGAATGCTAAATACTTTTATTGCTCTGTCAATCTTTAAAGAATTTTAATATTTTTTTTTAAGGCAATTCACCTCAAGCAAGGCAGGAATGCCACAAACACACAAGGGGTGACAGAGGATTGAGAGGCATGTTTGAAGAAAGGATACAGAAGAGGATGAGGAACAACTTCAGGGAGTCAGATGTCGATTGACATTACACTTGAATATTTGAAGATTATAGTTATCGGGGAATTAAGTAAGGGGAAAGACGTTCCACAGATGGGAAGTGTGAGAGAAGAAGTTGTTTTGGTTACATTTAACCATTTCGACAGTGAAAGGATGGGACCGAGATGCCAGCCTGGTAGCACATTTAAATTTATGTAGTCTGGGAACCAGCAAAAGTAGCTTGTTGGAACAGTTGCTGTGAAAGAGACAGAGGGACGACACAGCATGTCTGTGGGATAGCCATTGTAGACTAGATGCCAGATCAGGACTTATCATCATGCATATTCATCTCTGGATTTTGTCAAGGTTTACGAGATGTACAGCAGGAGCACCAGACCATATATGACAGCAATATTCCATGGAAGAACGCATGGTTGATTTATAGATTTGAAGGATGGACTCATACAAGAAAAACTTTCTGGCATGACTGAGAACCAACTTTACTTGCAGTAGATGAAGCTATTGATTCAATCTGTTTATTCCACCTCATGTCAGTGGACAACGTGAGACCAAGCAGGTGCAATGAGGTGCTCTTGAGGAGTTGGGCATCAGCAATTCTGATGGGAGGCAGGAAGGGTTCTCTGTGGTGGATAAAGGAGAGCAGTTTCTTTTTATAGGCATTAAAGTCTACAAGCCATTTCCTGCCTCAGTCAACCACAGAGTGGAGGTCCTTTTCGAGATCAGCATCCAAGTTAGTTTTGTCAATGATACTAGATTTACTATTGAGGCAGTAGTAAAAAGTGGTGTCTTCCACATAGATGCCAACTTGGGAACTGATTCTTCATTTCATGGTTTGACAGGAATGATTGAATTGTCAAATAATCATCCTGTAATACTGTATCCCTGAAACTTATGAAGAAGGCCAGCATGCCAAACCCTATCAAATGCTTTAGAGATGTTTAGAGCCACGGCTCAAGCTTCTCCATTATTGTTGAGTGCTTGGTATACAAATTCAGTTATGGCTGTGAGCACATCAGCAGTAGATCAGGCAAAGTGGAAACCATATTGCTTGTCAGAGAGCAGATTATGTGAAGTAAGGTGCTTAACCACTTCGGCGTTGATTAAAGTTTCAAAGACTTTACCGAAGAGTGGTAGGAGCCTGATAGGACAGTAGTTAGATGGGTCGGAAGGATCACCAGAGTTTTTAAAGACAGACACAACAGTTGAGGACTCTCAACAGGTTGAAAAGCAAGAGTTAGGCAGTAGTTGTAAAGTTTAGAGAGGACAGGAACCAATTCAGGAGTACATTTCTTCAGGAAATTGGCCAGTATCCTGTCCCCACCACTAGCCTTATGCAAGTCTAATTTAGAGATGATGCCCAATACCATCATTGGGGTTATGTGCCTCTCACTGAGCAGAGACTCAATTGTTGGGGGAAAGTCCAGTATGGGTACACTAGATGAGTCTAGCATTAAATTGGATGAGAACTTACAAGCAAAGCAATCAGCCTTATCAGCTGAGGAGGTCAGGACCTCAAATTGGTTGAATAAAGTGGGTATTGAGGGTTTGCTTTTGTTCAGCATGCTTTTGCAGAGCCACCAGTAATCTTTTGAACCAAACTTGCAAGATGCAATACGTTGATTCATTCTTTCGGCAAAGAGAAATTTTTACTTCTTTGAGGATATGTTTGCACTCATTGTGAGCAGTGACAAAGAGGCGTCTGTTGTAATCAGACATGTCTCTATGATATAGATGGAAGTAGTGATTCCTGTGAGCAATAGCTGCTGCACAAGCGGCTGAGAACTCAGGGGATGAGTGCAATTTCACTTTATATTTTCTTGTAGGGATGAAAGCCTTGATTCCAGCTTTTAACCAGGATGATACCTCAGATGCACTTTTTTGGACGGGGAGGTCAAAGACAGTATTCCAGGGTACATCATGACGGAAATCACAGAACAAGTTCCAATCTTCTCATTGATAATAGAAAGATGTTCTCTTGGTTCTTTACCAGGAGAGGAGTAGGCGATGAAAACAGACATGACATGATCAGAGTTGCCAAGAGAGCATAACTGCATAGCACAACAAGACTTGGGGATGGAGATAAAACAGAGATCAAGAAGGGAAGCCTTACCATCATGGTTGCATAGGAAAGTCAACCACTTCTGTGAGTGATTGAAAAGTTAAATGTTTTTATGCCATGAAGGTCAGTTACAGAGTGTTTGAGCCATTTGGTATGGTTGGCATTGAAGTCATCAAACACAAATATGTTTGCAGATAGATATAGAGAGATAGCCCTGTCTATATTATCGGAAATGCAATCGAGTACACCAGTCTTGGGAGGATGGAGAGCGATTGAGAAAGAAGAGATAGCTTATAGATTTGAGGAGAGATAGACGGAAACACATGCATGAATAATCTGGAGATTCGAGAGAGAGTTCCCTAGCCAGTGGCAGATGGTCTCATGTGTAAACACTCAGGCCATGCATATGGGTAATAGAGTCATTTCTAAGGAGAGGAAGGTAACCGGGAATCAAGAAGTCAGAAAAGGGGATTGACGGATTAAGGTTGGTCTCACAGAGAGCTCCTATATCAGGAGACTTGTCAAGGATGAATGATTCCACACTGCAGAAGTTGGTTTGAATGCCACTGATGTTGGTGAAGGATATATTTAAGGGTTTAGGTGATTTTTTTTGAGCTGGTTTAGGTTAGTTTCTTTGATTGTTGGTAGTCATGATATAACTGCAATTGTTTGCCTATCAGTCTCATTAATTAATCTCTCTTTCATTAATTAATATCTGCCTTGCTGTTGTTCATCTTCACCCCTTCTCTGGATACTTATATTTATTTTTTCCTTTTTTTTTTGGGGGGGGGTCTTTTCCTTTTTCCTCTCGTTTTCATATCCCCTGCCTTTTTTCATTCATATCCATTTTTTTTCTCAGTTCCTTTCCCACTTAATATTTTTATATAAGGTTTTCTTGGTCAGAAAGGCATAACTGATTCCAGCTCAGATGAAGTAAAGATCAAATGATCCAAAATAAAAAAGCAAAATAGTGAGTGATACATGAGGAATGATAGGATAGATAATTTCTACATTGAGTAATATTCATTTGTGCATTATGGTAACCCATGAATTTTCTGCAACATGCTTTCACCAGACCCAGTTCTTGATAATTAGCCATTGATTTTTAAAATCAATGAGTTAGTGCATATCCCCAATTAATTTCACATATAGTTTCTCAATTTGTAATGGGGAGGGGGTATGAACATAATGGTTTGTTTGCCATATATATTAATCAAAAGGAATGATGCCTGATGCAATATTTAAAATATATCAAGAAATCCCTTTGCTCAATCATGTTGGAAGTTTCATACAAGGTAACAAAAGAAAAGTATTGTTTGCTAGATAAAGTCCAAAATAACATCTGATACACATATGCATTGCAGAGAAATCATGATGAGACAGTGAATTAATCTGATAAAATCCTAACACTTTTAAATATTGAGTAATGATATCTTGAAAAAGTGTGCTCAAGAGAGAGAGGCAGAGAGACGTTGATCTATTGATGGCTGAATAAAGACAACTTAGATAAAGACATTTGTGTGTGCCGGCTCCTTGCCTTAAATAAATCTATTCTTAATTGCAGTTTGATCAGGGGAGACGCTAAAATGCAGTTGGGGATTGAAGAAATCAAAATGTAAATAGCAGTCAGTTGGATCGTATGGAAAATGAAATTTCTTTCTTCTGGCTGCAAGGAAGAGTCATATTTTCTTCTCTTCTCTTTCGTCCCTTTTCTGCTGAAATCTAATCAGAAAGAAATCTTTCTGAATAAAACATGATCACTGGGGGAAAACAAATTGGGTTAGATCTCTTATTACATTTTGTCGTCTTTTAGGGCTGATATGATTTCTCTGTTAACTGACTCAATGTCCTGCCTCTTGGCTTACTATACTTGCTATTCTATAAAACAATCATGAATAGACATATATTTATATCTCTTGTATAAAATTCATTCTTCACTTTCTCAATATGTCTAGCACTGCACTCTCTCATACTGAACAACTATAGACAATATTCAGTAGGCATTTGAAAATAAGTCTTTAGCAGTCTATAAATGGAGGATGACCTATTGTAATGTTGCACAGTATGGTACCAAATTCTAACATTCCTGTACTGAGAGTATTAAAATAATAGCTAACTAGTTTGACACAGGAAATGAAAATGTTGGCTCCAATCCTGATGAGGAATAACTGCAAAATACTTCCCCACTTCTTCAATTTGTAGCCAGAAGCACACAAATGTATGTTTTGGAATTTTTTCCAAGCCAATAAAATAGGCCGGTTCTCATATTCATCTGACTCAGTCTTGGTCTGTTTTTTCTTGAAGTCAGAACGCTAGGTTCTCCTATCTGAAATTGCTCTTGTGTGTCAACCCCAATTCTTCACTTGTGAACTTTTTGCCATATTACTATTGCTTTGCCATATTACTGTTAATTTGCCTTTCATATACTGTTTGCTTGCTTTACATTATTTATGGCCCTGTCCTTTTTTTTTATTTATGGCCAGTCACTCTACACGTACATTGTCTATGACAGTATTATACTGGGCAAGAATTGGTTGGAAGCACACACAGGAAAAGAAAGGTAGGATGAATCCAATAGGTTCACTCAGCAAAACAAATCCGCACTTCTTGCCTTGATCTCCAATATGCCACTCACTGTCCTGAATGACAAGCTCAACACCTGTTAAATGAGCGTACCATGTTCTTATACACCTGACCCACCCAACACACAGAACCAGCCAATAAAAATGGCTACAAGTGACACCACCACCACTATTAGCATGAAGTGCTGTCAGATTCACTGTATGTCCGAATCTTGTCGATTTGCTGTCTCCACACTCCCTTGCAAAATATACATGTGACTCTGGCCCTTTTGGGTCACTGAGGTAAGTCACCGCTACCACTCCCCTCTGATCTCCTGATCATGGCTGATGCATCCCAGGGTAGGTCTCTTCTGTCGGGTACTCCTTCAAAGAAGAACAATGAGAGTCTCTTTCTCAGATGAACTACGGCCTGGAGTGTCATTGGGTACTCCAGCATTGGTCTCTGAACTGTTGATACTGGAGGAATCACCTGGTGAACTAGATTTTAAATACACAAATCATTCACTCTTCTCAGTGTCGCTATCAGTGTCTGATGATGGATATGATCCCAAAAAGGGCGTAAATTTTTCATGTACCATGGCGTTCCATCAATCCGCACCGACTGCGGACTGATTACTTGAGTTATGCAACCTGTTTTGAATTTAGTCATGCATCTACCATGTGGAGACTTTACCCAGATGATGTTTTGCATGCAAATAGGGGTGTGGTATCGATGTTTCATACCCGGATGTGGTAACTATGCAGCATGTCGGCTGGTGCTGTGGAAGCTGAAAGATTGTCCTTGGGAGTGACATTCTGCCAATAGACCACCTCTAGCACCAAACATTGCCTTCTGGCTGTGATGGTCTTCATACTTCTATGACAGCATTCCACAATCCCATTCCCAGCCAGTACATGAGCGCATTGGAATCTCAAGTGTACACCCCACCCCAGCTATTTAAAAATTTCTTAAAGTTCTTACAGGTAAATGCAGTGTTTTTATCTGTCAATATTTCAGCTGGTGGTCCCCACTCATAGAAAATTGATGCCAGCTGAGGAATAACACTAGTGGAGTCTTGTCGACACAGTAGTCGCCATATTGCAAATCGAGAAGGACTGCAATCAATGAGTGTAAGAAAATGACCACCTCTGTAATGGGTAATGTCCATCACCAATCTACTCCAAGTTAATTTTACACCTTGTGTCCCCTTCTTTCAATGCACCAGTGCTGGATCAATTGACTGGCAGGCTTTGCAGGTTTTGACAACAGATTTGATAAGCTTTCTTGACACTAATGGGTCAACAGACCTGGCAAAATATAAAGACCTCTTCACACCCGAGTGACCACTTTGGTGGTGTATATTGGTCACCTTGTTCTTGTTTAATCTACTCTCCACAATGGCACAGCCTTTCAGCAGTGGCTCTTTTCTGTGCCTATGTAAACCCAACCACCTCTGTGGCACTCGGGTCAGGCAGTCTGTATGGGTTAGACAGGATTTCCCCAGCATCACATCCATTGTCAAGGCGTATTCCTCTGTCAATGCTCACAAAGTCTCTAAGCACTGTCTTACCAGCATCTCACCAGCCACCTTTGTGTTTGCCTGTGCCTTTCCAGTCAGGGTGTCTGCTATCCATCGATGTACACAGGTTGAATCCATAAGCAAATGTAACACTGATACCTACCATTGATTTACACCTTTTATTACTGCATCAAGCTCAGCCAAATTTATATGCATCTTCAGCTGGACACAACTAACTAGCATTTCCATCAAAGTATGCCATCCTCCTCCTAGACCTGCAGACCCAAGACTTTGGCTCTGTCTTTCAATCGCTCTGGATCTTAACAAACGAGCCCATAATCAGAGAGATGTTGCCGCATGTGCATTGTAGAAACCAGTTTTTCATTGATGAAAATGTTATCAATATATGTTGACGTGGGGCTCTTGATTAACTACTGCATTGATGATAGCTCTCATGATGAGTGATGCCACATTTAACCTGAAAGCCAATCATGTAATGCAAAATCGCTGACCCTTAAAAACCACAGTCTAAAAGGGCCATAATGCCTTATTGACATGGATTTTCAAATAGGCCTTTCTTAGGTCCAGAAGCAATACATTGGCTCCTTGTCATCGGCATTCTCTGAGCTTCTTTGCACACGTCTGCATTAGCAGTGAATGACTCTACAAATTGATTCAATTCATGATAGTCTAACACCTGTTGAACCATCTGCTTGTGCTCTTGTACAATCGCCATCAAAGGAATTCAACCCTTTGGGGAGCCAGGCTCCATTTCATACACATTCCGAGCATAGGAGGGCACTGTATATTCTTGCACCTTATTTTTTGATTCACTGAGTGCATGACCACTCGCCCATTTCCATGTGACAGTGCATACCTTATTATTGTTGTCAAATGTTACACTAAAGTCAAGCTCATCAACAGAAATAGTGGCACACTGGCTTAGGCTTTCATCAGGAAAGCGTACTTCACCCGATCTGGTTGGGTGCACACCTCTAAGCTCCCTGATTGCATCAATAGTCACAGGATGAGCCTGCCTGATGCCCAACTTGATTTTGCTGTACCCATGGCACTTCAAAGTTCTCCCACCAACTGTTAATACTTTCACCTCCTTCTGCCTCCATAGACAGCATACAGCTCTGCTCACCAGCATCTGTGAGCACCCAGAGTCAATCAGAGCAGCATATTTCGGTCCATTGACAAATAACTCTACAGCAGGCAGTTCCCATTTTTGTAAATGTTTGGGAAGAAGACTGGTGCTGATGTCTTCTTCCCTCAGGCATTTCCCTGATATATGCATGCCAATGATATATACCCAATCTTGTCACATTTAAAACACCTCATCTCATTGTGGGTCCTTTCTGTTTGATTATTCGTCCTCTCTGAACAGCCCTGCATACAATCTCTGGCTATATGGTTAGGACCTAAGCACCTATAGCACAACACAGGTCCTCTACATGAGCTAATGGGAAAAACTTCCTCGTCTGTATGCGTTTGTTAAGCAGATGTGGCAACCAATTCCTCGTGCTCCTTGTCATCAGTCATGATAGTCCGAGTCCAGGTTAGCAACTTCTCCACAGTCAATCTCCATCTTAGACAATGCCTGAAGAAGCTGTCTAACACATTGTGGCAGACCAGATACAAATGCCCACACCATCCAACATTCTGGCAGCAATCCTTCTACTAGCTGGGCCAGATGATGTAACTTGGCCAAAAATTCATCCACTGTTTCATTCTGTTGAAGTTGTCACACCATGAATTGGTTAAAAGCATTGAACGCATCTGTTGTATATGGGGTCATTAGGGTGACTTTTCTGCATCTGTCTTCTGTTCCTTACTCAGTTGCTGATACACAGCAAGGACACCACCTCACAATCGTAGCGGCAAGACATGCTTGACTTTGTCCATGACACAGAGCTCACAAACTATCTCAACGTTTTTGATCCATTCTATGATTGACAGGTCAGTCAAGGTACTGCTGCACTCTAGAATCAGCTGGATGTCAAAGGCCTTGTCCAACATCATGGAAAGGGAGGGGAAAAAAAATGGGCAAAATAGCTGGTGCAAAAAATTGGTTGGAAGCACCCACAGGAAAAGAAAGGTAGGGAAAATGTAGTACAAGTCCAATAAGTTCACTAGTCAAAACAAATCTACACTTATCACCTCGATCTCCAATATGATAATCACTGTCCCAAACAAACAAAAAAAAAGAACCTCTGTTAAATGAGTGTACCATGTTTTTATGCACCTGGCCCAGCCAGCACTCAGCCAATGAGCACCCAGAACCAGCCAATAAAAATAGCTACAAGTGACACCACCACCACCACCACAAAGTGCTGTCAGATTCACCATCTGTCCAAAGCTCGTTGATTAACTGTCTCCACACTCCCTTGCAAAACATACATATGACTTTGGCCCTTTTGGGTCACCGCAGTAAGTCACCGCTACAATTAGATCTCTTTCTGATTCGTTCTTCATGTGAGCCTGATATGAAAGCCAAGAAAGCAAAACATGAAATAAAATAAGTTTTCTGCACATAGGGTCTGAGCATCACATCCACTCCATGAAGCAAGTCCCAAAAATGAAAGCAATAAAGTGGTCAATTGCGAATATTCCCATCAGAAAAGGAGATGACCCCAGGACTGTCGGATCTTTTTAAAAGCAGGCCTCCCCTAACAACCAGCACAGTTGTTGCAGACAATCCAGTTTTGACACCGTCAGGCTCCCTATGTCACCTCCCAGCTACAGTCCTTCTTTGCCATCACCACCATGACCCCATTTTGTTGATACAACATTTAGCGTGAATTCAACTGAAACATTCCTCATTAATATCAAACTGAGACATTCTGGTAATCAGCCTTAACCATCGATTGTAGACCAATCTCACTATTGCAACTGTGACCCTGTTTTGTTGATACAACATTTATCTCGAATTCAACTGTATACTCTGTTCAACTCATCACCACCACAACCCCGTTTCATTGATACAACATCCGACCAAATCCAACTGAAACATTCCGCTACAGATCTACCAGTTACATCTAATCCTTTGTCACCTCAACTCACTACAAGCATACCCTCGCAGTCACCATCGTGACCTTGTTTTGTTGATACAATATCCAACTGAATTCAACTGAAACATTCCACTCCACCTAATCCCTCATTGCCACCACTGTCATCTCAGCAACCAATGACGCATACCCCAAATCAAACCACCACCATGACCTTGACCAATCAAGTGTATCAAACTCAACCAATGGCTAAATCCACTTCGGACATATTCTGTAACCTCAGCCAATTCAACCTAAGAAATCAGTCAACTCCCAGCACTACTGACAAATACCCTTACAACTAATCACTTTCCTGATGATTAGCAACTGAAATCAATATTTTCTCCAATTTTTTAACAACTGTAAATATATCATGTATATTAAGCAAATACGTACTGTTTGAAAATCTAATCTTTTCACAACCAAACGCTTGTTATAACAAAACTAACCACAAACTAATCACAGTGACTCAATGAGAGCCAATTTCTTGACAGTTGCCAGTTGAATAAAAGAAATGACAAGTGGCTCAGCACAGACCCCATAGATGATGTATCAGCATTGATGCAATACCAAGTTGCTCTTATCGGTGACAGTCCTGAGTGTTGTGCACCATGAGTCCCATGTCATTTTTCCTGCAGGGCCTTAAGGTCAATACTGACACTTATATCAAAAGCTGCTAGATATGGTGGTCAAGTCTTGCATCAAAAAGGTAGCCATGTGTGTTTCAGCAGGACTATGCTCCATCCCACATTAACCAGCAATGGCTGGTTGAACATTTTTGCTATCATGTCAACATATGGTTTCCTCATTCTCTTGATTTGAATTCCCTGAGCAACTATTTCTTGTACCTGTATCAGGAGGTATTGAAGGCTGCCATTTTCACATGCTGGTGATTAGCATAAATGTGAATAACCTGGTTTAGGCCTACAATTGCCTTTGAGTCTACATCAGTCATAGTCAAAGCTGAAGATAATTTTATTAATAACCTTTTCCTAAGTTGAATGCATGTACAAATCTTTTTGAAAATCTACTGATTGATTTAATTTTTGTTGTTCTTTATATTACAATTTGTTCTCAATTACCTGACACACACTGTATGTTTTGCAACATAATTCTAAACCTGCATAGATAAGCAATAACAATATATCTACACACAAATATGGTTATGTGGTCAAGTAGATAGAATGTTAGCATTCTGAAATGGATCTGAACATCACCATTGGTCGTTTTGTTATGGTTTATAAGGATCAATCCAGGGAGATGATCCCAGTGTGCACAGCTAATACCATACCATGAGTTGACCCAAGGCTTCTGATTAAAGGGAGACAAAAAAACTGTGCAAATCCTATTGATGGTTATCCTAACACAAAGTCATCAATCATTGTGTCAAAGCATTTGATTGGTTAAATTTGTTCATCTACTGATTATTTAGAAAATTGTATTTCTGCTCTGACTTCCCCATTTTGAGCCTTGTGGTCAGATACAGGAAAACAAAGGAAGTTGATTCTGATTGGCTAAAACTAGCATTGGAATGATAGACATAGAAAGGGATTTTGGGGAGTTGAGTTCTTAAATGTCAAAGAATGTAGATGTGCTCCTGTCATGTCTGGAAACTACTCCCTAGTTGTGTGGGATAGCAACCCCACTGGCTAGTTAAAAATGTACATGTTGATGTGGTGAAAAAAATAGATGAGTTTAAAGTTCCTTTGTTGAAGTTCTCTTTTAACTCTGAAGCAAAAACCAACTAGTGATCACCGGCTGTGAAAGAGAGAAGGCAACGCCAATATGAGTGAATTGACATCATCAGCACAACACAGCAGATGGTCATACTCGGAAACAAGTAACCAACATATATAAATATATATGCATGTAGAAATATATTTTAATAGAGATGTTTGTGTGTGAACATACTGATGAATATATGTAATATAAATGAGTAAGCACATTGCTATGTTCCTGCATGTGTACACACACACAATATATAAAATTTTAGGGTGAACTGTAAATGATTTTTGTTAAAAACTCATTTATGCTGACTGTAAAATCCAAAATTAATTGTAATGAAAAATCTGGTATTAATTGTAGTTTTCTGTCTGTCATAAATTAATGGCCACCATCCTAAAAATGTGACTAAGGACTGGTTCTTATGATGAATGATATTTTGTTTATTGTAGTTTCTTTTAATTATTGCTTCTAATATTTGTATTTTTTGAAGCTAATGATGCAGAATGTAGTACAAAAGTTTGTCACTAACTCTTGTAAGTATCACTATCACAATACAACTATTTAAAAGGAGAAAACAGTAACTAAGTGTAGTAAGTAATTTATTTTCATGCTGATTGTTGGACTTGACGCTTAAAAAAAAACAAAAAAACCACAAAGCTGGGCTAGAGCTGGACTGATGACCAACTTTCAAAGACTCCTGATTGGTGAACTGGCTAATAACTAACGAAATAGAGGTGTGCTACAAAAGATACATGGATTCTCTAAAACAGTCTATCAGATGGGAAGCAGTGACGACTGACAAGCTTTCTTGGTGCCATAAAGTTTTCTAGGTGACTTCTCTTATCAAATCTAACTCACAGCAGAGGAGAGATATCAGTGCTGTAAACATGATGCCTTTTCCAGACTTCTGCTTCTGCACTCACTGTGGAAAAACCTCTTTTCTAGCTAGCCACTGGTAGTTCTATCAAATGTGTAGCATCCTCCAGAATCTTTCTTTGGTAGGCAAAACCAGGATAATGATATAGTTAGACAAATAAGATCTCTAAACTTTGAATAATAATATTTTATGATCAAATCTGTAATGTAACCAAAATCCTTGAAACTGCATTCTTTTTTAATTACAGCAGAGACAGTACAAAATAACAAAATGGACATTCTAACAAAGAAAAAAGTTATTTGTGCTTATGTGTTGCTAGTACTTGCTCAAGACTGTTTTCCTTCTCCTAAGTAATTTTGCTAAGCTTTGTCATCATCACTCCTAAGTTGAAAGTTAAAAAATGCCAAGAAAAGGAAGAATTCTTGTATACTGACCTTAGCCAAAGTGAGTTCATATTCCTGCTTAGCAATGCTAGTCTCAGTTTCATATTTACATTGAAGCGCCTTTTGTTGTTCGCTATGATTAACCTTTGCTTTCTTGTGTTCCTCTTCTAGATTATAAGCCCTAAAAAAACAAAATAAAAATATTCACAACTATTATAACCAGACAAGAATTTGATGTCAATCCTATTATTCAAAATGCCTTGATTCACTGAAATATTACCAATGACAAAATCCAAAAACAAACAATAAATTACATCCAGTAGAAAGGCCTCTGCTTGAGAGATTGGAGGCTTTGAGGAGCATGGAACCACATCTTAAATGCTGTTGGTCCTAGGTCCACACTGACCTGGAGTGGTAGCAGCTGTTAAAGTCCCAGCAATGAGTAATTAGTGAACTCTCAAACAAAATTCAACAGTACATTTTTATAATAAAATTACCAAGAATAGATGTGAAATGAGAAGTGACACAGAGTTAATACAATAGCTGAGACTGTTAGCCCCTCCCCAGGCAAATGACCTTTTACAGCTGAACAAATTTGTGTGTGTCTTAAGTAGTGCCTGCTACAATTCCAAGCCTGCTCCTGATTGGCTGAAACAGTTTTATTTAAATTAAACCAACCTACAATTTATTATGTGAAGGTCTCAGGTTCAATTCCTGATAAGTCACAAGTTAACAATATTTTTTCATAGCAAAATGACCATCTATGCAACAATAAAAAAAAATAGAAAAATACATTTTTATAGTAAAATTGCCAATAATACATTTTATGATTTACAAATTATATATATAAAAAACTTACTTTTACCATGAAAGTATAAAATTATATAAAAATATCTGTAGTTGAAAGCATAGAATTATGCATTAATATTTAGATTTTCAGCATTAAATAACCCATAGACGTTCATATGCTGTTAAACAAAACCAATGAACCAACCCAAAATAAAAAGCAAAAGCAGATTTGTGTCACTTTTTTAAAGGCAAAGGTTATTATGGGGAGAGGTATTAATTTTATTTAAAAGAGAATCAAGTATGTGATTTATTGCATTGAATTAATACAGCGAAATTTAGGAAAAATTTTTTAAAAAGTACATCAAAGACAAAGTTCAATAAAATATGTTTTGAAAAGATTGAATTCTCTTCTTATCCAACACTAAACAATGAATTCTCTTCTTATCCGACACTAAGCATTGAATTCTCTTCTTATCCGACACTAAACATTGAATTCTCTTCTTATCCTACACTAAACATTGAATTCTCTTCTTATCCCACACTAAACATTGAATTCTCTTCTTATCCTACACTAAACATTGAATTCTCTTCTTATCCGACACTAAGCATTGAATTCTCTTCTTATCCGACACTAAACATTGAATTCTCTTCTTATCCAGCACTAAACATTGCAGATTAACTCTTTTATGATTTCTGCATAAAATAATAAAGCTCACTAAAATCTCATAACTAAGTGTTCATAATATTAAATTAATGGAAATGATTCCAATAATTTTTGTATAATTGTTTGTTATTAATCTAAATTCATAATATCATTTTTCAAAATATTACCTTTCAGATAAATTGTATATTTCCATCATAAATGAACAATTTCGGTTTCAATTCAATTAATATTTTGAGGATTTTTTTTTTCATATCTTAAATTTGTTAGAACTGTTCATCAGCTAAGAAGAATTAATAGGAAGCAAAACAAGAGATAGTCTAAAGGTGATGAAAAATATGACATGTAGAAGAATTTCACATTTAGGATCTATGATTATTTTCAATGAAAAATTTGCAATATGAAGACAAAAATTGTCAATTAACAAGATGACCAGTCAACTGTCTAGAAAATTTATTTTCTTATCCAATGCATTAGACAAAGAAGACATTTGTTCAACACAGTGTCATGAAGTAACAATCTGTCAAGATTGCAATAAGTCATAATGAAATCGAATTCTCTTGGAATTCTACCAGACACAAAGAATGAACTCATAACCATAGGATGACATTAACACTTGACTAATACTTATATTCAGTAGATGATTGTTCCAATACACCATTGTTTAAATCTAATATCACATGGTTTCAACATCAGGTTATCATAGCCCAATCCTACCACTTTTGATAATTTTTATTTTGCATGTTTAAAATAAGAAATTATGTAGATCTTTGAATTCTTGGATCTATATTTCTTATGTTTTTATTGTTATACAGAATTTATCAGGAATGAACAAAATCTGGCATCAGTTGAACAAAATGATACACATGATATATCCCATATAATCAAGACCTGAAGATTGCCAGAGTGTACTTGGCTGAAACATTGTATCTCTAATAGCATCTTTATCAGTGAAAAGATGAAAACAATAAATTGAATAAGTCAAATTATATTGATAATTCTTGATATCAAAAATAAAAAAAATATTTCCTTGTTTCTGAATTTTTCTGAAGGACTGTAAAACTTACAACAATTGACTGAGTGGAAAAACATAAAACCATTGACTGAATGTAAAAATATAATAGAATTGACTGAATACAAAAACATACAATTGACTGAATGTGAAAACATACAACAATTGACTGAATGCAAAAGGATAAACGGTTGACTGTGTTATGGAATGGTTTCACAGTGGAGGCTTGTATTTGTACTAAGTCGGTCCTAAAATAGGTTCGACGTACAAAACGTTAGGAACTTGATATTATAGGTAATGACACAGAGAAATCTAGTTTAGTATCCAACTAACGGTCGTCCGGCATCGACTGACTGACCAACCCACTGAGCAACTGACTTGTTACTCTTACTACTCCTACTTATTATAGGTGGGAGAGTCTATTAACTATAGAATAGGTGTGTTCCACTCTAACATACTGAATGTAAAAATATACAACAATTCACTAAATGTAAAAACAATAAAGAGTTATGTAAACTTGAAGGACATTTAAAAGATTCCCATAACTTTCAGCAAAAGATAATGAGAACTTTTACATCAACTTCATATGTATTTGTCTTTCTTTAGCTATGAACATTATCATAGTGAAGCAGTTCATATGACAAACAGTTGTGTATTTTCCATCAAATATACTGCAGTTCTTCCTGAAACAATAAAAGGCATTTGGTCTTTTTCATGGATGCAGAATGAAAGGTCTAGGAAATCTCTCTCATACAATGTTGACTCTTTTCAAGTCATTGACTTAAATTTTATTAATCAAATAATTATTCTTTAAATATTTTCTCCTGGGTTTCTTTTGCCTTCTTTACGTGCTGTCATATAGAACAACATTCTCTTCATCAATACTGTGGATTTGTATTGTAATTGTTATGGTCCGGTTCCTTGTACCACGATGATAGTCCAAGGTAGAACCAATAAAGAAGAACTCGAACACAGGTATGGAATAACACAGGTATATTACAAACAGGAATATATAGAGACAAGTAGAAGTGTTAGGATGAACAATCAGGTTTAGTAGAGAGAATAATGTAGTCTCGACCAGTATCACTATTCCAATGTCTAGCAGTAATTGTCTGAACGTGACTGTTTCAGACTGCCTCTGACTCAACTCGACTCTTGACTCGACTTGCACTACTAACTCGACTTGAACTACTGACTCCTTGCCTACTCCTGAGGCAGAGTATTTATTAAGTATGGAATAGTCCATTATTATTATTATGGGTAAGATCCCATAACAGTAATGCTCCAATTGACACATTCAGTTTGGTGATTATGAAATTCTGTATAGATAAGGGTTAGCCCAGTCGGTAGGTTTGCCTTGTTTTCTATTGACGACTACCATTTTGTCTATTCATTTTGTCTTTCATCTATTTAGACACACACTGAGAGTTTGTACAACAGATTATCAAAAGCATTGTGAAACATCAAAAGCAACAAAAAGAATAAGATCTGCAGGCTGCGAAACCCTTGCAATGAGTTATCTGAAACCTATAGAAGGTGTACACACATTATATATATATATATATATATATATATATATATAGTTGCAAATTAAAAAAAATAATAATGTTTTTTATGAAAGTATTTATTTATCTATATATTTGATATTTCAGATTGACCTCAATCTTTCTTCAGAAATAACTGTTTGTTTACAAGTAGCATCCGTTGTGAGATGCAGACCTCACATGATATAGAACGCCACTGGTCCGAATATTCTTAATGTAAATCTAACTGTAATAATATTTTAGATGTTGTTTAAAAATAAAAAAATTTAAATATATTTATGCCCATTCTAGAAAGGAAGATACTAGACAATTCAGAATTTAAACCATTACATTATTTCAGATATATTGATGACATTTTCTTACTATGGACTCATTAAATTTACCATGGAGCACTCATACACATCCATCCCTTTCTTAGACGTTATGATAAAATTAAACAAACATTCACTTTCTACCAGTCTATACAACAAACCCACAAACCAACATAAGTTCCTGCACTTTAACAGCTGCTATCCCTTTAAATTAAAAAAAATCTATTGTATACAGCTCATTTCTAAGAATCAAACGCATATGCTCAGACCATTTAGATTTTCTATACAACATTAATAACTTAACAAAACAATTCCTAAAATGTAAATACCCAATAAAAATAATAAAAGAAGCACTAAATAAAACTATCCACATAAATCGTAACACACTTCTTACATACAAGAAAAGTAAAAACAATAATCAGATTCCCATGGTTTTTAACCACAATCAGTATTCCCACACACTTATTCAGAATTTAAAAAAGGATTACAAGAACCTCCAGTTAGACAAAAAGATCAAAGACATTTTCGATAAACCACCCATAAATGTGAAGAAACAATCACCTAACCTATCAGCTATCCTCACCTCTACCAAATATCTAAACAATACAAACCAATCAGGAAATTAAAAATGTAACAAACCTCGTTGCTTAGTTTGCAAACACTTAATAATAGATAATGTATTTTTTGTACCCAACACCAATATCAAGATACACTCACCTCACCTGTGATAGACATAACATAATCTACTATTTATTCTGCACCTTATGTCCTAATAGTGGATATATTGGTGAATCTGGAAATAATTTTAGATTTCACTTCAACAATCATAAACAAACCATACATCAAAACAATCCTTATTCCCCCATAGCTGAACACTTTAATCAATCAGGACACTCATTAGAAAACTGCAAATGTTTATTGATAGATTCTGATTTCAATTCCACATACACACGGAGAAAAAAAGAAAAATACTGGATTTTTAAAGTAAATACATATAAACTAGGGTTAAATAAAGATGTGGGTATTTTAAATCTTTATAAATATTTCAATAGTTAAACATTTTTTTAGATATAGTTAAAAATTTTATTTTTTTAATTTTTTTTTTTTTAAACAACATCTAAAATATTATTACAGTTAGATTTATGTTAAGAATATTCAAACACAGTGATGTTCCATATCACATGATGTCTGCATCTCACGACGGACGCTACTTGTAAACAAACAGTTATTTCTGAAGAAAGATTGAGGTCAATCTGAAATAGGTGTACATGGCTGCACCTCCTGTCTAGAAATGTCTACCTGAATCCCTGCTTACATGCATCATCTGTTGGTATACTAAGCTACTTCCTTCCTCATCATTTTTACAGTATGTCCTTCACAAGTGTTTGATTGTTCTTAATAAAGGAATTCTATTGATAAAAGCTTCTTGTGTCATCATTGCTTGGGGTTAAATTATTTCAATGTTAAAATATTCAGTAAATTTCCTATAACCATAATAACTTTCAAATAGTATGGCATTGTTCACAAATGTAATAAACAAAAACAAGGATGAAGCATCAGAGCTTGATTCCACTGCAAGGGCAAACAAATGAGTGGCCCCCTCCTTTTTTGCACATTTACTGTAAAGCTGGGCTTAAGAAGAGGTTCTTCAGGATTTTTTCCCTTTTAACGCTTCAATAATCCTTCTTAATCTTTGCATCAAAGGTTCTTTGAATGCCAATTTCGGATGGAATCATATGAAGAAACTATTGGCTAAATGGCAAAAGCTGATTTTGGACCTAGTTTGTTGCAGATTTTTTCCACTTAACTGAAATAATCTAAACCAAACATTCACACAAGATAACACAATTGTGTGTCATATGTAATTTACATGGCAAATTTGGAAAGCATTAGATGAAAAACCACGAAGTTATGGCTGAAAAACAGGCTTTTGAACAGGTTTTTTTTTTTGGGGGGGGGGTTCATTATATGCAGAGAAGTGGGCAGAAATAAAACCACACTATCTTATTTCTTGCATAAGGGCAAATTTTTTGTGACATGTTTGAAGAAAATCAGATAAAAATGTTGTGTCATTTGTATCTCTTAACAAGGTTTGTTTATTTACTACTCTTGTCCCTCCCTAAGCTGACATCCATCTTGTTAGGTAGCTTACTCACTGTTTCCCTCTTGCTTTCAATATGTTAAATTCTTGAAGCCAACTTTCCTCATTATTTTCTCTAGAAATATCAACTACTTCTTTCAGATTCTAAGTAGAAGTGTCTCATTGCTTACGATGTTCTGTTCATTGTATTCTCAGCATTCTTCTTTAGAAACACAATCTCTGTTGCCTCAAGTCTCTTCTTCATCCAGTAAAAAAGTGGCCAACATCCATTGTTATATAGTAGACCAGATATATTTTGCATACATAACTCTAAAAATATGTCAATATGCAATGGCAAAATTTATTTGTTGCTCATTTCAACAAGGTACAAACTAAAAACAATTACAGCAATGATCATGGACATCTTATAAATATTTACAACATATACTACAATAATTTAAATATCTTCTTTAAATGTTTGTTGGTTGCAATCCAATATTGATCAGGAATGATTGCAAAATACTTCCCCCTCCCCAATTTATAGGCAGAAGCTCAGAAATGCATGCTGGGATTTCTTCCTAGCCAATAAGATAGGCTGGTTCTCAGTTTCATCTGACTCAGTCCCAGTCTGTTTTGCCTTGAATTTAGAATGCTACATTCACTTGTCTAAACTTGCTTTTGTGTGTCAACCTCAATTCTTTGTGAACTTTTTGCTATATTATTGTTGCTTTGCCTTATTACTGTTAATTTGCCTGGCATATATTGTTTGCTTTATATTATTTTTTGCTCCATTCTTTTTTTTTTCTTGTTATTTCTTATTGCAAACTTTGGCAATTCTGTTTGTTGGGCAGCTCTGCTATTTATTTACATTTAACCATAGCCACTCACTCTACAAGTTTTGATTTAGGTTTTAACAGTAAGAAAAAAAGTTACTTGTAATAAACATAAGAATACTTAAGCATACTTAAAGTAGGTTATAGATTTTTTTAGTGTCAGTTTTTGTCATCTAAAGTTAACTACACTTCCACCATGATTCTGCTCTCAAGAAATTTAGCCTCTATCATTAAAACTCTTTCCAAAAACAGCATCGGTTATATATAGAGGAGTTGATGAAAATTAGTTAATTTAATGTTTACTTTTTGCTTAAAATATAGTGAAAAATATATTGTTTACAGCAGGCGTCTTTTACCTGTCGATTCAGTTCAAAAGTTGAGAGAGTAATTGAGCTGCGGCTTTCTTTACCTGTGTATGTAGGAGAGCTGAAATGGGGAGGATCCAAAATTATGAAAAAGATAGTTTACTCATAACAACAAAAATATATTGCCAATATTAAAACCTTGCCATAGGGTGGGAATCACTATAATACAATATGATATAGTTTTTAAGGTATGCTATATTTATGGGAGAAAAGTGCTCAACATTAAGGACAGAGCATATATATATATACAAGCAGTGTGGACAGAGGTATCAATAATAGAGGATGACAGTCTGTTCCATGCTTAAATGAAAACCATGGCTTGATGGTTGTATTTCAGCATAAAACAGATGATTGCTACCCAGTGTTGATACCTATGTCCACACTAATTATATATGTATAGTGGGAATATAGGAATCAACACTGCATGGCGACTGTCATTTTCATATTTCAAAGAAATCTTCAGACCAAGTCCACACTGTCTATACAAGTGTGCCATCTCCAATATCAAGCATGGTTCTTCTATAGATATAGTAAATTTTAGACAAGATATTTATATATATATATATATATATATATGGGTGCATGTCTGTATGAAAAGCATGTGTGTGCATATGTATGTATGTATGCATGTATATTTTTCTGGTAAGTCTTTTAAAAAATCTCAAAATCAACCCAATCAAATGAAATAAGGTATAAAAGAAAATGAAGAGGACACTTATACATAGAATTAGAAAGAGACAGTTGAAATATTCAGATATGTAATGAGGAAAGAGGGCTTGGAGAATTTGACACTCATATGACATACTGAAGGCAAGAGGACAGAGAGAAACCTACCTAAGAAGTTTGTGTAAATGGATAGTAAAACAGGAATTGGAAGGAGAGTAATTATGGTAAGAATATAAGCACATCCCATCTCCCCTCTCACTTGTAACCATCCACTATAATAAAATAAACATTTTCAGTGCTAAAACTGAATTTGTCAAATAAAACTTTGTCATATATTATTGGCCCTGATCTAGCAGCTAGGCTTCAGTCATTTCTTGTTTATCACTGCAATGTTGCATCTCTGTGACTTTTCTATAAAGATTTTCATGGTAATTGTTTTGGATGAGCTCTTTGCTATGGTACCCTAGACATTTTGAATTTAAGTGCAGTACTACACTGGCATCAAGATATCACCAATTTACAGATGAGCTGGCTAGATGTAGCTGTAAGTTCTATGCTAACAATTTTGTTTCTTGCTTGTGGAACCCCCTTCTGGCTCCAGACTTTCCAGTTACCTTTAATCTGCAAAAATTTAAATGCTATGTCAATCGCTATCTGCTGTCTTCCCATTTATTCTTTTTCTCTTCCCACTCATTATTAATGTTTCTGTTCCCAATTCTCCTACACCTTGTAATCTCTTGTGTCTTAGTGGCTTTATTGTCTTGCATAGTGTGCTATTGAATAAAAAAAAGCTTCTACTTAGAGTTGTTACTATATTACAGTAATGAAAACAAACATTGCTCAGGGCTACAAAGGATAGAATGTTGTGGAGGACCATGACTGCCTATGTGCTGAAGGAACATAGCACACAAAAGAAGAAAATCAATGTGTTCTTATTTTTTAAATAGCATTCAGTGAAATGATACAATGCAGAAATTTAGACTTCAGGCAGTTGATAAATTCGAAATCAATGTACAGTGCAAACAACTGTAGTAAATTACAGAAACATCTTCAGATATCAAATTCTAAAATTGTCATAAACATGTTGCAAAGTAGTATTTTTCTTTAATGTGAAACTCAAGTACAGGGTTATATGTAAAAGATGTGACTTTCACTCTATTCAAAATGGCTGGGGAGATTTAAGTGAGAAGAGTTAGGAAGGCTACAAGAAGAAGCAAAATAAGAACAATGAATGAATTGGAATCCATCCAGTGGCAATGGCAATAGACAATTGCTTCCAGCTAATTTCTCAGACGTGACAAAATGTCTGTGAAATAAACCGGATGCAACTGACGATGCAGCTGGGATAGAACACCATCTCTTCCCACCCTCATACACACACTGTTTATCTTCCCCACCACTTTGTATCTTTCAATACGCATTACATGTGGATACACAGTAGATACCTTCTGTGAAAGTTTAATCATTGCAAGTGATAACTTTTCTCTCTCTCCCTCTCTTATCCATTGCTTTAGAGTTGTTGTTGTTGCCTGAAGCAAGAGAAGCAAAATGTGCAATTGACATTGTTTCAGTTTAACTAATTTTTCTTTCTTTTTTTTTTATTCATTTTATGTAAGTGGCTCTTTTCATTTTGAAAGTGTTTCCTGATGTTTCAAGCTCCATCAAATCTGTGTACGGAAAGTGGCTTTTGATTATTTGCACTTGGGCCAAATGTTGATTAGCCGCTTACTTGAATTTGATGGACAACAAATGACTTTAGGCATTTGTTAAGAAGTCTGATAAGAGAAATGCAAATGGCCTCATCTTGTAAAATTTCTTTGTAATCAGTAAACCTCCACAAGTATTGGGTGGGGGCAGAATTCACAAAAGAACTGTTCATTTAAGAGTACAACCAACCAAAAATTACATTTTTTATTTTAACCAAACTTAATGCATATAACAATCCTTTTTTTTTCATCTGTCAATAATGCATGCATTAATCCTGACATTTTATTTTTTAATTTTCAATGTATATATCTATAATAAATTTGCAATATATTTACCTTATAGATATAACAGGTGTATTCTCTAAGTAATGCTTGAATTAATTCTTGACCACTGACAATACTGGTCTTCAGTGGACAACATATATTTAAAAAATTCATAACATTGTAAATAACTATCACAAAAGACAGGCCATTACAAATTCATCTGCATTGGGGATAGAAAAATATAGCCTTTCTGCTCTTTAGTCATAGTTTTCTAGTAGAGCACTGTGTGATCAACTTTTTAGATTTGGAATTATTTGCTATATCTGTTCACACACTAAATGTACTTATGGACTTTACAGTATCTCTACTTGTATCCTACATGCGTTTAGTATTTTTTGTGTCACTCTGTACTCACTTCAACAAAAGTCCACCTGTGATCAGAAGAGAAAAGATAGAAATTTCTAAAGTAGCAGAAGTGTCCCTGCAAGGATTCAACATTTTAGTTATCCTTTGAAATATTTTAGCATTTTCTACACTTTTACCAGATTCACTTTTAATATTTGATATTCTGAACAATTTACATTCATTTTTTTCCCTCTTGAAATTTTAATAATACCTCCCCCTCTCCAAAATGGAGGATTTTTTGGAGGGGTTAATGGGTACTAATTCATGAAAAGAGAACTCAGCTCCCTTTGTGGGATTTTATTGTCTTATTGCAACAATTTATTTTTGTTTTACAAGAAGATAGAAGAAAATGTTGATCAAGAAAAGATCAATAACTGGATTAGAATGAAATGCAATTCTATGATAAGAGAATGAAAAAAAAAAGAATTTTCAAAACTAGTCTGGTTTTGGTATCAGAAAGAGACACCATACAAAATGACTATTTTTCAAAAACAACGCAAGTGAAAAGGTAGAATAGCACCAATTTGGTCACAGTTTATTTTTCTGGTTAAAAAAAAAAATACCTCAAAATAAAATAAAAATGAGTAATATGATCATTGTAAAGTTAACAAAACTTTGTTTGATTCTAAGACTGGTGAAGAATTACATCTTGGGAATATTATTTATTTGATAAATATGATTACTCAAAAAAAAAAAAAAAAAAAAGAAAAAGGTCTCATGCTTTTATTTAGAATAAGCATGAAGAGTTTCATTTCTCTATGATGACTAAATATCAACAAGTTCTACCAATCCTGTTCTAAAAATAGATTATCCATCCTACAAGCCTCAAACATATGCTTCAATCATTGTGCTGTACTTTTAAAAGTGTCAATGAACTAATGTTATAGTGTAATATTTGCAATGCAACAAACTATTTATCAAAACAATTTAACACAATTTCTATTTAGTCCATAAGTTTTATCAATCCAAATAGAACATTTGATTGAATCTAATTCTGTGGCATTAATCTTGTAAAAAAAAAAATGATAAAATTTATGAATCCTCAATTTAACGCTTAAGTTTAATTAATATTAATTTCATTAGTATACTACATACTAAGGTTTAATTGAGCATATTAATCAATTGTACTAGTTCCATATAACCAATTGATTATAAGTTTCTATACTTGAGAACTTCAGTCATGCAACACTGAGCAATTATATCTTTAAGATAATTGAGAATGTGGAGCTTACATCAGTATATATAAAGTTAAATTATTGAAGAAACATGACAGACTTTTAAAGAATAATATCTCAGAAGGGAAAAAGTGTGTGTGTGTGTGTGTGTGTATATATGTGTGTGTGTGTGTGTGTATATATGTGTGTGTGTGTGTGTATATATATATGTGTGTGTGTGTGTATATATATATATGTGTGTGTATATGTATATATATATATATATATATATATATATATATATATATATATGAAGAAACATAGTCTTAAGATGTGCTATATTGATGGGATAAAGTGCTCAATATCAGAGATAGTGTGTGTAAATATAAAAGTGAACATAGAAGTCAACACTTAGAGGCATCTAGCATGAAACAGATTGTCGCCTCTAACTGTTGACTTCTATGTTTACTTTTATATATATATATATTTTTATTATTAGCAAATACAATTAAATGATTACTTACCTGTCCCTACTCTGAATTTTGCACAACACTCTGCGTACAATCACATAAATCAATATATAATTTTATTTGTTACTATTAATGCTCTATCATTTGATACTGAATACTTAAATTCAACCAACTTTTTTGGCAAGATAAAATTTTACATGTGTGTGTGTGTGTGTGTATGAGAGGGTAAAAAGTTCTTGGCCTGAAAAAGAAAGAATCCACAAATAAAATACATTGCTCATATTTTAGAAATTGGGTCAAGCTGATAACTTTTAGCAATCCATCACACACACACACACACACACTATGGAATCAATGCATTCTTTATTATTTCCAACTTCTGTAAACGTTATTTTATATTTATATTTATATGTGAGTAGGCACCCTATTCTTTTTGTTTTCAAACACTGTTAATTAGAGTAGTAGTAATATATATATATATATATATATATATATATATATATATACACACACAAATATGTATGCATAGGGAGGGAGGGGAGATAATGATTAAGTTTTAGAACTTTAGGAGACTGACTGTACTGTGGAAAACAGACAGAGCACAAAAATAGCTCTATGAAAACACATAAAAATGGCCAGAAGAAAAAGTCTTTAGCTTCATATTGACTGTACTACAAGCTTCCCAATTTGTATAACACAGAAGATATCACAGCAAGACTAGTTCCTGCCTTCCCATCATCCTCTTCTCTCTACAGATCAATGAAAGCAACTTTGCCACCATTGTGTTTGCCATATCACAGTCGTACAACTGATAGGTTTTTCATGATAGCAACTACCAACCTCTGCTTGTAACTGGTATATTTATAAACCCACATTAGACGAAAATGTCTGCGAAAGATGATAGCATATAACCAGTTTCCATTTGCATCAGCGTACACTTTCAAATGATCCAAACAGAATTGGCTTTTTTTCTCTTTTATAAAGAAAAAAAACATATAAGTGTTCCTAACTTGTCATGGACTGATGCTTTGAGAAAGAATTGATTCAGAGAATGGCGAGTTATGCAAAGTTAGGTTGAAACTGCTGGGGACACAGCAGCATACGTCGTATTAAAGATTATCAGCATTTATAGAAAGAAGATTAAAATCAAATCTGTCATCCAACAAGGTAGAAGCCAATGTCATCTTGTCAAGTAAAGATTAAAAAAAAAACAAATTAAAACCAAAGTACACAAACCAGATTTTAAATTTATGATAATTTCTATGGAAAATAAATCACAATTTCTGACATTTTATCATTTTTCTGGTCATTACAAAATTGACATCATATTCAGCCATCTACAAAAATTTAGCATTATAATATATTATCTTAAATAAGCAGTAGAGTTAACTTTTCTCTCAATAAGATCAACTTGAAGGAGTTCAGAATATACAAGAAAATGAAAGAAATAACATTACTCAGTACCAAAGGTTAAAATTAATTCTAGAGTCTTCCCAAATATTATCTTTGACTTAAGATTTGAACTCATTCCTAAGGAACTTGCTATATCATGTAGCACTGCTTATGATATTTTGTCAAACCCAAAGAATATATACTGTCTATTTTCTTTATTTCACTTTATTGCAATTAATTGTAGTTGTATTAGTGCAAGTGTTTCTTTATATTCCTTAGAATGACAGTCAGGCAATGCAAGCCAGGTGTAAAATAGCAGAGGGGAAGTAGAAGTTTTCATAAGAACAGTTGCAAGTGCTTGGGATACAAAATATAAAAATATTGACAATAATAACAGGAAAAGAAAATAGAAAAAACTTTGGGAGGAATTCATTGAGAATTTTACAATTGATTTGATTTTCATTTTGCAGACAATTTGGTAGAAACTAGAAAATTTCTACAGAGAAATAAAAATATTGATAATGATAATTACAAATAGTAAAACATAAATATGAGTGGGGAGGAATGGTAATTCACTGTAAATTGTGCAAATGACTTTAATTTGTTTATACAGACAACTGGTTTATTACAGACTAGAAACTTTCCTTGAGAAATGAAAAAATAAGGTGCTTTAAGACTGATATTCAGATGGAATTTTTCACTTTGTCTTGTTATGGCTTATTGCCATTTTACATTTTATTATTAATCAATTATATTTGTTTTTAACTCAAAAACATGCAATATTCAAATGGTTCAAGATTTGAGTAGATGTTTTTACAATTATATTTCTATGTCATATTGATTCAGGTTTGATAATTCCAAGCAATTTTCTGCCCATTGATTTCATTCATTTTGTATTTTTATGGCCTATCTATTTTATGCTAATCATAATGGCAATATTAGCTGATTCCTTATAAGGAAACATGCAGCATTCACTGACCAATCAAATAGTGTTACTTTTGATTTAAATTCATAAAATCTTTTATTTTAAACAATCTTTCAGGAAAATCATTTTCTCATGTCCAGTTGCTATTATTGCTCTTTCCAGTATTGATGGGGGTTTCCTTCCTGTTGATTTCCCAATGGGAATCAATATATATTTTGCAAGAATAGAAACTTGTGGTACAAGGCCAAAGGTGAAGTGCAAAAAGGCTGGTCTTCATGGACTATCCTAGTCCTAGTTAATCACAATCATGATCCATTCAATCAATAATATATTCTCATTCACCACAGGAACTCATCCATTTCCTCTCAATCCAACGTATGCTACAATACCACATATTCACAAGGGATCGACAAAACACTTTGTATCATAAAAATTTATAATGTTTATAAAGTCTCTTTTTTAAATTTTTTTTTTTACAAAAATATATAAAACATTCATGAAACATGAAATGATAGGAGAGGAAATGAACCTGAACCCCAAACAAAAGAATGAAACAAAAACTAAAACAACACAGATGTTAGTATTAAGTTGGTGCAACAATAATGACGTAATAATGTTGTTTTTGATGTTAAAAATACGTCAAAAAACGACATTATTACGCCATTAGTTTTGCACCAACCTAATAGAACCTGTTCACCCCTCAAAATAAGAGTGGCCAGTGTATTCTGCCATTTGACAGAATCAAGCAACACACTCATGGAGTGGGAAGGAAAAATTAAATGTTGGAGTGGGGAAAAACAAATTCTGACCCAGCTTAGATAAAAAAAAAAAAGGGGACAAAAACAAACTGGGGAGGCTGGGAATCTCAACATGGATGATAACAAAAGGAGAATGCTGGAAACAGGCAGGGAGCAACACTTATTCATATTAAATAAGAAAACATAAAACAGTCTAACTTAACCAGGGAAGGGTTCACAGGAAACCACGCTGTTGTGCTCAAAGGAACTTAAAAAGAGAAAATCAAGGCTCGCCCCATTCATACAAACCAGACTCACCACCTTTTATGGAAATCTGTCAATATCAAATGCTTTCTATCACATCTGATCTTCATCCTGAGCTGATTCCCAAAGAATCCAACCAGATCCTGAGAATAATGCTCATATCGCAAGATTCTCTACATTTGTAACATCTATACCACCATTCTTGCCATGGCTAGCAACATGAGAAACACCATTCATTTCACACTGGAGAATGGGGGTGACACATTGTCACAGGCATATTTGAGATAAATGGACACTAGGTAATTGGGAACAATATGAGCCATCAATTTGCTGACATAGTCTCAAAAAAGGCGCACCTGAGGACAATGGTAGAAGGTGTGCAAAGCAGTTTCTTCTAAACCAAGTCCCACCAATGACAGACAAATCCATCCAACCCCATCTGAAGGCAATGTCAGTGAGATGTAGCATGTTATGAATCAATTGCCAGGTAACCAAAAACTCAGGGTTCTTAAGGTAGTTTGCTGCTGGTGCCCAAGACCAGAAAGAGTACAACTCTGATGCCAACATGCCAATCCCCTCCACCAGATCATGATACAATAGATTACAAGGCTATGAAAGGTCAATGGACTGAGGAAGAGCCCTTAAGGCCGCCTGACATTCTCACATGAATTTCGATTGATTCTGAACCTTATGATGGCACTCAGCCATCATAAGGCTCTGATGGTTAGGGTTAGGGAAGGGGTTTCCCAAACACTCCTTTCCAAAATTAAATCTTTTGTCAACCCACAGCATAGGAACACCAAACTTGAAGCATGCATTCTGAGCCCCCTATGACACAGAAATAAGGCAACAGTCTCTCTACAGATCAGATGCTTGTGACCACATCACATAAAGGAAGCCAAGAAGCAATCAAGTGCCTTCTATCTGTTCTTGTAGAGAAGCAAGTACAGCCAATTGATAAAGGATAATTGGAAAGAACTAAGTGGCATACATATCTGACTTACCCTTTACAGGCATCTGCCGTTGAAGCCAAGTCTGAACCACTGCTTTGATCTTTGACTGTACTTTGAACCAATTCTTCTTCAGCTGGAAACCGGGCTGAACAACTCTCCAAGAATGCAGAAGGGTTCATCTGTCGAACTAAAGGGCCTTGGAAGTGCAAATCCTTTCTACACAAACCAGATGACTTGTTGCAGTTAATTTTGGCCCACCTTTTCTTGTACCAGCCAAGTGTCTTCTGTACTACCTCAATGTTGCTATGGCAGGACATGAAAATACACATGTCGTTGGCATATGTAGAAACCATGGCTCCACATCCAGGAATGGCAATTACACATAGTGCTGGATTGTATGCCTTGTCTCTTAGCCAGAGAAGGTGGGCTTCCAATGCCAAAGTGTAAATTAAGGGCAACAGCAGACAACCCTGACAAACTGACCGAGACAGCACAAAATGCTCAATTGCTTCCCGTTCATTGGTATCCAGCACTGGGGGAGCAATACAAGAGGCTGATCCACTTGCAGAAGTTGGGTTTGAATTCAGCAGCCTGAAGGACAGCCATCAAATACTGATGATCAACCCTATTGAATTCCTTGGACTGATCTAAATTGATCAATGTGGCTTGCTCGTCATCTTCTATACCCTCTATGATTGTGCAGACCAGATGCAGGTTCCTTTGAATTGTTCGTCTTCTCACAGCGTAAGTCTGCTTGGATCCCAACAAGCTCATGATAACTGACTGCAAACACTCTATCAGGCTTTAACTCTGTGCTTAGCAGAGTTATGGGCCTATAGTCATCTAATTCTCATCCAACACACTTTTTCAACAGTGTGATTACACCCCTGGAGATTCAATCTCTGCTGGAACCAGTTGTTGAACATCATTGTCAAAATTGGAACAAAAATGTGCGTCACCTCAAGTACAATTTGTAGGGCAGACCATCAAATTTTGGAAACTTGCCACTGCAGACCCTCTTCAATGCTAAGTAAACTTCGCCCTCTTCAATCTCACCCTTGCAGCTAGTTCCTTCAGTTAATGAATAGCAGCAAAATTTGTCACCACTTAGACTAGGCTCCTTGGTAAACCAGCTCTCAAAATGTTACCAAAATGCATCACACATGCCCTTGGTCAACCTCAGAGTACACCCCTTCAGGCTATTGACCTTGTGAATGTATTGATTGGAACCTCGATGAATCTCTTCATTGCACAATTCTATGCCCATATTCACAGCTTCATTAGACATCTTATTTAACCTATGTTTAATTACCTGACCCTGGTAACACTTGCTAGCCTCACGCTCCAGAGCCTGTCTAGCAAGTGCTATCTCTAGGGAATCCCCTTCAGTCTCCGTTCGAGACAGACTATCCTCTAGAATCTTCACCGTCATAGCCCTGTCTAAGGCAAGTCATGGCTATATTCAGTGGTGAAAGACCTAATCCTATCCTTAGGTCTCTCCCACCACTTATTCCCAATGACCATCTCCACTAGTTTCTAGTTATCTGTTGCTGGAAGTCTTGCCTGTCCAATAAAGGCAGATTGAACTTCCAGTGTCCAGCCATTCTAGGCCTAGAACCTAACAGCATCTGGGCACAGACAAGTCTATGGTCTGAATAGTCTAAACGGTGGAATGTGGGACAATCTAGCAAATCTAAATTGACCCTCCTAATTAACATTCTATTCTGGTAGCTGCATACCTGGAGAGATGGCCACTTAAGAGACCATGTCCACAGCTACCTCCCCAGATGATCAACCTAGTATCTACTGATGAACCTAAACTCTCTGATCAGTTCAACCAACCTACAATTTCCTGATGATCCCCACCACTAGCTCTCTTTTCCCTGTTTATCTTGGGGTCAAGGATTGCATACCAGTCCCCCATTAAGACTAAGCATCATGAATCAACCAGGAATGGCCTTAATGACAGAAAAAGTCAAGATACTCCCCGGTCATTGGGTACATAAACTGCAATGATCTGAAATGAACCACTGCTGACAGCAATATGGGCCAGGATCAACCACGTCAACATGGACAAAGTCCAACCTCACACCCAGAGAACATTTTACTAACAAAGAAAAATCTCTGACCAGCAGGTCTTATATGCTGAATAGGCAACAAAGTTACTAGACAGCACATGAGCATCAATGTTACAAACAAAATTTATCTCCCGCATCACTGTCAAATCTAAAGGACAAGAGATCACAAAGAAGCTTCACCGCCTTACCTTAATCTCTTGAGCCCCCTACATTCAAACTGGCTAACTTAATAGACATCTTTTAACTTTTACAAGAAAGCCCTTAAACACAGACTTGGATGGGAATCTGCAGGTTCAAGACATTGATGTATTGTCCCAGACTCCCAGTCAGACATAATTCGTCCTTCTGAGGCAATACTGCTGACATCTATATAGAGAGGTGGAGCAAAACTGGAACCCTCTCAGAGCAATATTGTGCTAATCTTTAGAGCTCCAGAGACTATTTGAGCCATCCAGAACTTTTGGAATGCATTTTTAACACCAGCCAGATGCTGCCAAACCTTAAGGTTACCTCTGGTTTTCCTAAAGAAAGTAATCACACCGAAAACACCAGGAAAGTTTCTTGGGTTCTCTGTTGGATTCCTATCAGTAGAGGTACATTTGAACAGAGGCCTCAAGTGTGTCTTCCTTTGAGGGGAAAGGTCCCTCTTGAGGACCTCATGATCTACTACACAAATTCTTTCTCCTTTGGGGAAAATTCTTTTTTTCTTTCCTTGGAAAATATTGGGGAAGGCAGAAAGGAAAGATGGAGCTCTAAAAGTGGATGAAGGGAGCCTCCTCATCTTAACAGGTAAAGCATCTGGAATAGTTCTTGCTGATGAAACAGGAGTGGATTGGGACTTGGCAACTACCAGAGTTTTCTCCATCCAACTCTGACCAGTTCTCTTCTCTTTTTCACATATTTTAGATCATCTTCCTTGTCCTTCCCCCTTTTCAATGATGAAGCTTTCAGTGGTGGCATTTCCTCTACCTCCATGTAGAAGGTCATGTTATGGCGACTCCTTTAATTGCTGCTCAGGCTACTGTTCTGACTGTTGCTGAGGAAGCTCCTGCTCCTGACTCTGCTGTGGCTCTTGCTATCACTGAGGGCCTTCTGTAGTTCTTCCACCCTGGGCTGCTCTGGTGTTGATTGAGGCTGTAGTGCTGGATTCCTGGTTGGCAGCCTTCTATGACGACAAAGATATTTTGTCTCCCATAGCTGATCACATTGGGAATCTCATTAAACTTGGGTTAGGTCAATGTCACCATGATTTCAAAATCACTGGTGGCAATGCCTGACTTAATCTTGATGCAGGATACCCCCTCCACCAGACTGTAATCTGAGAAGGCGGCTTCCAAAAGGTCCTCCGTGATGTACATTGGCACCCGATGTAGAGTAATCTGGGTTTTCCAAGTGCCCAAGTGTTTGGCATCTCAGCATCTAGGTAGTAAGAATACTCCTTGCCAATGCCTTTGCTGCCTCCTTGGTTGCCAGCAGGATCTTTGGGCTAACAGTTTCACCCTAATATTTAAGGCCTTTAGGGCCACTTTCATAGCCTCCCTTCTGACAGCATTAAATTTTCTTGACTTGATGTTGGCTGCCAACACTGCCTCCATAACAGAAGGCATGGGCAAAAGTTCATGTCCAGAGATGAAAGCACTGTATTCATCTCTTAGGCCCTTGTAGTAGTCTGGCCCCTTTTTGGGCCTTTCCGCTGTTCATGCTGATGACGTAGCATGGGTGACCAATGGCTCTTTATACGGTGGGGGGGGTCTCCGCCATAGTGGAGAGGGATTCCTCTGATGACACAAACAAACAGATAGTAAATAAAAATAATTTTGAGACAAGAAATGGTTAAAAGGCAAAACAATAAAAGACGTAAAAAAGAATAGCGCACTCATACAACACTGGACAAGTCTACACACTAATTACACTCATCCATTTATAGATTGAAGTGGGTGGGATTTTGATTTCCCAATCGGAATGATTGCAAAAGTTTTCTCCCTCCCCCTCTTATAGTCAGAAAGACACAGAATGCATACTGGGATATTTTTCTTAGTCAATGAAATGGGACGGCTTGCATTTTGACATGACTCAGTCTAGATCTAACTACTAGACAAACATACTGTGTCTGCTTGGTTGACCTTGCTTTTGTGTAGTTTGTGAATTCTTTTGCATTTTTACCAATTTTGATTAGCCTTAACCCTACTTGTATGTTTGCTTGCATGATTCTTGCTGTTTCATCTTTTTGACATTTTTTTTTTCTTTTCAGTGCAAACTTTATTAATTCTGATCATGTTATTTATCTTTCAATTTCACAATGGCTTCGAACACATTTTACTTCCTTGCCTTTTGTTTGAGGTTCTGTAGAATGGCAGCATCTTGATCATCTCATTCTCTCTTTGAGTTCCATGTGCTGCTCATTTTAGTTGTTGCTGCTGCTGAAAGTCAACAAGCAATGTGGTTGTGCTACAGTTCTTTGTTTGTGATTCTATAGTGCCAGTTCATGGCCACATTATGTTGAAACACCAGTTCTCATATGATCACTGAAGTTAAGTAATATCAAGTCTATTCAGCACCTAGATGGGATGACCACTTGGGAATACCAGGTGCTGTAAGCTTTGATGTGCAGATGGTGAAATGCATAATGGTTCAGAATTGTTAATTGGAGAGCCATGTTCCAATTCCAATTGGGTTTATTATATTCACTTACACACAAATACCATTTAGATATATGAATCCACCTCTTTCTCTCCTAGCTATGGGTTAATTAGTAAGACTTGTAACACTGAAACCATTATTATCTCAAAAGAAAAAAATTGCCAACAAAATGTTTAAATATCAGTATTAAATAACCCATAGATATTGATATGCTATTACAAAAAAAACAACAAAACAAAACAACAACAATGTGTCAGATGTCATGCCTTGCATCCATATGAAAGTTTTGATTTAATGAAGCTATTGAAGATGGCTCAAGTTTTTAAGTTAGTGTTTTGTTTTGTAACAATTTGCAATGATGGGTGAAGCTACCCATAGCAAAGCTGATTCTATGTTCAATTTCCTTATCTCGTATGCTAAATTTGTCACAACTGATCAACCCTTCTCCAAGTACAAAATCCATCAGCAGAGAGAGAGAGAGAGAGAGAGATTCCCATTTTGGAAGCAAGACTAATCAGAATAAAAAGAAGCCAACAGAGTAAAAATAGTAACAAATATACTAATCAAACCAACCATGTATGCAAAAATCCCCAGTACTGCGTATAACAGGTAACCCTGTCTTATAAACAGGGGTCGTCTCCAATCCATTTTTTGCTAACAAATTTTCACAATGTCCTGACATAAACATTTATTTGTAAGGCTGAATGTACTCAGATTCTTTCAGTTTTCTTAGCCACTAGTGATGTTCCTTATTTATTATTTGGATCTCATCTCAAAGCAAGGTGTGGGGAGGGGGTGATTTCTTCTCTTCGATTTAGTGCTAGCATATTTTGCTGTGAGTAAAATGGACATTCAATTTGTCATGAAATCAATTAGCAGATAGGATAAATCTCTTTTAGAACCAGATACAATTTGTTTTAAACTTGCTGCTTTAAACAATACTTGTAGGATCAACATTGTAACTTGTATTTTAGAAAAAGAAAAACTTTATAAAAGTCAGATACAGCAAATTATATATATATATATATATATATATACACACACAAAAAAAGGGACACATTGCTCTCAGACAAAAATATGATTCTAAATAAAATGTCAATTTCTTAAAAGTAGTTGATCATAACCTTAAATTTGATCATTTTTTGGATTTGGTAAAGAAGTTTTGAAAATCAGACTTTTAGTTTTTCTTTTATTACTTTTCCTCTTTTCTTGAGATGATAAGGGTATCGGCCTAGCAATCTCATCACATAAAATGCCTACTTTTTACAGAAACCACAGCAGCAGCAACACTAGCATGGTGAAGTTGTGGCTATAGACTCTTCAATATATGCACAAGACAAAGAGACCAACGAGCTGTTGAATTGATAATAATTGATCAAAAAAATACACTTCCTTTGCAGTTCAACTTCTTATTTTGGGGTGATACTGATTCACTAAGTTACAAAAATTAATAACTGAGAAAGAATTGGTATGGAGCTTTTTATTTCTAAAATAGACCTGCATCTTATGAATAATGATCTGCAGGTTATTAATCATGCTATGAGCAATTAGCATTTTTATATGTACGTATGATTGCAGCCATGTTTAGGCATAGCAGAAATATTGCTAAAAATATATTTAAAAAAAGCACTGCTAAATACCTTTGCTTCAGGGCATCAAGTTCATCAGTTAAGTTGTCAATATTAAACATCAATTCTTTCTTCTCTGCTTCCAAAGAGTTCCTGGCTTTTGTGATTTGGTCGGCTTCAATAGTCAATTCTTGCACTCGAAATTCTAGATCTTTGATCACGCTGGCCTAAGTTATAAAAAGGAAAAGAATTCTGCTAAATTAAGATATTCAAACATTTTTATAAATCTACTCATCTCATCAAGTTTAAAGTTTAGACCATATGTCAGAAATTTCTTCCTTTGAAATATGTATTTCTCGGCATAAAGCGTTTTTTTGGAAAATTTTTTAACAAAAGTAAAAACTTAACCTGCAAATTGTTGTGACAATTTGCACTTTCCTATACAATTATTGGCAAAGTTTAATATTTGTACCCACCAAAAAAAACAAAAACAAGATGTCAGAAGTACATTTGCTTTTCTTGATGTTGCTATTACTGTGCATACTTCCTTGGGAAATTTGTATTGTTTTCAAAAATTGTTTTTACAGTTTTAATAAAACACAAACATATGAAACTGAATTTATGCATTCTCTTTTTTACTTTAGAATTGACAACAAACATATTAAACACTATTTTATTCTTCTTCTTCTATGTGCCATGTCCCTTCAAGATGTTGGTGATCATGGCTCTCCACAGTTTCCTGTAGTGTTTAAGAACTTTTGTCTTTTTGTTGTTTCTCCTAAATCTTGCTCCACCATCAATTTACTCAAGCTCAAAGGGTAGGTCATGCATTGTTTTCCCATCTCTTTTGCCTTCACTGTCCTGTGAGTATCAAATTTTTCAAGCCCTCTTTCCTCATTAAATGCCCTAGAAATTTCAACTATCTCTTCCTAAGGTTAAGTATAAGTGTCCCTTGTCATTGCTCACATGTTCAGTCCATTTTATTCTCAGCATCCTTCCATAGAAGAACATTACTGTTACTTTGTTGCTTCTTCACTGCTATATAAGAGAAGTGATATGAAATCACAGTTAAGTACTCTTTTCTTTGTTTCGAATGAAATCTTTTTTGTTTCTTAATACTTTACAGAGTTTTTGAAAAGCATCTTTTGCTGTTTCAGTGCCACACTTTCTGCCTTCTATTTAAATTGGTTTACTTGTTTGATTTTGATATCTCCAATTTGTAATTTGCATGTTGGGCTATCCCTTTTGCTAACAATCATGTATTCTGTCTTCTTACAATTGGTGTTTAGTCCTTTCTTCTTGCTTTCCTATACTACCTTCTGTAGGAGTTCTTATTGTTTCCTTACTCCATCTGCTATCATTACTGAGTCATCTACACAATTTATATTATTAAGAGTATGGCTGCCAATAAGGAATTCTGGCAGAACTTGAAATTCTCTCAGAATTGCCTTGCTGTATAGGTTGAATATGTCTGGTGAGAAGACACATCTTTATTACATTTGCAAGAATAATTTTATATGTACAAGTTTATAAAAATATTTAAACCATCTAATATTTATCACTTACCATATTATAAACTATTAATTATTTCATTAACTAGGAAAAAACTATTTTTTATCAATAAATTTATAAAGTATTTGTAAAGTAATCAACAAGAAAATTCAAATAAACACATAACTATGAAAAAAAAAAAAATTTGAAACAAATGCATTTTTAGGCATTTCTTTCATCTGCTCTCACCACAGAAACCTGCTACAAGTTTTGCTAACATCTGGATTTGCATTTTTTTTAGACTATTTATTTACTAAAATAGTGTTTAATTTTTTTGTTGTCAATTCTTGAGGAAAAAGAGAATGCATAAATCCAGTTTTATATGTTTGGATTTTATTAAAATTCTAAAAATAGCTTTTTAAAACAATAAAAGTTACTGAGGGCGTCTACAGCAAAATAGCTGCAGTGTCAAAGGAAAATTCTTCCTTTTGGTACATTCTTTTTTTGTGGCTATAAATGTTAAACTTTGCTAAATTATTTTTCCTTTTTTTATACTTCATTAAGCAAAATTAGGCCTACAAAAAGCAGACTTGGTCATTCTCAGTTTATCTTTTGTTTGTTTTGCCTTCTACTCCCTGTTAGAATTTCAATTCTTTTCAATATTTGATCAGAAATTGGAGCAAGACATAGTCATGATGAATAGTTACACTGAAATGCAGTTCCATGCTTTGAAAATCTATTGTTCACCCTAAATCTCAAGTGGAACACACACACACACACACACATATATATATGTGTGTGTGTGTGTGTGATCCATCCAGTAAGGATGCTGGAAAAATTGGATTGCTTCAAGAAGTACTTGACTCCTCCTCCTCTGTTTTATCTTTGCAAGAATCAGAGCATCAGATCAAAAGTGGTGTATTGCTACCATATTTAGGCTGAAGCTGCCCAATCTTCACTTTTCAAACCTTGACTCAGTTCAAAATTGTTTTCTCAGCCTTGGGGGGGGGGGCATTTTTTTCCTCCCAACAGACCCCTACCCCTCTCTCACACATGCAACATTGCAAGCTTTAGTTTACCATTTCAGAACTTTATGCCATGCGACATCAACAGGATTGAGTCACCAATATTCAACTTGGACTTGTATTTTTATACTTTTGTAGTTTTTTTTTTTTCAGTTTGAATGTTGACTATTTGCCCATAGCTGGGACCCCTGACAGGTGCTACCACACCGGGTCAGGGTGGATCTGTGAATAACAGCAATTAAGATGTGATTCCATGCTCCTGATCAGAAGTTTTGCTGTTGAATATAGTTTATAGTGAAACTGAAGACGGAATTATTTAATGCATTTGAAAATATTTGTTTTTCTACATTAGTCTGCAACAATAGATTTCCCAGCTTCTTACTCAGTGAACTGGCTTTTAATTCTTTCCTTTATGACTTGTGCTAAGTTTGCAAGTGTTAATGAAAACAATCAAATTGCAGTGAAATAATTGTTTGATTTTTTTTGCTAGTTTTGAGAAGACTATTAATGTTGTCAAAAAAGTTTTTCAATTTTTTTTAAAATAAAAAAAAAGAAGGTGCTTCTACAATAAGGTACTTTCAAAGTATTGATCAGATTTTGCAATTGATTTATCTCCTGACTAATCAGAACACAAGAGTTAGTAAGACATTCATTCTTTACATGGCAAGGTAATCTCATTACAACTTAAAATTCTTAGGTTCAAAGAAATGGTTGGCAAATGAAAGGAAAAAGCAAAAAAGAAACGTTTTCCTTTGAAAATTTCTTCTTTGAAGGATTAGAGCAATCCAAAGCAGCTTTGAAATTAGATTAAGGTAATTCCCATTTCATGCAAGAAATATATCAGAGAACATGGTTCAGAAGTAAATGCTCTTTACAACAAACTCTATCAAAAGAAGACAGTTCACTAAGAGAAAAAGAGAGAGAAAATACAAAAAAGGAGATACTATCGGTTAACACTTGATGTTTAAAAGAATCAGTTTCATTATAGAAAGAGAAGGAAAAGAAAGAATGAAACACTTTCTGTTATTAAAAGGTATGCAAAAAATGAGAGTAATTTGTGTGTAGTATGTACAGAATTTTTGTTTCTAAAATTTGTGTAGGAACATATGTCTATCTCTAGTGGTAGAAATGCCAGCCATTGAGAAGTTGTATATTATTCTTTAGTGTTAATAATTGCTATGCGAACAATGTTCTGTCTCCAGGAAATGTAAGGAAGCTTGTCATTTTGAAAGGCTTGTGAATGCTCAGAATTAACTTTTTTCTTATTTCAACATGAAATAACAGAACACAATATAAATACACTTTGAAGTAAAAGGTTTTTTAACTCATCTAAGTCTTCTCATATCTATCTATACTGAATATTATTTTGTCTGCCTCTCTGAAGCAAAGTGTTGTATTATAAATTGATTCTTTTGGACCGCTTTCAAACTATCAAATTATGTCTTAATCTAAAAAAGTTAGGTATTTATGGTCAGTAAATATTCAAGTAAGACTAACGGATCAGAGGGTATGACAGATGGACAAAATGTGGCTTTTGTCTAGATAGAAAAATAACTTTCCCTGGATTCAGCTCCTTATAATTAATTGGTAGATATGGCAACTTCACATCATATATACAATCACATACAGGTTTTTATTCTAGTTCTTGCTATAGTCTTGCATTTAGTAACCTTTTGGTAATACTGAACAAAACCCTTTATTTCATTCATAGGTTATGTTCCCCAGACATCTAGTGCCATATTACCAAGTGAGGAGTTCATTCCTGTGGACTTAACCCCCTTCACACTGTTAATTTTCATAATAATATTGTCAAGAGTCATGAATGCTCTTGGGATTGATAATAGAGCGATTTTCCATTTCTATCTCCACGGTGATTTTATTGAAACATGACCTCTTGTTAGCTGGCTGTTGACTCGTCAAGAGTACTTCCACCCATTGATAGGTCTTATTGTTAATTCTATAGGGTTGCTAACTACTTACCTTACTCAGTACAAATTGCAGTGGGAGTACCAATTTAGTTGCTGACCAGCCAACAACAGATTTCACACACACACACACATATATATATATATATATATGTTTATAATACATTTAATTAAAAATTTATGAGAAAACCAACGTTTCTACTGATGCAGTTTTACCAATTTGATATCGTCAGCCAGTAAATTGAATTTTCTATCCCAAGACACTCTTTTATATCACACACATACACATATATACATATGTTTAAAAAAAATGAATGCAGACCAGAATACTACTGCTGTTTCAATCACTACGGTCTCTTCAGATGGTTTGTTCAGCAAATCAATGACATGGAAGCACTTTCAATTGAAACCAGGAGTGGGGTGGGGTTAAAAAGAATGTTCCCATTCAGTAATTCAGTGCTGTCCTTAGATGTTGCTATAGTGAGTTTCTCTTCTTGGCACAGCCTGCACATATTCTTGATTATTGTGTTAGTCTTTAGATTTCTTAATATACATAAAAAATATAATTAAAAAAAATAACTGATAACCTGCTAATCACAACCAATACTAAGGATACTATTAAATGGTTCACTAACATGAGGAATAAGGATAAAGTGATGTTCATTAAGTTTGATACAATTGACTTCTATTCCACTATCACTAGGGTCCTCCTGGTCAATAGTATCAACTTTGCAAAGAACTATATAGAAATAATGGGCGATGAAACTAATATCATCTTAACAGCAAGAAAATCCCTAGTAACACTGAATAATTACACCTGGACTAAGTGTCACAATGATGAATTCGATGTCCCCATGGGAGCGTATGACTCAGGTATGGTATATTTTTACATTTTAGATGTGCTTAGTAAAATTGTAAAACCAGAACTAATAGGGCTGTATTGATATGATGGACCCATCCTCATCCCTAATAGTAATGGTCCACTAACAGTGAAATTACTAAAGAAACTTATTACGGCCTTCAAATTTCTAGGATTTAAGACTGAGATTTCTTCTAACCGTAAAATAATTGACTACCCAGATATCACCCTTAACCTTAATGATGAAACCTTTAAACCTTATCCTAAAGAAAACGAAAGCCCCAACTCTATTAATATCGGTTCTAACCACCCCAGTGCAATCCTAAAACAAATACCCACCACTGTTTGCACCAGGATTAGTAAATTATTATCTAATGAAAAAAATCTTTAATAAGAATAAAGAACTCTACGAAAAGGCCCTCCAAAAAAGGGGTTTCAAAAATAAGCTGTCTTTTGCAACTACTATTAGTAATACAGATACATGAAAGGTGGGATAAATAGGAAAAGAAAAATCACTTGGTACAACCCCCCACTCTAAAAACTGACACGTATCAACATCAGAGAGTACTTCCTAAATTTAGTTACTAAACACTTCAACCAAAAATTCCTTATATTCAACAGGAAGTAAATCAAAATTAGCTACTCCTGCACCAACAATATGTACCAAATTATTAATTCCCATGACAATTACATTTTAAGTAAATTCCATGGAAAAAAAAACTAAATCTAACATCAAAACCGAAAATTGTAGAATTAAGGAAAACTACCCAGTAGAGGGCAATAGCAGATCCACTAGGATAGTATACCAGGCAATCATTACCCCTAAAGAAAATATGACAAACCATAATATTTACATCGGTATTTCTGCAGGAGAATTTAAAAAATAGAATCAATACACATACACTCATTCACCAATCCAAAATTAAAACACCAGACAGCCTTTCGAAAAAAATTTGGGAATTGAAGGAAAAGGATCTGAATCCTCAAATAAATTGGAAAATTCTAGGTTTCGCGAACACACCAATAGTTTTAGGGATAGGTTCAAGCTATGATCAGAAGGAAAAAAATCAAGACAATAAAATATAAAGATCAATGCGAACTATTAAATCAATGGAGAGAACTAATCACGAAATGTTGACTTAGGTACAAATTCAAAATTACATAAGAATACATGTGTGTATATATGTGTATGTATAGTGGCATTTATGTATGTATATGTAAATGTACATATGTCTGAAGATATATACGCATATAAGCATGATTTATTCCATTGGGTGCTCTGGTATTACCCACAATCTATAAATCTATAATTCAACTAATTTACATTAATCATAACGGGTTTAAGTTTAAGTCCCCCATCACTTATTAATAATATTGGACCTTTGTAATAGAAAAACTGTTTACTGTGAATCCCAGGAAAACATCAGGCTTGTATAAGAAACTCCACATAGTAGGAACTGACATTTAGCTACAAACAACAAAAGGCTCTAGCCATTAATAAACTCCAACTCCAGACCAATTCCCTTGAATAAGATACCTTATGCCCTCCACCAGTTGCTAGCACAAGCATCTATCTGAGGAGGACTGACATTGAAAATAAATTTAAAACAATGCTTCAGACACTTAGAGGCTGATGATAGCTGCGTACAGACCAGCTTGAAATAGACTATCCCCATGTTGAGGTCATTTTTGTTTTTTTTTGCTGTAAAAAATACATATGTATCTGTTATAATAAATACATCAAGCTCTCGGTGGATCAGTTTTAATAATTAATATTACTAGGATCCACATGGATTATATACCAACAGATGTATTACCTGTACTATCCACACACACACATATATATATATATATATATGGTTAAAGTTCAAAAGAATTGCTTTTAATTTTAAATAACTTCTTGCTCTGACTTTCTTGAGTTAATAGTGAGGGAAGAAGAAAATAAATATATATTCCCATATATGAATCAGATTCAAACAGAGAACCTATGAGCCTATTTTTTGTAGGAGAACTTTTAAATCCTTGAGTTATTTAGAATCTTAATTATAACCCGGTTATATTTTCATCCTATAGGTGTGTTTCTGCTTTCATAAGCACACTGCAGTGAACACATGAGCCAAGTGCAACTGTTTTTAGGTGAAAATCAAATTTCCCATCAATCTCAAAGGACATTAGCTTCTCTGATTTGTACATGAGAAATTGAAGTAAATGTTTCATGAAATTTTAAGATGAATTTTATTCAATGACTTAATTCTAAAAAGGGGTTTCTATTATTGTTGTTTGGATCACTGTGTTTTAGCCACAATACATTCTCTGACATTTTTTTTTAGTTGTTGCCTCCTTTAATCTGTGAATTAGATTCAATTGTTTTAATCAAATTTCTGACCCACCATCGGAACATGAGGGTGAAAGATTTCTATTGCTTTACTGTTTAGGTTTGTTCTTTATAATTCTTTAAAAATATGTTTTAGGTACAAAGGAAAAAAAAAACCTCTTGAATAATTAAATAGTGGTTGGTAATAAGTACAAAATAAAAAGCAATTATGTGACTGATTGATTTTCAATTGCAACAGTATTCCTATTTATAATTTTATTTCTCATGTTACAATCTTCTAAGATTCCTATTTATAATTTTATTTCTCATGTTACAATCTTCTAAGATTCCTATTTATAATTTTATTTCTCATGTTATAATCTTCTAAGATTCCTATTTATAATTTTATTTCTCATGTTACAATCTTCTAAGATTCCTATTTATAATTTTATTTCTCATGTTACAATCTTCTAAGATTCCTATTTATAATTTTATTTCTCATGTTACAATCTTCTAAGATTCCTATTTATAATTTTATTTCTCATGTTACAATCTTCTAAGATTTATTTAAAGCTTTTTACTTTGAGGATCAATTCATTTTACTGAGTGACATGCATATTCCATTCTCATTATATAAATAGAGTTGGTAATGGTAATAATCGCGGTTTCCCTACAAGGAAACATTTGGCATTTATTGACTGAGCAGCCAGTACAGTTTTCGGTTACAATTTATAAAATCTTTTTCAAGTCGAGTAACTTTTCTTCACTCTTTCCAGTATTGGGGGAGGGTGGTTCCTTCCTAACCTTTTATTTGAAGTTGTGTGGAATGTTAACATCATCATATCATTATTTTCTCTTCTAGTTACATGCCCTATCCATTTTAGTTGTTGCTGCTGTTGGTAATCCTCAAGTAATGTGGTTTCTGTTATTTGGTACAATTCTTTGGGATTCTGTAGCACCATTCCACAATGTTCAAAGAAGGATGATCTTTGCCAAGATTCTTGATCAAAGCATTTTTTTCATCATTGATCTTAAACTGTAGTTGCATTCAGCTGACTGTTTAAAGATTTCTGACCGGGTTTGGTGCCATATAAAAGTCTAGATCTGATGAAGCTATTTAAGTTTCATAGCAATTTGCCATGTTGGGTGAAACTAACATTGGCACAGCCTATTCTGTGTTCAATCAAACATTTGTGCCCTTCAGTCTTGTTCAGATCTCAAATGGAAAAAGGGCAAACAATAACTGAGAAGTATTAAATAAGGCGTGATATTCCTAGATCTGGACTATGGAATAAGAACACTCTAGCCTCATAGATAAAATAAAGAGTTCATTTCAAAATTCTGTAAAGGTTACCTGGACTGACAGACATCTGCTGAAGGACCCAATAGCTGAAACATTGTGATAATGACAACAAAGACAAGGACATTAGTTTTAATGTAAATGATGATAACTTTCCATCCCAGAAAATCAGAATATATTATTCTGCTTGTTCCTATTTTTAACTGCTACACTCTCTTTCCTAATTAGGATGAAGGGGTGGGGGCAGTGATCTGATCCCAAATAACAGAGCCCTTTTCTGTTGGAATCAGTTATGCCATTTGATTAAAACAGCAGAAAGAAATTGGGGAGAGCAATTTAGGGGAGGAGTGGAAAATTAAGATATGAGAAAACTAGAGGAAAATGAAAAGAAAACCAAGTGAAAGGAAAAAATACTATACACACATGAGGGGAGAGAGAGAGAGAGAGTGATGGTATGGAATCCTTTCTGGATTTTCAAGAAAAAAAACAGTAAAACAGCAAAAGGCAGTTAGAAATGAAAAGATGTAAAATTGTGATATTTTTTTGTGACAAGATAGAGCAAAAGAAAGATGAAAGAGAGGATGTAGTAGAAATTGTTTATACATTTCTCATTCTTTTACGGCATATAAAATTAATCCATGTTTGCTTTAGGTTGGAAAATGGAAGGGCAATGATGATTGAAAAGTATAAAGGAAACAATGAGAAGATACAGACAAAGAGTGAGTAAATATCAGCAATAAGAGATTCATTGTTAACAACCATCAACCTTACAGGTGTCTAGCAAATATTTTTTTTTTTTAAGCATTGCACTCCGAGCAAGGCATGAAGCCACTAGGATGCAGGGGGGTTGCAGAAGATTTGGAGCAAGAGCAGATAGGAGTGATAGAAGAAAGGATGAAGGGAAGGATAGTGTGTAGATCAAGGTAACTGGAGGTCTGTAATGAAGTAGATACAGACATTTAACTGATGTGTAATTAGGCAGCATTTGTTATTTTAAACATGTTTTATTGAGAAGTACAAACATTCTATGTCTATTAAATTTAATTATCTTCCTTTTTAAATTTCTTAATAATATTTGACAAACCGGGAGGCTGCTGATGCTGATGTAGGTGCACAAAATATCCAAAAATGCAGGCCCTGTTCAAGCTTTGTAAATGACTTTTGTAATTTTTATTTAACTATCTGTATAGTGAAGTAACAGACAAATTGGAAATGTGACAGAGGAATTTGAAGAAAACTAAGTAAAGTATTAAGAGATGAGAAAATGTCATTAGGGACAAAGAGTAGAATGTTGAACTCTTTTATGACATCAATCTATCTATATAGCATTGAATGCTCAATAATTTCCTTACAGAAGATGAAACTTGAAGCATGTTGATCTACAGAAGCATGCTGAGAATACCATAGATTTAACATGTGAGCAACAAGTAAGTTTTAAAGAAAACAGAAACTAAAAAGGCACTTATACTTGAAATCAAAAATCTAAAAGATACGAAGCTTTTATGAGGAAATAGGGTTGGGCAAATTGTAACACTCACAAGAGTTATTGAGAGAAGAAGGGGGGTGCTGAGACACACAGTGTCGAACCTACTTAACGAGTGAATGCATGGTGGAGTGGTGACAAAGAAGGAAGGTAAATAGTCAAAAGTTGCTTAGAGCTACATGGGACAGGAGGATATGGAGAGCTACAATCAACCACATCCTGAGGAGACTGGACACATAAAAGAAGAGAAGAAGAAAACAAAGCCAATTTCTGTAATAAACAGTGGCCAAGTAATATTCTTAAAAAACACTTTTCACTAAAGAATGTATTCAATTTGGGTTTATTTGTAATTTCTCATTTTTGCATTTCAATGAGAAATATTTCGTGAGAAATATTCTATGCTCATGCAGCTAGCAAGAAATAGCAAACGAACTTAAAAGTCCACAGAACAAAGAAATCTTTTTTTTTTTGTCTACTTTAACGAGAACTAAACCAAAGATTTAAAAAGAGAAGGAACATTAACAAAACAAAGTTCCAGATAACCTAAATCCACCAAAACTAAGAGATACCCATGTACATAAGTAAAGTGGTAAGAAACAAAACTTCAAAGTTTTACCTGACTCCCCCCCACCCACATAATATCATTAGATTTTTTCAAGATTTCCCTGTGGGAGCAGGACACATTGTTGTTTAAAATTCTTTCAATAGAAAATGTAAAAAAAAAATCTACTGGACAAAATAAATTGCAGATGCAACATACACAAAAGGAAATCCAAAGAACATATTGTCTGTAACATGGCAAAAACAATAAAATAGTCACCTTTTATGTGCTGTATCCTTTCAGAACATGAGCAATTGTGGCTCTCCACAACTTCTTAATTCTTGTAGCTCTAAGCTATGTTTGACTCTTTATCATCCCTCTTTATCCCCACTCTCTCATCCATCTTCACAAACTCAAAATAATTAACTTGCTTGATATTTTCCTTTATCCCTTTTACCTTTAATGTCATATCAGTTTCAGATTCTCCCAGCACTCTTTCCTTATTAAGCATCTGGATATTTCAGATTTGAAGTATAAGGATATTTTTAGCTCCCCCATTTTTTAAAACTTCCTCTCTGTTCACATGTTCAGTCCATGAAATTCTTACCATCTGTTTGTAGAACCGCATCTGTGTTGTGTCATTATCTGTGAGATAATTATCTAGCATTCACTGCCATATACGGGGATTGATATTACAAAACAATTCAGTACACTTTTTACTTTGAATTATGAAATAACAATAAATAATAAAACATGCTTTTATAGAAATTAAATCCTATATATATTTTTTAACCAAAAAAATCCCATCTGAAGGTTTGTTTGATAAACACTAATTACTAAGGCAAATACTGCCAAAATACTTGCAAATGTAGTTGTAGACCTACCATGTGTTATTTTGGGACCATTTAGAAAATGAAAATAGTAATTCCTTTCACCATTCCCATAAATTTGAGAAAAAGATTTTTGCAAGCCAGCATGAAATTATTTTCTGACCAATGAAAACCTTGTATTAAAAAAGTTCACAACTCAATGTGAAATTACATTTTGAATCTCCTTATGGATATAAAAATAGAGGCATACAACTTCTCAGGGCTCAAAACAATTTTGATCTACATGTGTATACTCAATCATGCACCCACACATACACACAATGGAAGAGAGACAACCAGCAAGGGATTAAACAGCAAATGCTAACTAAGTCTTTTGTCTACAAATTCACAAACACATAAGGTTGACTGGAATAAAGTGAGTTTGTCCACATATTTCACATCATACTAAGAATACTTAATTATTTGATAAAAAAAACTTCACTTCAAGGAAAATTGAAAATTTTATTGCTGTTGTATATTTCTGAAAAGAATAAATAAATGTTATTTCAACTGACATTCTGCTTCTACTTTTTCTTAAAAAAAAATAACTTCTTTTTATGTTTCATTTAAAAGATGTGGTGGTGGTGGTGTTAAATGTTTGTGCTATAGTATAAGTACAAATGATAATGGGTATGTCCCCATTCACATAAATACAGTAGTAAATACTGTATGTTGGTCTGCAGTTGGAAATTCATTGTGAAATTCACTTGACCCACTTCTGGCAGTTGATTACTACTTCTATGTGCCACTGGTGAATCTTATATGTGTTGTTCTTGTCCTAAGTATAATCATTCATTACCAACCTTTGTTTGATCATTCTATTCAGTAACCTTCCCCAGGTTACAACAGTTTGGAATCCCAACACTCAGATAAAACAAAAACCTGGGTAGATAGATCCCAACACTATTTTTGAGCTTGTGTAAATGGTTGGTAGAACAGGAATTAGGAGACAAGACTTATATACAGCTACAAAGGACAGGAAGTTAGGGAGAACCATGATTGCCTAAAAGTTTTGATGTTCTTTCCTTTTCCAAATGTGTCAGTATAAAATGATTCTAATAACCAGAATTAATATTTTTCTATATTCTCATTTCCAAACTTTTCTCCATTTTCATTATTTCATGATTAGTTTTGTATAATTATCATTAAAACCCAACTCAACATATAGAACCTCAATCTAGAATTTTATGTTCTACCAATGAACTGTTTGCTACGATTAACATTTTACTTCACGATCACAGGTTTTATCTAATTTTCTGAGACAAGTTTCGTTAATAGTAAAAAATTCTTTCCAACATAACTGTTTATTCTATTTGGTTCTGGGGAGGATTATGGCTTCATCATTTTTCTTTTTGTCATGTCCCAAATCCTTCCATATTTAGAAATCCTCAGAAAGAACACTAAATATGATAGAATGCAAAGAGAACACTATCTCTTTGTGGAAAAAATAATGGATTCTGCTATAAATTTCATCAAAGATAATTAAAGGAAAACTCAAATAAGTGAGGGAGATTCTGAAGACATAGAAACAAAGATGATAATTTTCTTTTGAAAGAATTCATCTAATAGTAACAATAACTTGCTTCAGAAATCAGTATAATAAAAAAAGAATAAAAAAAAAGATACTCATCTGAAAAATAGAATAGTAACAATACCTCATGTCAGATATAAGGGTGATAAAAACAATAAAGATAAGGATGCTCATATAAGAGAATCAATGAATCTATCTTACATATTTATAAGTCTACCATTTGTGCTTCAAATGGAATGCTGTTACATCTGTTCTGGTTCTCCTGTTATATATTTAGAGATTCTTGATCATAGGCAAAGAAGAATCTGCAATGTCATCAGTCCTGACCTGGCATCTCAGCTTCAATCACTTTCTTACCACCATAACTGTGCCTTTTCTATAAATACTTTCATGGTAATTGTTCTGATGAACTTTTCTCTATGGTACCTAGACTTTATAAATTTAATTACAGAACTAGATTGGCAGCAAGGTCTCATTATTTTACAGTTGAAATGGTGAGCGATGTAACTATAAGTTCTATGCTAACAATTTCCTCTATTGTACTTTTCACTTGTAGAACTCTCTTCCAGCTTCCCCGTCAAATTTAATCTTCAAAAATTCAAATGCAATGTCAATCATTATTGTTTATCTACTTAATTCCTGTTCATTTATTGTTCTCTCTCCTTAATAGTGTTTCTTTTTTTTCTCTCATATTCTCTAACAATCATTAACCCCTTGCATCTTAGCGGCTTTAATGCTTTGTTTAGGGTGAAATCATTAAAAAAAAATTCCCTTTCACAATAAAATATAGAACTAGAAACTGTGTGGCTTACATTGGCGTCATTTTGCTGTTTGTATGCAAGTTCCATCTTTTCAAGACGGATATTTGTCTCATCAAGCATCTTTTGAATGTTCTGTGAATGTTGTCTCTGCAGGTCGACTTTCTCCTGCTCCAGTTCACTGATAACACTATGCAGCTGCATATAAAAGATAAGAAAAGATTATCAGGAGAGTCTGTTTACTAATGATGGCTCTAATTAGCATAATCAAAGGCAATAAGCAATTTAAAGACAAAGTACAATTCCTCTCCACCAATAGATATATTAAAGGTCTGCCTGGCACAGTTCCAATTTTCCTGAGAACCTGAGGAAACACTTTCACATTTTCTTACATGGAAGCAGCTAAAATAATTTGGAAAAGTTAAATAAGTCTTTGCAATCACAAAAATGATGTCATTCATACACATCAAAGTGAGAAGAAGCAACAATAAAGCTATATTGATAAGCATTAACATTCCACTAATATCTTATTAGAATTGACAATTAAAAGTGCTTCTAGAATTCAGATTCAAATAATACTTTACACTATTAATAATAGTTCTTCTTTAATATTGACATGTAGCATCATTACTTCTATTTTATATTTCACTATTGCCATTTTTACTCCATCTTACGTATGATTATTGCTTTTTTCCTAACACACTAGGTTAATCATTTTTTTCTTTATTATAATGATGCAAAACCAGCAATAGAATAATAGTGAATATATTTCATCCTCAATATTAAAAATAACTATTAGCAGGTAGTAAAACAAAGAAAGAATTGAGAACAGGTGAGGGAAGCATGGTAAATGATTCCAGATTTGTGTTTGACTTAAAACATCAAGGCTTCCATGGCCAAAGATGTAGAAGCAACAACCATGTACATAAACTCTTGGAGGATAAGGTGCAGATTCAAGATGTATTTATTTTCTGATTTTGTGCCATTTCATCTAGCATTCAAAGAATATAAAATCCAAAGCATTTTGATAAAAAGCAGCAATAGTCAGACAGAATAAAACTCCTAATAAAATAATGGTAAAAATAAAGCATGTATAGATGCAGTATTAGCATAGAAGTCACAATAAAAACAGGGTATAAAATAAGATAAAGTAATAAAAAATGCTCCCTCCCCCTCTCTCTACACACATAGACATACATATTTTTTTATGATTCTTTCTAGATTTTCAGTGCAACTGTAACTTAATTTTGTCTTTAATAAAAACACCTTAAAATTAAGTTACAGTTGCACTGAAAATCTAGAAAGAATCATAAAAAAACATAATAATAAAATCCTGGAAAAACATGCACACCAAAACAGTATTAATAAAAATCCTATACTAAAATTAGACAAAAATAATGAAAAATTATGTGATTATAGAAACCATGAAGATTGCCAATTGGAAAATAAATGCTGCACAAAATCTGTGGTATACCAATGCACTATCTCATCCATTGAGAGTCCTAACACTGATGGGATATACATTGGTTCAACAAAGAATGAATTTAAAATTAGATGGAGACAACACAAAAGCTTCTTATTAAAAATAGAAATCAGACATCTCTAGCCAAATATTTTTGGCATTTAAAAGAAATGAATAAAACACAAAATACCAAAAGTAAAATGGAAAATAATAAATAGAACAAGAACTTGTAAAACCTGAGATGACCCATGCCCTTAATGCCTACATGAAAAACTACACATTATTAAGTTTCTAAATAATGAAAATTTATTAAACCATAGACATGAGTTAATGGTTTTCTGCTGACATCAACAAATTTTCGCATTAAATAATTAGCATAAAAAAAATTAAATTTCATAGTCTAATAAAAGGTTTAAAAGCTTAACCCAACCATAAGATAGAAAAACCCTTTATGAAGTCGTCAAAAAACAAATTGTAGTTCAGTGCGACATGTTTAAGCATGAAACAGCCCTTTAGAAAAAAATAAATAAATAAATAAAAGGATAAATAAATAAAATAAAACAAAATTCTCTAGACACTTAATGACATATTATGGTGCCAAAAGTAATCTTTTGCTGTGACTGACCAGATGATGTGCACACATGAATGCCATCATTCACTTTGAAATGGATACCATCACCCTACCTCAGCTTGACCTCTTTCTGAAGGTGACTGATATGTAGATAAAAATTATCTCTTAGGCCCCTTACCAAAATGGGCACCCCAGCTATTTCTATAGTAATTAACTTTGCGAATGAACATGCTTATAAAGATGCGTAAATTTCAAGATTGGTTATTCCTAAATTTTCACTTGAGGATGAAACAGGGCTTAATACTTTAAATCAATTTAATTTTAATAATTATAATGAGGTTTTCGGCTCTCGTTTTTGAAACATGAGAAATCTTATGTAGTGAAGGAATCATATTTTTTAAAAAATAATTATAATTTAAGCTCTACTTCTGTATGCAGCACTGTTTTTTTAAACATAAAAACAAAAATACTAAAGAACTCCAGATTATTTACCTAACATATTCTTTCCTATTTTTCTACATATCTGCACACACACACACACATATATATAATGCAATAATATTAAGATGGTAATTGAAATGCATTACTCAGAGTTTCATACAGTAACATCAGGAACATATCCACCTGATGATTATGTTTAGATGAAACTGACTGTGAATAAAACCGACTTTAGCACTGAGCGCCCCCAGTTTATCTTTGTATATTTATATTTATTAATTAATAATCCTTTTGTGGAAAGGATCTGCTGAGAATTGCAATTTCTATGAAGCTTGGCATACAGATTTGGGAGTGAGGGCTAAGTATATTTTTTGCATGTTTGTTTGCTTAGTGGCATTTCAACTGCTTATGGTCATTTAATACCAAAATTTAATTTTCTTAGGAGCAGTAGTAATATTTTTTTATAGAAATGTATTGATAGTAATATATATATATATATATATATATATATATATATTTATATTACCAAAACATATTGCTGGTATTTTTACTATAAATTTTTTTATACTGTCATAGTGTATTGACCTGAGTTTAAGGGTTAGCTAATTGCCCATAGTTAGGACCCTAACAAGTACTATCACCCAGGTCACAGTGAACTCAGGAACAACAGCAATTAGGAGGTGGGTCCATGCTCCTTAAAACCTCCCAATCAGAGGTCTTGCTGTTATACAGTTTATCGTGGTGGGAGGGAATGAGCAATTTTATGTTAATTATTAACATTTATTATTGCTCTATCTCTTGATCCTGAGCTATTTATTTGCAAGGAATAAACTTGCCTTGGGTGCATTATCTTCTGGAATTACTCTGGTCAATTCTATTTTTGGCAAAATAAAGTCTTCATTATTTTTGCTTTTTTACACACACAAATGCACATACACATGCACACACAAATACAGGTGCACACACACACACACATATATGCATGTACACACAAATACATGCACCCACACACATATACATAACATGAGGCAAATCGATGACTGTGCTCAAAAAGCTTTTGACCCCGACCACTGGCTACAAGTACCACTAGCGGGCTTCATGATGGAAAACTGACAACTAAATTCAGTGAATAATATGACACAAAATAATCCGATGACCACTGAGTTTCCTTTGGAACTACATAACCAGGCTATATGGTATCCAAGCACAGCATGGCAGTAGTTGATTAGTATACACTATGACTATCAAGATAACTGCATTTTTCACCTACTATTTTGGTAATTAAAAGAATTACATTAGGATGCTAATTCACCTAATTTGTTGACCATTGTGGTATGTTATTTTATCAATATATGTAGCGTTCCCCAGGTATTTGAGAAAACATCTTTAGCAAGCCAAAAAATGGAAGATGACCTAATATAATGCTATGTGGCATGTGCCAAATTTTAATATTCTCATTTCTCTTAAACTTATTGAGAGTATTAACATGGCAGCTTCCAATCTGGTGCAGGAAATGAAAAGTCATGCCGTGCTTGTAGCATTAGCTGCCAATCATAGCAACTTGCAAAAAGACAGCTTCTTGACAGTGAATAGGAGGAAAGACAGTGTTGTCACAGACCCCACATCTAAATATGGCAATGAACAGTAAGTTTATATCATCTTTTATGGTCTTAGGGGCTGGAAGCAATGAGAGCCATGTTACAAGTCTTCAGGATCAATGTTGGCATTGATCCTTACATTGAAGTGCTCAAATTCTGGATGAAGGAAATGGCAGAACATTTTTAAAGAGGACTTTGCTCCCTCTTAATGACCAATATCACCCAGCCAGTTACCCTGATAAAATCAAATTCATGTTTAGGGCACAGGAATGAAAACCATTTTATTCAGGCATGAAATTGCTTCTGAGGCTGTGTTGCAGCCATTCTTGAGGTTCAAAGCAGTTTTATTGAATATTACCCTATGGGCATTCTTTAGGCTAGCTCCCATGAATAGACAGACACACATACAATGGACTTTATTTATTTTTTTCTAAGTTGAACATTTCTTTCTCGTAAGATACATATTTCAAAGTTGAAACTTGAACTCTAGGATTAGCATTTGTTTTGAGGAGTATAAATATGATATCTGCTAATAATTCAAGAAATTTATCAGACCATCTGATTCTAATGAGTGGGGTGTAATGCAAAACTCTGGAGTCAGTGAATGAGATAAATCCATGGAACATTTATTGATTTATTATATCTATCTATCTATCTATCTCTCTCTCTCTCTCTCTCTCTCTCTCTCTATATATATATATATATATATATATATATATATATATATATATATATATATATATATATAGAGAGAGAGAGAGAGAGACTGCATCATAAAATTTGTAGCCTAGTCACACATATACCTATTAGCTGGGTTTTGATTTGAAATTTAAACTTCATGATATTATATAAAATTCATTTGATATAATTTATATTTACTACTGAAATAATTTCTTTGGCTTATTCACTAGTGAATATGAATTAACTGCTTTGACAACAAAGATTATAATGAAAAGTAAATATTTTATTGTGCAAAGTAAATGCTTTCCTATCATTAGAATATAGACATGTGTGTGTATGTATTTGGGGGACATTATATATATATATATATATATATAGATATAGATATAGATATATATATATATATATAGATCAGAGTTCAACAGAATGATATGATAAAGAAAAAATAGGAAACATTTAACATGTTTCACTTTTATTAAAGTTTCATCAGAGAATGGAGAGAAAAAAAGAAGAAAAAAATTCTGGTATTTTTACTTTATTATTGTTTGATTTTCATTGGTTAATCATGTTTTATATACATTTGACTTATTAAAGTATAATTAGTATAATTTCTGGCATTCCAAATTCAAGGAGAGACAACATGTTTTTGAAGTTTCAAAAACTCAACAGATTGCAAGCCTAACTGAAAAGCCACAAATATTGCTTTATGTATGGAAGTGTCTAATAATCCTAGTTTGTCTATGTAGGATTTGCATGATAACAGATATTTGTAAATGTATCCATGTACATCTTGCAGACATTGCTTGTTGGTTTTTTGCATTTTAATTTGGGAATATTTTATGTACATAACATTTGTTTTGGATAAACATACGTTAGATTCTTTAAGAATGGATTCAATAAAGGTTGGTGACGTAATATGTTTTTGATGTGTGTTTATAATTGGTATTATTATTATTATCAAGATTTCAAAATATTTTCTCTTTAAGGAATTCTGTTCTTTTTAATTAGGATGGAATTTGTAAAATCAGAGTTATGCTCTGTTTTGGTTCTGTGTATTACAAGCAAAAGTTTGAATGTTCGTCTAAATGTAAATCTCTTTTATGTTCATAAATATGAGCTTTTAGATATTGTGATGTCTCTCTAACATAAATGCTTTTACTTTGTAAGCAATTTGTTTTATAAGTACTGGCATCTAAATAGGTGTTGATTTTATTTTTCTTTCTAATTGTAATGATTTTCCAAGCGTAGCTTGGATGTGGCACAAGGCCAAAACTAAGGGACACCCAGTAAGGATCGAACTCATTACTCATTCGTAATTGTTTTAGCGAGACAAGCTTGCTAACTATTACACCACCTCGAGGTGCCCTCTTTCTAATTGTAATGGATGTGGTGGTAAAGATCTTAGCATTAGGAATAATGAATTTATTCATAAGTTTTGTAGAAAGCATGTCAGAGGGTAGGAGAATGAATTTTGTGTTGTTGCTGTTAGAAGTGTTATAGTTTATTTGATTTGTCAATCAAACTTTAATAAAAGTGAAACATGTTAGATTAATAAATGTTTCCTATTTGTTCTTTATCTTGTGCATAGAAAGGATGAAAGTAATTAAAAAAATATGCACATAGCTCATCAAGAATTGATATATTAAAAAGAAATAGGATTTTATAACATTTAAATGTTTATTCACATAACATTATGAAAACAATTTCAAATGAATTTATCAAAATAACCTTCATTTTTTTTAAAGTCATCTGATCAACAAAGGCCCACTCTCTCTCTCTCTCACATGCACACACAGAGAGGGTGCGATGTATAAATTGTCGTCTAAATTATGCAAAATGAAAATAACACTGACATCTCATTTTAACAGATGTATTTACCAAAATTATACAAAAATATATTGAAATAATAAAGAGTAAATTTATTCAATAAAATGAAATTGGCTTCAACCACGGCCTACAGATGACTTCAGAATCTCCTGCAACTCTTCTGGATGGACTCTGTTTAAGTTGATGAATGCTGCCATAATCCTTGCCTTCAGTTCATCTTTGATGTTGCAAGGAGTTTTGTTGGTCTCTTGCTCAACTGCACCCCACATATAATAATCAACGGGGTTGCAGTTTGGGGAGTTAGGTGGTCAGATCTAAGGGGTTATGCAGTAGCGGAAATTGTCTGACAGCCATGATTGGGTTCTCTTGCTTGTGTGGCATGGTGTAGTGTTCTGTTTCCAGACATATAATCTTCCAACAGTCACCCTCTTAACCCAGGGCAGACCTACATCCTCAAAGCATGTGATGCAGATCTTTGTGTTGAGTCTGAGGCCCTGTGGGAAAATGAATAGAGGCATAACATCATTACTAGTAATCACTTCAAACACTATGATGTTGACTAGATAGATCATCCCAACTCTTTCTGAATCCTCTGCATTGTCCTCAGATTGACATCCAAATGCTCTGAATAGTATGTATTGGAGCTTCTGGTGCAAATGCCAAACAGTACAGCATGCTGTTTCTAAATTTCTGGTGGAGTGAATTGTGTCATGGTGGTCTTTTTATCACAGACAGTGCCCAACTGACCCTACTATACTGTCCAGTTGACAAAATCATAAACAAAGAACATGAATGTGTGAAATTAAAAATATAAAATAGTAAAAATTTACCTATCATACCCTATATATATATATATATATGTACACACTATGTATGTACATGTGTGTGTGTGTGCATGAGAGAGAGAGAGAGTAATACTTCAAAAGTAATGCATTTTATTTATTTCCACAGAAACTACTATATTTTGGTAATGCTTATATCTTGTATATAATACATTAAAACTTTCCTTTCTCCCTAATGTGCATTGATGGCCTAGGTATGAGAGTCTCTGACTGATGTCAAATCGGTTGGGTTTTGATCCTGGCTTGAAGCAATCGCGTGTCTAGCCACACAGATGAGCTGTGATACAGCAGAACAGTCTGTCTGTGGATGATTACATATATATATATATATATATGATTAATATAAGTAAAAGATTGTCACTTAGCTGATTGATGTTACCTTCAGCATCTCAACTCCAGAGTTTCATAGGTGGACCTGTTCATCCACTCTTCAGGGAGTATCAGTATATATCCATGCATTTAAGTAAACCCATAGTCTAAACACAGACACATACACAATGTTGAAAAGTTCTCAACCTGACCAAGAAGGGATTAAAAAAATCTCATGTTTGCTCAATTTGTCAGATTTTGGGAGCTGAATTAGGTTAAGAGTTTTTCAGCACCTCCTTTAAATTATGCATATATGTATAAATGTGTGTGTGTGTGTGTGTGTAGAGATAGAGAAAGAGTGTTTTAAGAGTGAATGCCAGATAAATAAAGGTATAAAGACATGAATATCTTTCAATTATTTGCATATGTATTGATGAGTGGAAATAGTAGACTATCAAATGAAAGAAAAGAGAAAGAAAATTAAATATTTTGCAAGATGTTCCTGCGTCTTCTGTTTTTTTTTTTTGTCTTCTGCTTGTTCCTGCGGTCAAATTCTTAAGAGAAACACCTCTGCTTCCCCATCTCATAGACAAGCCTTAAAAATAGATGAGAGCAAAAACAAATAAATGTACAAAACAGACAGTAAGAAAGACATAAGACAAGGCAATGGACAAAACTCATTTCCTGTTTCATTTCTTTCCCCCACTTCATCAAATAGGAGAATTGGATTAACGAGTTGCTTACTTTCTTTTCAAATTCAGACTTTTTCACTTGGTATGTATCTTCCAGTTGCTTTTTCAGTTCTGAGATCTGCTTGTCTTTGCTTTCCTTTGTTTTGTACAGTTCCATGTTAAGAGATTTCACTGTCAGAAGATAAAGAATGGCACAGATATTTATTTGGATTCTTTACTTTTCAGAATTCTTACTTTGCCCCTTAATTAAACTTATTTTTATATGAAACACATTCTTAGTAACTCATTTAGCAATTTCAGTTTCAGAATTGTTTTAGATTAGAAAAGTGAGAGTTTAAAAACAGATCTGAGGATTCAATTTAAAACATTTGACAATGAAAATATTAATATTAATATATATATATATATATATATATATATATATATATATATATACACACACACACACATATATATATATCCACATGAGAGAAAGAACAGATGGAGTAAAAATCCCCTGCATTACATAGCATTTACCTTTTAAAAAGTACTCAATACAAAGTAGAGCAATATATTATTATTATATTTTTATTATAAGGGGTTATAATAAAAACATTTTGAAATCTCTACACAAAAACTTTAATGTATCAATGTTATGATTGTACTTCTTTAGGTGATGGTAACTTACTATCGCCTGGAGAAGTACAATCATAATATTGAAACATGAAAGCTTTTGTGTAGCAATTTCAAAATGTTTTTATTATACTCCCTTATAATAAAAATAATATATATATATATATATATGTGTGTGTGTGTGTGTGTGTGTGTATATATGTGTGTGTTCGTATATACACACATAAAACAAAAAAAAAAACACATATAAAATTAATGTAGATGTTTGCATGTATGTGTGATAGAGGATAATATTTTTTATGAAGTAAAAAACATATTAAATTTGCATCAGTCTATGTGTGTTTGGGGGGGACAGAATATGTTCCAAAAGATATGTGACTGACTGGACTGTAATTCTTTTGATTTTGTTGGTGTTTGCTGACATCTCACAGTTGTAAAAAGTGAGAACACTCCAGAAAAAAAGTCAACATCCAATGAAAGAATTCATTCTTCATGCTTTGTCACATGACTTGATAAAATATTCTTGCTAATAAACAACTGTGAAGAAAATTTACTACAACCGTAAAGTTATAAATATTTAATGCTGTCTGAATATCTAACATGAAACGTTGTCATTATTCAATGATATATCTTCATCTTGATTGTTTACAACACAATATTTTGTTTGGTTTATTCCCCAGAGAAGATGTTGGGGATTCATCAACTGTTACTTGACTTCCCTCTCTCTATTGTCTTCAATATTTATTAGCTTAACTTAGGAGACAACCACAAATGATGAGGGGATATGAAATAAGAAAAACTGTTTTACATGAATATTCATTAAAGATGGTTTGTCTATCAGGAAATCAGCATTCAAAATAATGGATTTTACTTGGGTTTGAAAACAAATGCCTGACATCAACAGAAAATATATAGGCCACTTTTATTTTTGATATTTAATAAACTTAATATATACAGGGGGGATGTGCAAGTGGTAGAATGAATATCGGCCTGAAATTGGAATTGGAGAGGAAAATTTAAATTCAAGTTGAGTTCATTAGATTCACTTATGTGCAAATACCCTTGGGAAAATTAGGAATCCATCTCTTCTTGTTCCAGCTCTGAGTTATAAATAGCAGAGCAGACTGGGTTCTCTAGTCGTGGCCGGCAACCAGTCTAGGGGAAGCACAACTTTGAATTTAAAGCCATAAAAACTGTCCATGGTCCCGGATGCTCAGTAATGAGGATAGGAAGAAGAAAAAGTATGGTACAAGATCAAGTTAAATAGAGTGAATTTTTACAAGTATTGTAGTATATCAGTCTTCCTATCAGGAAAATCAGCAATTGAAATTTTTGCTTTTTGTTTGGACTCCATTATGAACTATAGGCACAGAAAGAAAAATATGTAATTGTTATATATATATATATATATATATTATTATATTGTAATTATTAGATGATTTATGTGCTTATTTAGATTCAATAAAAACTGAATACTTTCAATTAGTATAGACTGAGAAAGATATAACCTAAAAATATATTTAAAATGAAAAAATATAAGATATATTAATGGAATAAAAAATGATAGTAATTTTTTTAAAAATACATATAGATAGATTTTCTTTTTCCAGAGCATCTTAAAAACACAGTGAACTGAAAAGACTTGTGTTGTCTTTGCACATGGAATTTAACAATTCCTGATATAAAGAAGTATAAAAATAAACCTTGTATAAGCAGATAGAATACAACAGATAAACAAAAGATAATTACAAGCATATTTTGGCAAGAAACAAACATCATCCATATTGACTTGCTTCTTTTTTAGTCTTTTGTTTTCCATGGATTATTTTGCATTTCCTTTTCCTGTCATACGGTCCCCGAGGATAATGTAAATAAAAATCAATGCAGTAAGAAAATCAAGAACATTCTCTTGTTTATTTATCAATGATCAATAACTCATGAGCATATTTTTTCAGGATAACTCTCCTTCTGTACATTCTAATATTGTTTGATAAAGTTGACATTTCTGTTAAAATTCAAGTCATCAATAAGCAGATGAGTTAATTCCACCAGTTACAACCTATACAACTATGCCACATCCATGAAATTGAATCATATTCACTCTCTCCATATTTCATTTGTAAGGAAGAAGCTCAAATTTTCTCAAGAACTGTAGAACACTCTCATATGCTTTGCTGTACATTTCAATCCTGGCCTCTTCAAGTCATAGGCCAAATGTTATTTATCCTCCTTATTCTCATAATATTCACTTCCTGTTTTCTTCCCTTTTTTTCCCATTCAATAACACTCTACCTTTAGTGGCTGTTGAGCTTTATATTGGGTGAACTTTTGTAAAAAAAAAAAAAAAAAAAGAATTCGACAGTGCTTGTTCCTACTGACAAATGAAATCATCATTGTCTCTTATTTTATTCACTACAGTACATTGCTACAATGTGGAAGAAAATGATATCATAATCAGGACATGAAAGCCGTACCTACTTCTCTTCACAGATGCTACCACTTCAGCCACTATAACATTCATTACGGTATGCAAGGCTGCAATTTTCAAATAGATAGCAGCAGCATCAATCTTGAATGTGCACAGTAGAAGCACTTCACTCAACTGATACATAGCACCTCTTATTTAGTAGTGAGATTCAAATATTTTATGAATGGTCGTTTCTTTTACATTTTCAATTTTTATCTATGGAATTAGGAGCAGGTTCTCTCTTTTTTTTTTTTTAAATCCCTAATTTTTTTTGACAAGGGATATAAAGACTAAGGGAATTTAAAAATTGGTTCTATGAACTTTTGTAATTTTAATTAATATTTTGCCCAAATTGTCATGATCATCTTGAATCCCATCACTAATCTCATTCTTTATTAGTGCAAAGGTGCAATTGGACCCTTACAGACTCTGGTGTGCTACAGAACCACAAATAAAGAGCTTTACTAAATAACAAAAACTACATCATTTGAAGAATTCCAACAGCAGCAATAGCTAAAATGGATATCACATGTAAATATAAGAGAAAATAATGATATAATCAAGCTCTTGACTTTACACACTACCATAAACAAATGACTGAGAAACACCCATCAATACTAGGGTGATGATAGTCAACTTGAGGATACAATTTTCTTGCAAAACTGTTTTAAAAGGAAGATTTTATAAATTTCAACCAAGAATAATGTTAATTATTTGTTTAATGATTGATTTTATTTAATTAGTTTTTATGGATTCCATGTAGAATGAAAGTGAAAGAAAAGACTGGGTATGGGGGGGTGAGGAAAAGATAAAAGATGAATGGGATTCAAGTAGAAGAATCATGTTGGATTTAAATTTTTGAAGATTGTAGTTATCAGGGAAGCAAGTAAAATGGAAGGGAATTCCACAGGTGGGAAGTGCAAGAAAAGAAACTGTTGGAGTAGAAGTGGCAGTTAGATTTAACTCTTTGAACAATAAAAGGGTGGGACCTAGGTGCCAATCTAGTAGCACACTTAAATTCATGTAGTTGGGGCATCAGGGGAAAAAGCCCATCAGAGCAGTTGCCATGAAAATATTTGTAGAAAATACAGAGGAAAACCAAATTACATCAGTGAGAAAGTGATTAAAGTTGAGATGCCTGGTCAGGATCAGTGATATTAGAGATCCTTCTTTGGATTTTGTCAAGAACCTCAAGATGAGTAGCAGGAGCACACCAGACCAAATATAGCAGCAGTATTCAATGCACGACCAAATGGTAAATTTGTAAATGTGCAAAATGGTCTCTGATGAGAAAAACTTTCTGGCACAACACAGTGACCCAACTGTCCTTGCAGTAGATGCAGCTATTGGTTTGATGTTGTCATTCCACTCCAAATCAGTTGAAAAAGTGAAGCCAAGAAGGCATAGTGTGTTGCTCTCCAGGAACATAGCATCAGCCATTGCTGATAGTGGGTAGGAAAGTTTCTCTATGGTAGTTAAATGAGAGCAGTTTAGTTTTGGAGACATTAAAATTTACAAGCCATTTCCTGCCCCAGTTAACCACTCATTTGAAGTTCTTTTCAAGAGAAGCGGTCAAGTTAACTTTGTCAGCTCTAACAGATTTTCTATTGAGACAGGAGTAAATGGTAGTGTCATGAGCATAAATGCCTACTTGGGGACTGATGACATCACAAAGATCATTGATTAAAATCAGAAAATGCATAAGAACCAGGATAGAGCCTTGGTGGGCACCCGCATTCATGTGAAAGAATCTGGAAGTGAGCCTGCTCAAAACAACCTTCATTTCACCATTTTATAGGAATGATTGGATTAAATCAAACAAATGTCTAGTAATGCTGTAGCCCTGGAGCTTACATAGAAGATCAGTGTGTTAAACCCTGTCAAATGCCTTTGAGATATCTAGGGCCACAGTTTGAGCTTTGCTGTTATTATCAAGAGCTTGATATATATATTCAGTGGTTGCTGTTAGCCCATCAGAGGTAGACCTGGCAAAAATGGAAGCTATATTGTTAGTCAGAGAGTAGGTTGTGAGAGGTAAGATGCTTAACCACTTTAACAGTGATTAAAGCCTTGAATACTTTGCCAAAAAGCAGTAGGAGACTAATAGGATGATAGAGGGTTCCGAAGGTTCTCTAGAATTCTTAAAAACAAAAAACTACAGAGGAAGACTTCTAAAGCAGGAAGCAGTGAGGCAATAGCTGTAGAGTTGGAAGAGAACTGGAGCCAGCTCAGGAACACATTTCTTTAGGATGACAGTTGTCAACTCCGCTTGCCTTATAGGAGTCTAATTTAGAAATGATGTGTGAGACCAGTGATGGGGTTATGAGAATGTCACTCAGTAGAGCCTCTTTTCTGGGGGTGGGGAAATCAGGTGTGGGTTTTTCAAATGAGTCAAGTGTTGAGTTGGAAGAAAATTTCCAAGCAAAGCATTCAACCTTATCTGCTGTAGATGTCAAGTATTCGACTTGATTGAATAGAGGAGGGATTGTGGATTTTCTGTTCTTCAGCACACTCTTGCAGAGCCGCTAATAATCTTCACTTCTTTAAGGACACACTTGCACTCATTACAAGCAGAGACAAGAAACTCCTACCAAGAGAATTTATTTCTATTATCAATTGTCTTTATCGTCTTTACGTCTGCTGCAATCAGGTGTATCGCTCTGGTACAGCCAGAAGAAGTGATTCCTGTGGACTATAGTGGCTGAGCATGCAGGTAAAAACCAAGAAGATGAATGTGATTGGACTTGATATTTCTTCACCTAGGAAGAGAGCTTGGGCATGCATTTTTGAAGAGGATGATTAAAAACTTCATTCCAAGGGATGTCACAAAGGAAATTATGGAACAAGTCCCAATCCACTCCATTGGTAATAGAAATAAATTCTCTTGGTAGGAGTTTCTTGGCTGGTGGGGGAGTGGAAATAAATGTTTACAGACACTACTGCATGATCAAAGGGCAGAGCTGCATAGTATGACATAAGTCATAAAGGTAAAATGAGATCTAATAGAGAAGTGTGCCCATCAAGGAAATATACGGAGAAGTCCACCATTTGCATGAGAGATTGAATGATTGAAAAGTTCAGAGTTTGGATGTCAGTAAGATTTTAGATTGTATGAATAATTCTTTTTTGTTTTTACTTTATGAATTTAAGCACAGTACTAGATTGGCAGCAACATCTCATTTTTCACATGGCTAAATGTAACTAAGTTCTATGCTAAAAGGTTTTTTTCTCATACTTCTCACTTGTGGAACTTTTTTCTAGCTTCCTGCTTTCCAGTTAAGTTTGATCTTTAGAAATTTAAATGTAAAAACAAACATTATCTTCTGCTGACTTTATTTCTGTTCTTTTATTGTTTTTGCTCCTTAAAAATGTTTTTCTTTTATATTCTTTCACTTTCAGTACCCCCTGCGTCTTAGTGGCTTTATTGTCTTACTGGGAGTGAAATGTTTAAAAAAAGTGAATACTGCCTAATTGTTTTGTCAATAAATACTGAATGATCCTCCATGGAAATAGTTAATTTAACCCATTACCATCAAGTAATAAGCAGGCCTGAAGGCAACATTGATACAGAAACTTTACTGATAAATGGATCACCATAGTGTCTTATTTCATTCACTAATTGGTTGTTGCATTCCTCAAATAAGAAACTGATGATGATGTAAACATTGTTCAGCAAATGTCTTAAAATGTTTGTGCTTTGGACTGACTGTTGCAAATGATATTTCTGTTACTGCGAAATGTGTCGTGGATAATGCAGTTTTCAACATATCTAGAGATGAGGATAATGCAATTACTACCTATTACAAAACAACAATGCTGTGTAATGGATGTAAAAAATAAATGAATAAAATTCTCCAATGAAAAGAAAGAAAATATATTTCTTTCCTTATTTATTGATTTATTTTTTTTTTAGATAAGAAGAAAGAAAATCTTAATAACTAAAACAACTAAATTTGGTCAGCAGAAATTTAATGATGGCACGTTAAATAAAATGTTTGAGAGAATGAGAGCTTTTTTGAAATGTAGTTGAATTTACCAATAATGATGTTCCAAACAATCTTTATCAGTTGAAAGTGACAGACAGTTCCTAACAAGAGAGTCATGAAATTCTGCTGTTAAGAAAGTAAAAAAGATGGTGAATTCATTAATATTTCAGTGTTTATTACCATTGTCTTCAGAATGTTGACACTGAAAGAACTTCCACATGTCTTCAGTAATTCTTTTAGTTTTCTTTATCTCTTTTTTATCTACAAGGTATCAATTAAGTCTAGAGAACTATAAAAAAAAGTAGATAAAAAAAAAATATCCTATTCACATATTGAGTCGAATTGGTGGCAGCTGAGATAGTTGCACATTTTTAAATTGTGAAATATAAGAATGCATCTCTGATACTTGGTAAATTAGAAAGATTAAATCAGGACCTGACACCTGACAGAATCACATAACTAAGGACATATTGCCAGATGCTGATGTGGATTCAATAAGTGCATACATACAAACACTAAAGACTTTGCATTGGGATTTTGTTCTCTTGCTTCCTGAACACTTTGTGTGCTTTTAGTACAAGGGTACCATAACCTATACTGTTGGGAGTTATCAAAATGATTTGAAATAAGAAAGCTTTATCTCTGACTCAGAAATTAGAAAATGTCCTTTGCTCACCCCTTTTCCTCCTTCCATTTAACACCTGAAGTAAAAGAGGCTAATGTACAGTTAGCAACATGAATCAAATGATTTCTTTACGCCAAAGGTAAAAGCCCAGATTTTAAATACTGAATTTGAAGCTATATAGATCATTCCCACTTGTAATATTGATGTAACATGATCTACCTTTCACATTTTCATTTAACTAATCTTCCTAAATATCTATTCACTTTGTGCATGCTGAAGTGTTTTGAACAATGACTGTATGCGTGCGCTTGAGTGAGTGTACTTTCAATGAGTCACTTACCTTCACTATCTAATTTGGAAGCCATATCTTCGAGATTTTTCCTTTTGCTGTTGAAATGTGTTTTCAGTTCTTCTATTTCGGCATTTTTGCGATCCAAGATCTGAAAAATGAAGTAAAAAGAGAGTGAAAGAAAAATCAATGTCTTCTTTTTGGTGAATCCTGTACATTCAATGCTTTACAAAAAGATAAAAAATCCATTAAAAGGTTTCTTTTAAAATTATCAGATAATATTTAGAGAAAATGATATTATCTAAGAAGCAATACTCAACATTGCTAAAGATAACTCTTCAACATGTTGGGCTGATGAGATACACTGTCTTTTGGTTTATTGCTCTTCTTTTCTTTTTTTGTTTTTCATTTTTCTTTTCTTGTTATACCAAGTGGGAGAGAAATGCATATAAACTGACACAGGTGTATCCGTAGCCAAGAACATAAGACAAAATCGTTAGATCTGGGAGTTATTGAAGCTTATTCTCTACAAGTTAATCATCCAGGGAAATAAATCTCATTAATCATTAATTTTTCATTAATTTTTTCTTTCATCTATGCATTGCAATAAAAACGAAAATAAGATGAAAGAAAAACTTGTCAAAAATTAATAATAATGACAATGCTTCATCGAAGAATTTTGAGAAATTAATCTTCAAGGAAATGTGCAACTGTATCTACAATATAAGAATGTATGTGCATGTGTCTGTACATCTCCAAATTGTCTTGATTCATTCTTACCAAACTTTGAGTATTATCTAAAAATGACTATTCTTTATCTGTGTGCTGTGTTCTTTCAGGATGACGGTGATTATGGCTCTCCGCAATTTTGGAGTTTTTGTTATCTCTCCTAAGCTTCGTTCCACCATCCATTTACTCAAGAATACTAGGTAGGCTATGTGTTGTTTTTATCTATCCCTCTTGCATTCATTCTATCCTGTGAGTATCAAATTCTCCAAGCCCTCCTTCCTTATTATGAGTGCCAGAAATTTCAACTGTCTCTTCCTGATGTGAAATATAAGTGTCTTTTTTGTTTCCATTTTCTCTAAAACTTTGTCGTTGCTCACATGTTCGGTTCATAGTATTCTCAGCATTCTTCTCTTGAATCACATTTCTGTTTTCTCAAGTCTCTTCCTCATCTGTGAAGAGATTTTCTAGCATCTACTGCCATATAGGAGAACTGATATAACGTAACAGTAAAGTACTATTTTCTTTTTTTCTAATTAAATCTTAAGTGTTTCTTAATAATCTGCTTACCTTTTTACCTTCATTATCCAAATGTACCTTCAAATTTCAGTGCCACACATTCTTCTATTAAAAGGCTATCAAGATATTTAAATTTTTATACATTTTTTTTTTTTTAAGCGTTTCACCCCAAGCAAGGCAAGAAGCCACTAGGACGCAAGGGGTTACAGAAGATTTGGAGCAAGATCAGATAGGAGTGATAGAGGAAAGGATGAGGAGAAGGATAGTGGATAGATCAAGGCAACTGGAGATGTCGATTGACATTACATTTGAATAGTTGGAGATTATAGCTCTCAGGGAAACTGGAATAGGGAAGGGAGTTCCACAGGCGAGAGGTGCGAGACATGAAGCTATTGGAATAGAAAAGATGGCTATATTTAGGACTCTCAACAGTGAAAGGGTAACAGCGGGATGCCAGCCTCGTAGAGCACTTGAACTCATGCAGCCTGGGAACCAGCGAATGCAGCTCCTTGGAGCAATTGCCATGAAAGTATTTGTAAAAAAGACAGAGAGAGGCAACGGCACATCTGTGAGAGAGTGACTGTAGACGGGATGCCAGAACAGGGCCAGTTATATTGCATATCCGCCTCTGGAGCCTATCAAGAACCCCGAGGCAAACAGAAGGGGCTCCAGACCATATATGGCAGCAATACTCCATGCAAGGGCAAATTGTTGATTTGTAAATCTGGAGGATCGATTCCGAGGAGAAAAATTTCCTGGCGCGACACAGGGAGCCAACTTTCCTTGCGGTGGACGAAGCAATTGACTCAATGTATTTGTTCCATCTCAGGTCAGCAGTCAATGTGAGACCGAGCAGCCGCAGAGAGGTGCTCTTGAGAAGTTGAGCATTAGACATTCTAATGGCGGGCAAGGAAGGATCTCTGTGGTGATTAATAGAGAGCAGTTTTGTTTTTGAAGCGTTAAAGTTGACCAGCCAATTCCTGCTCCAGTTCACAACCGATTGGAGGTCCTTTTTGAGACGCACGGCCATGTTAGTTTTGTCAGTGACACTAGATTTGTTTTTGAGGCAGGAGTAAATTGTGGTGTCATCTGCATAGATGCCAACTTGGGAATTTATGTTGTCAGGAAGGTCATTTATGTAGATAAGGAATAGAGTGGGGCCTAGGATGGAGCCTTGGGGAACACCTGCGTTGGTGGGATAGGAACTGGGGGGGAATCCGTTGAGAACAACCTTCAATTCAGATGTCTAGGGCCATGGCATGAGCTTCCCCATTATTTTGAAGGGCTTGGTAGACAGCTTCAGTGATGGCTGTAAGCACATCAGCTGTAGATCGGGCAAAGCGGAAGCCATATTGCTTGTCTGAGAGCAGATCATGGGATGTAAGTTAGTTAACCACTTCGATATTGATTAGGGCTTTGAAGACTTTGCTGAAGAGGGGTAGAAGACTGATAGGACGGTAGTTAGAAGGGTCAGAGGGGTCGCCAGAGTTCTTGAAGACAGGGACAATCGAAGAGGATATCCAGCAGTCAGGAAAACAAGATTCATTGAGGCAGTAGTTATATAGTTTAGAGAGGGTGTGCGCCAGTTCAGGAGTGCATTTCTTCAAGACAATGGCTGATATCCCATCTCCACCATGAGCCTTGTTGGGCTCTAAATTGGAGATAATGCCCAATACCAAAGACGGGGTTATGTGTAACCCACTCAATAGGGCCTCAATTATAAGAGGGAAGTCAGGTATGAGTGCGCCGGAAGAGTCGAGTGTTGAGTTGAATGAAAATTTCTGAGCAAAGCATTCAGCCTTGTCGGCAGAGGAGGTCAGGACTTCAAACTGGTTGAACAAAGGAGGTATAGAGGGTTTGCAATTGTTCAATACGCTCTTGCAGATACGCTAATAATCTTTGGAGTCAAATTAGCGAGATGCAATACACTTCTTCATCCGAGCAGCAAATAGTGACTTAGCATCGTTGAGGACACGCTTACACTCGTTATGGGCGGAGGCAAAGAGATGTCTATTGCAGTCAGACATGTCGCGACGAAATAGGTGAAAGAAGTGGTTCCTATGGGCAATGGCGGCTGAGCAAGCAGCAGAGAACCAGGGGGAGGAGCACGACTTGACAACTATATTTCCTTAAGGGGATGAAAGCGTTGATTCCAGCTTTAACCCAGGATGATACCTCAGAAGCACATTCTTGGACAGGGAGCGTAAAGACAACATCCCAGAGGAAATCACAGAAAGAGCCCCAATCAGCTTGTTGATAGTAGAACAAAGTTCTAGTGGTAGGAGGTTCTTCGCAGGGAGTGGAGTTGAAGGAGATGTTAACAGATACTACCGCATGATCAGAGTTACCAAGAGGGCAGAGTTGCATGGCGCTACAAGACTCGGGAATGGAGGTAAAACACAGATCAAGAAGAGAGGCTTTACCTTCCTGGTTGAAGGCAAAATGAGTGGGGAAGTTAACTATTTGCGTGAGGGATTGAGAGACTGAAAAATTAAGTGTTTGAATGCCTGCGTAGTCAGTAGTAGCATTCTTAAGCCACATGGTATGATGGGCGTTAAAGTCGCCAAACACAAATATGTGAGCAAACAGGTGGAGGGAGAGAGCCTTGTCTATGCTGTCAGAAATGCTATCGAGTATCCCACAGTCTTGTGAGGATGGAGAGTGGTAAAGGAAGAAGAGATAGCTTACCACATTGAGAAGAGATAGTCGGAGACACATGTATGACTGGTCTGGCGATAAGAGAGGCAACTCTCTGGCCAGAGGGAGATGGTCCTTGATGTAGACACCAAGGCCATGCATGTGGGTTAGAGAGTCTTTTCTGAGGAGAGTAAGGTAGCCTGGGATCGAGAGATCAGAGGAGGGGATAAATGAGACAAGGTTGGTCTCACAGAAAGCCAGTATATCCGGGCAGTTTGCAGTGAGGAAAGATTCCATACTGCAGAAGTTTGTTCTAATGCCATGGATGTTGGAGAACGAAATGTTGAGGGGTTTAGGTGATTTTTGAGTGGCTGGTTTAGCATTACTTTTTCGGTCTTTGTAAGTCATATGGAATTTTGTTTGTAAGATGAGAAGGCCTGAAGTAAAAGAAGCAGACAGTTTCGACCGTGACGTGGGCGGAGAGGAGTTGGCACAACCAGCATCATTATGTGGCCTCAGGGTTACCCACCGGAGGTGACTGCAGGGACACCTTTCCATGCACGACATGGCACTACAAACACTCCAGTATTATACAACTGTTGATCAGAGCAGCCGCTCAAGACGCTACGCAAGAGTTAGGGCTCCTAACTACCAGTCGGAAACAGCAACCAGAGAACTGTCAACCGTGTACCCTCAAAATGAAGAGGTGATGCCACAGACTGCACACATCATGGGAGAAACAGAGCTGCACTAATACAGAGGCCAGAGAGAAAAAGAGAACCAGGAACCCCTTCCTAAACAAGAAACAAGGCGTAAGCCTTTACTCATGTCGAAGAGAAAGGGGGAGGAGTGTTGACCGGGCGGTAGGAAAGCCTACCTACTCCTATTACGTATGACACATACAAGAATGACACAAACAAAGGGAATGATAAGAGGGGGGAGGTAATTGGCAAAGAGTCCTGGCTGACTCTTGGATTTTACCCTTTCACAACTTTAACTTAGTATAAGTTCCATTGTCTATTCTAAAAAAAAAGAAATTGAAGAAAATAAGGTTATCCGGCTTTGTTGATATGTCATAATAAATACGTGGCAGTGAGTGTTTGTCCACTTTCTTCCTCATGATAATTGAATGTATGGCTTACGTCCAAGCATCGAGCTGGTGGGGGGGGGGGGATCAACGGCCAATCCTCCGCCCCCACCAAATAGTGGGCTTGGGAGACATGCTTTCAATAAAAGAACAATAGGAGAAAGAAACGGCAAAAATAATTCCATGTTCAGATATTTTATCAAGCAAGAAACTAGATCATGAGAATACTGACGAGACACTTTCGCATCTAACCAAAGACATTCAATTTTCCTTTTTTTGATTTTTCTTTCAAACCAGGATTTCTAACTAAACCATCAAATAGGTTAGAATGATTAGGACAAAAATGTGTTACTGTGGTCAACTTGTTTGATTTTGGTATTTCCAATTTCTAATTTGAATCTTGGGCTGTTCCTTTCTTCTGACTACCTTCTGTAGGAGCTTTTGTAGTTTCCTTTCTCCATCTGCTCTCAACATTGTGTCATCTGCATATCTTGGATTGTGGCTGCCAGTAATAAATCCTGGTAGGACTTCTAATTCTCACAGGCTCACCTCATTTTATAGGTTGAGTAAGTCCGATGAGGCGACACTGCCTTTCTATGTTTGTAGATTTACTGAATATATTTTCTATTCATATGCAGGTGGTTTTTTGTCAGTTTAAGTACTGGATTATTTTAATATCCTTTTACCAAATATGTCAAAAGGTTAAACAAGCAGTTATAACAGTTTTTTGTGACATACTTTATCAAATGCTTTTGCATAATTTATAAAAGACAGGTAGACATCCTTCTGCATTTGAATAATTTCTCAAATCAAGCAAATTTGAGAAGAGCTACAAATCTATTATCAAATTAGGAATATGATAATCTTATTCTGTTTGTCAGTAATGTTTGCTTCAATTTCTGATCAGTCAAACTCTTAACAAAACTCATCATCGAAATTATGATGAATAGAACATGCAGCAGAATTGGACTGGAAATAGGACAAGAAGAGAGCAGGTTCTTCAAAATAACTGGAACAAGGAATGCAGTATTTATGCTCAGAATGTTATTAGAAATAGCAATACAAATGTAAAAGGACGTGTATCCTGTGTTTTATAGATTATGCAAAGGCGTTCAATAAAGTATGCTACAAAGATTTGTTGGAACTATTCAGAAAGCATGACATATTTAGGAAGGATATTAAAATAATCAAAAACCTATACTGAGATGATTTCAGCAGATATACAAAAACAAAAAGTGTTGTAAGACAAGAACATGTCTTCTCACCAGGCTTATTCAACTTATACAACGAGACAATTCTAAGATGTCCTACCAGAATTTATTATTGGTAGCTACAATATTAACAATATAATATATGCAGATGACACAGTGTTGATAGCATGACACAGAAAGGAAACTACAAAAGCCCTTAAAGAAGATAATGAAGTGAGCAGAGGAAGGACTAAACATAAACTGCAAAAAGACAAAATGCTTTGGTGGTTAACAAAAGGATAAGCCCAAAATACAAATTACAAATCAGAGATACCAAAATCAAACAAGTACAAAAATTTAAATATCTGGGAAATGTTCTAACAAAGAACAGAATGTACAACGCTAAAATCTGAAGATGCATTGGGATAGCCAAAGGTGCCTTCTAAAAGCTAAGCAATGTATTAAAAGATGGAAAACTTTGTTAGAAACAAAAAAAAGTGTACTGAACTGTTATGTTATATCAGTCTTCCTATATGACAGTGAATACTGGACTATCTCCTCAAAGATGAGGAAGATATTTGAGGCAACAGAAATGTGGTTCTTTGAAGGATACTGAGGATACCCTGGACTAAACATGCGAGCAATGTCAAGGTTTTAGAAAAAATGGAAATAAAAAGGAAACTTATACTTAATATCAGGAAGAGACAATTGAAATTTCTAGGGTATATAATGAGGAAAGAGGGATTGGAAAATCTGATACTCACAGGACAGATTGAGGGTAAGAGGGACAAAGAAAAACAGTGCATAACATACTTGATGAACTTAAGTAAATGGATGGTCGAACAAGGTGAAATAATGAAAAAACAAAATTTATTAAGAGTTACAAAGGACAGGAAATTGTGGAGAGCCATGATCACCTAAATCGTGAGTGGACATAGCACATAAAGAAGAAGAATAAGATTATTTGCAATGTTTTTTATATTCATCATCATCATTCTTCGACTTTCCTATGGTTGGTTGGAGCTCCATTGTCAATTCCTTTTCACACTGTTTGGTCCCAAATGGTGTCTGGGATAGTCAATTTTCGTCAGAAGATACTTCTAGAAAGATTCCATAGGAGTAAGGATGAGACAATTTCCCTGTCAACTCGGAAACTCGTCTCATCCTTACTCCTATTTTTATATTGAGCTACTTGAAATGTACTTATTTATATATATAATAGCCCTCAACAATGTTTGCATTAATTGTTGACAACTGAATCACTTTCTTCTTGATTTTCAATGTAGTTACTTTATATATGTAATAGTTCTAGTCAGCCAGTGGCAACTTACATTAATTTGTGAGCATTGACAAAATTGCTTTCGTCCATCTTTCTCGTCAAAAAATACACTCATGTTAATACAAAGATTTTCATTCATAGCACTAAAAATGACAGATTGAATTGATTCGATCACATAATAATTACATAATAAAAGCATTTTAAAATTATTACAAATGGTT
>OZ010590.1:1651317-1733817 GCA_963932145.1 Acanthosepion lycidas | reverse complement strand
ATAAAGATGTAGACAACAGTCCAAACAATGTAAATTGTTACAATACCTCATCTCAGAAATATGAACAGATGATCCTATAAAATACAACATTTTTTAAATATATATATTTTACAAAATAATGTGATACTAATTATATATTGTCATGTTAAATATAATATTTCTTAAATATATTTATTATATACATTTCTGGGGAATTTGTCTTTATATGTAATACTATATATGTGGATTAAGTAAAAAGTACTGCCCTCAGTGACTTTTTGGTATCTAAATGGGTCAAAGTCATAATATTTGTATTACTTCCAATGTCACGACTACTGTTAATAATTCTTGTGTATATTATGAATATTTATGTTTATTTTGCTATCATGTGACAGTCTCTAAAAAGAGTGCTATATTAGCTGTGCAAAAAGTACACAGTAGAAAATCTGCATTTCTACTATTTTAAATTCTACAAGATTTTGTAAAGAGAAGAATAAATGTTATTCCAAAGGTGTAATAGCTGGTGATACCACTTCTTCAATGTACCATGTCCCTTCAGGATGTTAGCAATCACGGCTCTCCACAATTTCCTATCTTTTGTAGTGCTGAGAAAATATTGGCTTTTTGCTATCTCATCTAATCCTGTTCTGCCAACCATTTACACAAGTTCATTAGGTAAGTTTCCAATCTGTCCTGTGAGTGTCACATTTTCTAAGCCCTCTTTCCTCATTATGTACCCTAGAAATTTCAACTGCCTCTTTCTGATGTTAAGTAGAAGTGTTCTGTTTGGTTCCATTTTCTATAAAAAAATTTTGTTGCTCACATGTTCAGTCCATGAGATTCTCATCATCCTTCTGTAGAACCACATTTCTTTTGCTTGAAGTCTCTTCTTTATGTTTGAGGAGATTATTCAGCATTCACTGCCATATAGGGAGACTGATATTACTATTTTCTTTGTTTCTTAGCTTTCGGAAGACATCATTCAATCATCTCAATACACCTTCAGATTTCAGTGTTCTACTTTCCATCCTCCATTAAAACACTTCCCTGATATTCAAATTGTTGTACTTGTTTGATTTTGCCACCTCTAATTTGTAATTTGCATGTTAGGCTGTTCTTTTCTTCTCGCTTTCCTCCACTACTTTCTGTAGAAGTTCTTGTAGTTTCCTTTCTCCATCTGTTATCAGCGCAGTGTCATCTGCATAACTTATGTTTGCATTATGGCTGCCAATAATGAATTCTGGTAGGATTTCTAATTCTCTCAGAATTACCTCACTATAAATGTTGAATAAGTCTGGTGAGAAGACCCATCCTTGTCTTATGCCCCTTTCTACTTTTGTATATTTACTGAATTCATTTTCTTTCCATATATATGTGGTTTAATTTCAGTATCTCATTCTTGAATTTTAGGCATCCTGTTGATAAACATGTTTCTTTTTCCCTGTTCTCTTCTTCCTTTATTTATATCTACTTTATCTGTGAAACTTATTTTTTTCTATTTCTGCACACTTTTGTTGAGTCATTCCTTTTTTGCCTGACTGTATTTGTTCCTAAGGTAAAAAGTTACTGATGAAGGTTGTTGGATGAGTAGTTAGAGTAAGAAGTAAGAGATTTCAGTTTATGAGGATATGAGGGAAAGATAACTGTTAACCCTAGACTTGAAGAGGTTAAGAGTATAGAGACAAGAAAGCATCCTCTCAAGAAATTGATCCATATGGTAGCAGTTGTTGGTGTAAAACTTCCTCTTTACTAATAGAATATTAAGGGAATAGGGATGGTCCATCTCGGGGGAAGATGTCATGGCAGGTTTTAACTGTAAAGATTAAAACTAAATCTAGCTTATGAAAACGTTTGCGAGAAAAATAGCAATAGAGTAGCAAGAGTCTGTCTATATTTCTGAGATGAGGTACTATGTACATTATTTACATTATTCGGACTATTGTCCTCATCTTTGTCGCCATATTTATCACAACGTTTCGGCCGTTGTATGCTCCGGTCTTCTTCAGGTGGTTGGAATTTCGAACTGAACCTTTAAATAATGAATGAGAAATGAGGAACATGATTCTTATGGTTTCCTTTAGTTTCCTTTTAGTCACCAGTTGTTATAAAATTGATGGCATTTATAATGGACTGTTTTCAACAACTTTCTGAAGGAGAAATCCGTCCTAAGTTTATGGATGGTATCCAGTGTATGCACCTTGTTTTTCAAGAATGCAAGTGAGTGCTCATCCTTATTATGATATTGGCTTATCAGCAAACTCTTTGAAGCTATCAGCAAAATAGTTGTTGATTCCCTCAACAGGGAAAACCTCCTGAGGGACAAACAGTATGAATTTTTCACTATTAGGTCCACTGCTGATATTATGTCATTTTACCAAGTATTAGTGAGGCACTAGATAATATCAAAGACTTTTGACAAGGTGTGACATAGGGTGTTGCTATAGAAACTCTCCAGCTATGAAATTTCTGGACGTTTTCTCAAAATTATCAAGTCCTTCCTAATAAATAGTTCCCTGAAGGTTGTTGTTAATGGCCTTTTTTCAGAAGCGCATGCAGACATCCTTCAAGGCTTTGCTTATTTCAGTCTTATATTAACAATTTGCTGAAGAACATACTCTGATCTTTAGTGAATATCTATGCAGATGATTCAATGGTATATGGGAGTATGTCATCTGGCAGTCAATCTCTCCTTGGACTTAGATCTAACAGGTCAATGAGGGAATAACTGGATTGTAATATTCAATACTGTTGCATCTATCTATCTATTTATCTATCTATCTATTGGATCTTATATTTTTGAGATAACAGAGGGAAATAAATAAGGAAGACAAACTCATAGATAAGTAGTGAAATAGAAAGTTTACTACCTGAAGGTACACTTAGCAATTGTCCTAATACTAACTCTTCTCAACTCTGCTTATTTACATAAATGGACGATTCCATTCATTTATGCCCTATATGACAAATACTTCCAAAACTGAATTAGTAAAATTCCATCATCACTAAACAGACCCTGAATTTTTGCCTTAAGTGATGAACAAACAATTCTCATGATGGGTTTTCTATACCTTGTCTATGTATTAGGAATATCAAGTTCACAGCCAGACCTCAAGTGAAACTCATATATACAATCCATCATTAAAATAAATGGTCAATTCCTCATACAGTTTTCCACTAACTACTTCACTCCTCCTAATATGCTCTATTTTTACAAGAGCAAGACCAGTCCAAAAATGGTGTACTGTACAGTCTTGATAGTGTTTGAAACCATCTATGCAGCTTTGTAGGTAATGAATACTTTTCTACCCTATAAACCCCCACTCTATCACAGGTGAAATGTTGCAATGGTATATGGGAGTACGTCACATTATTTGGACTATTGTCCTCATCTTTGTTGCCATATTTATCACAACGTTTTGACCTTCTTCGGGTGGTTGGAATGTCAAACTGAACCCTTTATTTCGCTCACTGGGGTAGACTGTTCTAGTTCCACGAGCGATTGATGGATGTCAGCTATCAGTTATCTCCTGCTAATTTTCCCTCTGAAAGTTCTCCACCAGGTATTGAACACACACTCTTTGGGTCCTGTCACTGGATCTAACCAACGCCTTTATCCACTGTGCCATGTGTCCTTGAGGACAACTGGTTATGAATTTCTGGGTATTATAAATCTAATGTCTTTTTACCAGTGCTCATATTGCAATTTTGCTGTTATCATTACATGTTTTTACCAGAGCTCATATTGCAATTTTTGTTGTTATCGCTTTTCTCTAGCACTCCTTATTACTGGTTCCCATATTGTATTTATTTCTATGCTTGGATGGCTCAGGAGATTTTTGTGGCCTAGCATATGTGCTGATTCCATAAGTTTACAAATTTTCCAATGGCATTCCTTGTCTATGATGTCAACCTGATTCCACAGAGGGTGGTGATCTCCCTTTTCTCTCCATATGTGGTCAGCCACACCTGATTTTTTTACTTCCCCTCATGTTACAGCTTTCTGGTGTTCTTGAAGTCTTACCTTAAGGGGGCGGCCTGTCTCTCCTTTATATTCCTTTCTGCAGCTGCACAGGATAGCGTACACACAGTCTTTAGTCATGTTCTCCTCTATGGGAGGTCTTACTCGGGAGAGATATCTGCGAAGTGTTGTCAAGGTTTTGAAGGTTGTTCTGATGTTATTATGGACAGCAGATCCTTTGTATTTTCTCTGATAACCCCTTGACATAAGGCAGGCAGACTGTTTTCTGAGTGTTGTTGTCCTCCTCCTCTTGTACTTGCCTATCCCAGTTTTTTTGGGGGGCTGCTGCCATGTACCCAGGGTACGTTGTAGGGTACTACTTATACTGAACAATTCTTTATCTAACGTCTCTGGGTCGCCACTTATGACTTTTGCTCAGCAACGGACGATCCCTTTCTTTATGCTGTATGGATGGTTGGAGTTGAAATTGAGGTACTGTCCGGTGAATGTCGGTTTATGGTATACGGATGTGTTAAACCCATGCTCTGTTCGAGATATTAGAACATCCAGGAATGGGAGTGTGTTGTTACTCTCTCTTTCTCCATTGTGAACTGTATCGAAGGTCTTATTGAGTTCACATTGTACATGGTTGTGATAAATATGGCAACAAAGATGAGGACAATAGTCCGAATAATGTACTTAGTACCTCATCTCAGAAATATAGACAGACTCTGAAGGATTGGTACGGACCCGATATACCAAAAATATGGAGACAAATTGAAAAATCCTACCAGAAACTGGCACGAATATGAAACCCTCTGACATTCGTTAATGAGTATGAAGCTATTCTTCTTCTTCTATGCAATGTGTCCCCTTAGCATATGTGGGTGATCATGGATTTCCACAATTTCCTGTTCTTTGTGACTCTTAGTAAATTTTGTCTTTTTGTTATCTCTTCTAATCTCTGTTCTGCCAACCATTTGCACAAGCTCATTAGGCAGGTTACATGCTGCTTTTGTCTATCCCTGTTGCCTTCTATAAGTCCTGTGAGTATGAAGTTTACTAAGCACTCTTTCCTCATTACATAGCTATAGTGAAGAAAACAGCGACTTACCTCGTCAAACCAAGCGACAGCGGGTCGCATGTATTCTACAATGGAAAAAGTGGCGAAAAAGAAAATTACTTACCAAACAGAAGGGTTGCGTGACGGACATTATAAGTCCACAAACAGTACTAGTTGACGGGATGCCACGGCATGTAAAAGATCTTCGCCTTTTCGTTGATTCTGATACATCGCCGAGCGAATGCAATGAGGATTCATCATCTGACATGTGAGCAGATAATTGAGATCTGCGAATCCGATGCTTCCACAGACAGAATTTCTGGAAACTCGAGATACGTCTGATGACTCCTCAGGAGATGACTCTCCGACACGCGTAAGGGAAATAGTGCCATTACGTCGAAGCACCAGGATAAAGAGACCTGCTCCAGGTTGTTCGATTTGTGATAGTGAGATCAAGGGGGAGTATAGCGAAGAAAACGGCGACTTACCTCGTCAAATCAAGCGACAGCGTGTCATGTGTATTTTACGATGGAAAAAATGGCGAAAAAGAAAATTACTTACCAAACAGAAGGGCACGTATTCTGCATAACATGCTGAAAATGGAATAATTGAATTAAAGAAAAAACAAGTCCGTTGCAGGAGTCGCTATGAAAGTATTTTGATATGCAAATTATGGAACATCCTATCCCAGCTGTCGACGAATGAAAAAAATAGGTTCTGCCGATAAAAGCAGTTGGTGTTCTCGATTCGTGAGTGCAAAATTCGGGCATTTTTGGCTTCGGCGTTTGTTAGAGAGTGAGTTATTTCTCTGATTGGTTACACACATTGTGATTTGAGATAGTACCGGTGAATTGAGTTTTCAGCATTTCTTTCTGCCCCCGATATTTGAGTCTGGACTTACAGTGATTTTTCTTTGTGTTGTGGAAGTAATCTGCGACAAATACTTCCTTTGTTTTCAGAATGCTTACAAGCTATTTCGGCACTATACTGGACAAGACATTTGATGTCAAGTTGATACCCAAGTTTGATGGTTCAGTGACTGTACAAACAGTTACTGAATGAATTGAGAAGGCAGAACTTGTTTGTGACATGTGTGGAATTAAAAAGGTTGAACGTGTTCTTCCTCTGAGGTTGACAGGCGGAGCATTTGCTGTTTACCAACAGTTAAACTCAGAGCAAAAATCAGATGTCGAGTAGATAAAATGAGCCCTGTGGATTGCCTTTGCACCGGATCATTTCTTGGCTTACGAACAGTTCGTGGAACGCCGATTGTGCCCGGACGAATCCGTCGACGTGTTCCTAGCCAACTTGAAGAAGCTAGCAGGTCTGTTTGGCGGGATATCCGAGCAAGGACTAGCATGTGTGTTCATAGCAGGGTTACCAGCACACGTCAAGCAACTACTGCGCGCATCTTCCAGGATGAAGACATGAATACAAACCAACTGTTGGACTGAGCTCCTGCCATAATGAAAGATCAAAATGCAACTGAGGAAATGGTTGCAGCTACCATTTTACCAGGCGGAGCTGATAAACCACCATATGTTAAACGTTGGAGGGTATGCAATGCTATTGATGCTCTGGGTGGAATTATTTTCCAGGGACTGCCCGGTTCGACGAGAAGTTGCCCGCCAGCCACGCAGGTCACATGCAACAATGCGTTGCTTCCAGTGTCAAGAGATAGGCCACATTGCTTCATCGTGTCAGGGAAAAGAGGAAGGGGACAAGACGGCAGCGCCAGTCTCTTCCCTAAGCGAGTTATGAATGAGGCGCTACCTGTCTTGGGTATTTACGTGGACGGAATTAAGAGAATGGCACTGGTGGACACTGGCTGCTCACAGACACTTGTGAGTAAGTCAGCCTGTCAATCCTGGCGGGAGACAGAGGTGGATGTACTCACCATAAACAGAAATACTCTCAAATGTTGTGGAGTTGGAAGTATCAAGCTTGATAACCCCCTTAAGAGCTATTGGGTTTTGACTTGTTGCTCGGGTTTGACGCCATTAAAAAGTTGGGCAGAATCCAAATAACAGAGAGTGGCGATGTACGGTTTCCCAAGCGTGGAATATTCTGTTGTACCACCATTAAAATAGAAGAACATGATTTCTGTGCCAAATTCGACCCAAGCCAAAAGATATGGGTCACATCATGGAAGTGGTCTAATGGTCGATCACTGGAGAGTTTGCGAAATCGGATGCCCGAGTACCCAATACCAAAGGGAGTCAAGGAGGAATACGACCAAGAGCTGCAGACCTGGCTTGATAACAGTTGGTTGCAGCCTTATCCTGAAAAGGAACTCGGTCCTCCAAAAGGTTTAATTCCATTGATGGCGGTGGTGCAGAAAAACAAAAATAAAGTGCGGCCAGTATTAGACTATCGAGAGCTGAATGAGTGTCTCGACACACACACAGCCAATGCTGATGTGTGCACACAGAAACTGAGGGAGTGGCATAAAAAGGACCAGAAGTCACTATCCTTGACCTACGGCAGGCTTATTTGCAAGTACATATCCATAAGTCACTGTGGCCCTTTCAAACTGTAATCTTCAAGGGGCAACGATATTGCTTGACCCAAATGGGTTTCCTGGTTGAATGTTGCACCAGCCATAATGAAGGCCATTGTGGACACCGCATTGTCAAAAGACGAGTCATTTCGATGGGCAACCTCATCATATATTGATGATATTTATGTTGACGAGAGCATGATTTCAGCATCTTGCATGAAAGAGCACTTGGCTGTGTTTGGTTTAACCTGTAAGGATCCGGAGCGGTTACGGGATGGCACACGTGTGTTGGGTTTGCACGTCGCAGAAGATAATAACACGCTTAAGTGGACAAGTGAAAATGGCATTCCATCAGTTCCTGAGGTCCTGACACAACGTAACATCTTCTTGTGGTGTGGAAAACTGGTGGGTCACGTTCCTGTATGTGGGTGGCTTCGAGTTGCGACATCATTTGTAAAATGCAGGAAAGTATCGATCACGTCTGGTTGGGACGACGAAGTGACAGATGCTCCCCTTAAGAACATGATTGAGGACATAGAAGAAAGAATACGCCAGAACAACCCTGCACACGGTAAGTGGTGCACAAGCAGACATGCTTATGAGGTATGGGTCAATGCAAGTTCTCTCGCCACAGGGGTTTCGTTGGAGGTTAATGGAAGCGTTGTAGAAGATGCATGTTGGCTGCGAACTGTGAAGGACACCCAACATATCAATTTATCAGAATTGGACGCTATTCTGAAGGGTGTTAATTTAGCATTACAGTGAAGCGCAACAGAGCTACACCTCTTCACGGACTCCGCGTGTGTGCACCGGTGGGTATCAAACATGCTCACTGGCAAAGCCAGAATACGAACTAAGGCGGTAAGTGGGATGCTGATCTGGAGGCGTTTGAGTACTCTTGAAAAGCTGATTCAAGAGTATAACTTATTGATCACGATAAGATTAGTAACGTTGAGTGAGAATCGAGTGGATAAGCTCACCAGAGTACCGCAACGATGGTATGATATGATAAAGAAGGAAACCGAACCAATACGCCCGATATGCGCTTCCATAGTGAACGAAACCTCTCCTGATCAGATACGTGCCATACATTGCCAGAGTGAACACCCTGGCATCAGGCGGACGCTATATTTTGTAAGACGAGTCTACCCTACGACATCCAAGGTGGCCGTCAAGGCAGTGGTCAGAAAATGTAAAGAATGCCTGTCAATTGACCCAGCCTCAAGTCGTTGGCCTCGTGGCAACCTAAGTGTGACTGAAATCTGGACCCACTTAGGAATGGATATTACACATTACGGTGGACAACACTACCTTACATTAATGGATTGTGGCCCTAGTAGATTTGCGATATGGCGACGCCTGCTTCAACAAGACTCAAGAAGCATCATTCGGCAGTTAGAAAGTATTTTTTTTGAACGAGCCCCACCATCAGAAATCCTGACCGACAATGATACTGCATTTCGCAGTAAGTCCTTTAAAGATTTCCGGGATGACTTGGGAGTCCAACTTCGTTTTCGCTGTGCCTATGTTCCTGCAGGAAACAGTATAGTGGAAAGATCTCATCGGAGTATAAAGCGAATTGCAGCAAGAAAGCAGTGTTTGATAATGGAGGCAGTATACTGGCATAATATCACGCCGAAGGATGATATATCATCGACTAATGCGCCTGCTTCAACTGAAAGTGAAGGGAATTACTACAACATTACCACCTGATCATTGTAGGCATCACAATATATACAAAATTGGGAACAGAGTATGGGTGAAAGCTCCCCATGGCCGGTGTACCTCCAGGCATCAAGTGGGTTGCGTGACGGACATTATAAGTCCACAAACAGTACTAGTTGACAGGATGCCACGGCATGTAAAAGATCTTCGCCTTTTCGTTGATTCTGATACATCGCCGAGCGAATCCAATGATGATTCATCGTCTGACAGTGAGCAGATAATTGAGATCTGCGAATCCGATGCTTTCACAGACACAGAATTTCTGGAAACTCGAGATATGTCTGATGACTCCTCAGGAGACGACTCAACCAACACGCGTAAGGGAAATAGTGCCATTACGTCAAAGCACCAGGATAAAGAGACCTGCTCCAGGTTGTTAGATTTGTGATAGTGAGATCAAGGGGGAGTATAGCGAGGAAAACGGCGACTTACCTTGTCAAACCAAGCGACATGGCGAAAAAGAAAATGATTTACCAAACAGAAGGGCATGTATTCTCATAACATGCTGAAAATGGAATAATTGAATTAAAGAAAAAACAAGTCCGTCGCAGGAGTCGCTATGAAAGTATTTTGATATACAAATTACGGAACATCCTATCCCAGCTGTCAATGAATGAAAAAAATAGGTTCTGCCGATAAAAGCAGTTGGTGTTCTCGATTCACGAGTGCAAAATTCGGGCATTTTTGGCTTCGGCGTTTGTTAGAGAGTGAGTTATTTCTCTGACTGGTTACACGCATTGTGATTTGAGATAGTACCGGCAAATTGAGTTTTCAGCATTTCTTTCTGCTCCCGATATTCGAGTCTGGACTTACAGTGATTTTTCTTTGTGTTGTGGAAGTAATCTGCGACAAATACTTCCTTTGCTTTCAGAACGCTTACAACAGCCAAGAAATTTTAACCATATATTTCTGATTCACATATATCCTTTTCATTTTCGTTTTTCTCTAAAACTTCCTTGTTGCTCATATGTTCAGTCTATGGTATTCTCAGTATCCTTCTGTAGAACCACGTTTCTGTTGCTTTCTTGCTTCTTTGTCTGTAAGGAGATTGTCCAGCATTCACTGTCATATAGGATGGCCAATATGATATAAGAGTTAAGTATTCTTTTCTTTGTTTCTAATGAAATCTTGTTTCTTAAAACTCTGCTTAGCTTTTAGAAGACATCTTTTGCTATCCCAATGAGGCTTCATTTTCTGGCTTCTGTTAAAACACTTTCCAGATATTTATGTTTTAGTACTTGCTTAATTTTTATATCCACAGTTTGTAATTCACAAGTTGCGCCCTTCTATGACAAAAAATTAATTGATAATTTTTTCCTTCCTTCAATTAATTCAGTAAAACATTATACTTTATATTTCCTTGACTATATATATATATATATATATATACACACACACTCATAGAGCATTAATAGTAGAATGTTTATTTTTTTAGACACTTTTCTGATCGTCCTGACTTTAAGACCAACTCATTTCACACTTTTTGACCCTTTAAATGAATTTCTAACATCACTTTTATTAAGACGCTTCAGTTTATTGCATACTGAGAAAATTCTGACCTCCATCTCCCCACAATCATTAAGACACCCCTTAAGACACCTAAAAGTACTCTATCAAATATATTATTTATTGGATATGTCTCATACACCCAATATGATACATGGTAAAAAAAAAAAAAAACTTGCTATTTTTTCAATGTTATACTTTATTGACTATGTATAAAAGTATTACAGAATTTTCCAAGCCTTTTCTAGTGATGACCCACCTTATTTTTGTGCTACATGAAGTTTTGTTAACCAAGCCAAATATAAAAATGGAATCATTTAATGAAAACTTTAGTTAAGAATTAAAGAAAAAATAATTAATTACATTAAAGATCCAGTTTGGAAGGCTTTTCTCTTATTTATTGAATACGGATCAGATTCTCAATATGATAGATGGTAAAAAAAATAATTTTTTTTCTTTTTTCAATTAATCCAGTAAAACACTTAGGCTTCATACTTTTTGATTATTGTTAAATGTGTCACTGTGCCTCTGCAAACTTTACAGCAGCTACAGACAACCACTTCAAAGACATTCTTAATTCCATTTCTCCTTTCTTCTTTTACTGCACATTATTTTCAATATTTGTATTCAGTAATCCCTCATCTTATTAAGCAACTTAGCAGATAAGGCCCGAGTACACACAGCTGTCACTAGGCTGAAACTCCCAGTCTCTTTGCAGTGATATAACAACATTTTCAAAACGCAAACACAATTTACAAAGCTTTGATGTGATATTAACCACATGTGGTTTGGACTAAAGAAAATGTTTGCAGAAAGAAAACACAAAATCCATTTTGGATGTTATTGACAAGTGAGCTGATTTAAAACTTTCAGATCAAATTATAACATGTTCTTATGTATTGCATTATTAAAAAAAATGTAGTTTTTTGTACAGATGGGAATTTTCTTTCTTCTTTTCTGAAGCTGCTTTTGATGAGATCTATTTCCAGTAATGGAATTATGACATTCTCACAAATCTAAATGCATAAAGTTTGCATAAAATTAATTTACATTTTAAAATCTCTTAGAAAAATAATAATCTTGTTGCTATTAATTAGAGGCAGCAAGATTCAAGTTGCTCTTGAAAAAGGGAAATTTGTCATAGGAAAATCAAAAAACTCTTTGTATACTCAAATAAGTCATATAAATGTTGATATTAAAAGAAAAAAATGATTCTTCATAGAAACTTTAAGGTAAGCTCTTACCTTTTGAACAGCCTTGTCATGTTTCTGTTGAAGCTGAAGTTTTTCCTCATAGAATTGGGCTTCCATTAGTTTGGTCTTCCTTTCAAGCTAGCAAATCAAAATGGTATTATCAAAATACACTGGTGCTGGGAAGTAACCACCATCAAAAACAACAAAAGGGAAAGATCAAAACTATAAATCGAATCATTTTAAAGGATTCTAATAGGCCATTATCTTCAAAGACGTTCATCAACAAAAGCTTCAAATGATTTATTTATTTGTTGTGCTTTCTAGAGCTTGGGGAAGAATTTGAGTCAATTTTGTGAAGACTTTCAGAATCACATCCCCCAAAAAACTATGGCAAACGTCTTTGTTAATAAAAGACAGACAAAAACATTTTGCTCCTTTATTGCTGCAGCAATTGAGAAGCCAAGCAAAGAGACATTCGAAAAGAACAAAATCTTTCATCTAAACAAATAAGATTCAAATGAAGAATCTAATTAGATGTCCATTTCTTTGCTGAATCCTAACAGTGTCTGCTAGAAAGGCTTACAGTTTTGCCAATAATAAAACATTTTCTTCAATTGCTTGATCTCTAACAATTCTTATGAATTCCTTTTCCAACCATATCATTAGCAACTTAATAAAAATCAAGTTGACTTTACTGGACATTTTATTTAATTGCTACTGCAAGCAATTTTATTGATGTCTTCTTTATTATTGTTACATCAAAGTTCAAGTGTACATCACTGAACAATGGTTAAAAAAAAAATTTTTTTCATTTGAAAGATTAATTCTTTTAAATTTCTAATAATTTTAAATAATTAAAAATAGTGAATCTTTATTGAAATCAAAAGCAGGAAATCATATTGAGCTGAAAACAGGAAATGCCATATTTAAAGATTGTAACAAATATAACAAAGGTAGCAAAAAGCTCATCGTAATATCTGTTTTTTTATTATATGATATATTGACATAAAATTCCAGTTGTGAAAATAAGCAGCTTGTTAAATGAGAATAAAGAAAATCATTTCTGGTGAGACTCTTTTACCAAAACATATCCAGAGTTGGAGTTCAGATTCCTCCCAGCTTTAGCAATGCACAATTTTAAAAAGAAATTGTTTAAATATCAAGGTAAAGAACAAACTCTCCCTAAATAATCTCAAGTAATCAAAAATTAACCTTAAAAACAAAAATGAATTGTTATTCATCTAAAATGTCTTTCATCTTATTCATTAGAAATATGAATTCCATCTTATTGTTTACTTATTTTAATTTACTCTTTTGACAATTTTAGTGTGAAAAATCTACAACTGAAATGTAAATTTAAGATCTTATATGACTTTCTTGTGTTTGGTGTTTAAAATTTCTTTTCAGTTTTACTATTAAATATTTCAATTAACATGAATTTTTATTTTAACTTGATATGAATATTCTATAAATACAAAATTGAAGTCCTCAACTTATACACCAATACATTAATCACAAACTCCATAACGTTTTTTTTTTTTTTAAATTATATCTTGCTTAAAATCCTGTATCTGCCCCTGGAACTAATAAGGAACTGCTTTAATCACTTCAGTTATGGAAACCTAATGGTCAGAGCAGAGAATTCTTTGAGGTGGTACTGAAATTCTTTTCAAAATCAGAACATGTACCAGAATATTTTTCCTTTTGGAAGGGCTTTCAGCACTCGCTTATATCATCATGGTGCCAGTCTTTCTTTCTGATATTTTAATATTATATTTTGTTTATTCTGCTGGTCATAGCAGTAGATTGTTAATCAATAATGAAAAAGTTTCATGTTAGGATTCCAAGAAACTGAAGGTACCCTGTCCATGTGTCAGAATGAGATCTTGATATCTAGAATGTAAAAGTTCTAATCCCATTAAAAACTCCTATTTCAATTGCAATTATGCTACGTCCTTTGATGGTTGGATAGGATTCAGTCATTTGTGGTTCAATCACAGAACTAAGCAGTTTATATGTTTTATTTATTAATAGTCCCAAAGAATAAGAGTAATGTTGCTGGCAATTTGAAAATGGTGAAAAGAAAAAACAAAGTACTTCCATCAGAAGTAAAGGCGAAATCTTTTGACTTAAGAAATGAAAGAAAAAGTAGGTTGATGTTCTTAAGTCTTACAAGATGAATGAATCTCAATCCTCCTTCATGTAACTTTTATCAGAGTATTAGATCATTGCAGAACTATGTGCCCAATTAGAAAATTCAAAACAAAATTTTACATAATCACAAAAAAAAAAAAACATTTATTTGTTGCCATTGTTTTTAACAACTGTCTCCCAATATTCTACAAGCTTTTCAATGCCATTTTCATAAAAGCTTCATGTTTTTGTTTCTGAATGTACAGAGTCAAAGTTTTTTTTCATTTTAATTGTTCTGTAGAGACAGGAACAAATGAAAATCTGAAGGAGCCAAGTCAGGAGAATATGGTCTATGTTGGAGAGTGGACTTTCATTTTGATTCTTTAAGCTTCTACAAGGACTATTTTGTAACATGCTATCTTGCATTGTCATGGTGGGGATTGACACCTTTTTGATTTGTCGAAATTGGGTGTTTTTCTCAAATAGCCACATTGAGATTGGTGTGTTCATTACAATACTTCTTTGCAGTTGTTGTTTCACTGGCTGGAAGAAGATCAAGGTAAATTTTCCCTTTGCAATCCCAGCAAATGGAGAACAACACATTCATTGGAAGGAAGACTGCTTTAGACACATTCACAAGCTTGTTTCCAGCTGCATTTGCATTGAACATTATCATAAATGATCCCTTTTTCACTGCCTATAACAATTTCATCCAAGAACTGCTCTTTTTGTGGTGTAATAGCAAAAGATTTCTACAGAACCATAACCAAGCTTGTTCTGTTCTGTCAGAGAATGTGGCACCTTCATGTTAAGTTTAGAAACAAATCTAAGTCTCTTCAAATGGCAGTTGAGATATCACTTTTCAAATTCTTAGCAATCTCATCTGTCAAAATCTTTAGTTTATTCTCTACAGTGGCAAGCAGAGCATCTACGTCAACTGGTTAATCGTGTAAGGTTAAAATCACCTGATGCCATCTGTCAACCACTTTTTGACCATCCATAGAAATAGAACCTAAATCCAAATAAACCTTCTGAATATTTTTGTCATAATTCCAATGCTTACTCCTTTCTAAAGAGCATAATATGGTAAAAGTGTAACTTTACATTCTTCATCTTTAAGGCATTCCTTTTTGGGCAAAATATCAACATTCAACAAAATCAGACTCACAATTGAACAATGCAAGATTTCAATCTGGACCAAACCAGAAATCGACACCAAAATAAACACCAATGTCAAGGTTTGGTCATTTTATATTAACAATAAAAGTTAAGAACAAACTTTTGCAAAGATCTAATATATTGTTATAACTGTATATTAACCTTAATTATTGTTTTTAATCTATTTGTTGTATAATGTTGTTCTATGACATGTGGTCAGTAGTCAACTTTCTCTCATCTCACTCTTTACTCTCTACTTTATTTCTCTTGTAATCAACATATGCAATTCAGTAAAATCCAATTTTCCAATCCCTTTACACTATTATCAAAGCCTAATTTATGAATTGAATGTTATCATGTCTAAATATATAAAAGAAATATAGTGTTTTCTACTCTCCATGATTTCTGGTGTCTTTAAATAGATCTTGTCTATGGATAAAAACATGGAGGACGTTTCTTTTGTGCAATGTCTCTTCAGAACATGGGCAATACAGATTATGTTTCTTTATTATTTGTGAATTGCTATAATTTACCGGGATGTATAGTTCAGTGGTTTCTTGTTGCTGTCTCCATAGTTTTGAATTCAGAGTTATCGTTATCCAAGACTAGCTTTACACACAAGGTTAGTGAACCTCGTCTATCCTACTCCTTAACCTATGAATTCACGTCTTTCCCAAGGGCATGTGTGAATGGGGACATACCTGGATGAAATATGAATTTGTCCCAAATAAGGGGGGTAGAGGAGAGGGGGGGATAATGTACTCAAAAACAAGAGAAACCAAATGTTCAATGCCCAAAGTTATCAATTTATTTAAACAGTCTGACATTAAATTCAAAGAAGGAAAAAACAGTGCATTTTTTTCTGCTATAACTTAAATGATAAGATATTTAAAAAAAATATTTCACCTGAAACAAAGTGATAATGTCACTAAGATGCAAGGGAATACTAAAAGTGAAAAAAAAACTGAGAAAATTGTAGTGAGGAGAAAGGACAATAAAAGAATGAGATTTTAGAAATGCAGATGATGATGATTGATGCTGCATATAATTTTTTGAAGATCATTGTTGACATTAAAACAAAGAAGTCAAAAGAGATTTCCACAAGTAAGAAATGCAAGAGAAGAAAGTATTAAAATAGAACTTATGATGACATCTAGTTATTTTAACAGTTAAATGATGAGACATAGTTGTCAATTTAGTACTAAGCTTAAATTCAGGAAGTCAAGGTACCAAACAAAAGAAAAGCTCATTAGAACAGTTACTATGAAACAGTTGTTATGGTGTTGGAAAAGTAACTGAAGTCGTGGTATCAGGTCAGAACAAATAACATTGCAGACTCTTCTCTGGATTTTTTCAAGATATATTGCAAGAGCACCAAAGCCATTCTTATAAATGATGCATCTTACCTCATATTTGGCTGGGCATTTTCCTGTTTTAATGTCATCTTCTGATGAGGAAGCTGAAATTAAAAGACAGATTTAATGACTAAATGAATGAATCTTGTTTTATGACAGATCAACTGATATAATTGTCATGCATTTTCAGACATCTCTGATCATAATGACAGTTTTATTGACCAGAAACTGTGGTACTACAGCAAGATGGGAGGATGGCTGACATGGTACATTTTGCCTGAACATGAACAGATTTTGTGAGGTTAATCTGATGCCATGAGATTTCATACAATCCTCACTCACCCACAATACTTTTATCAATATTTACAAACTCACAATGTAAACCAATTCTGAGCCCCTGTTCTCATGATGAAAAGAAGTTAAAAAAAATATATAAGAAGTAGAATGACTTCAATATTTACTATAATTTACTGCTAAGTTTCTAATTATCAGGTTGAAACCTGTAGCAAGGATTTTAGCTTCTCTTGTGAAATGTGTGATCCAAGGTTTCTTAATTGAATGCTTGTTTTCTCACTAGTTGAAGGAAAATGCGTTACACATTTATGCCTTCATATAGAAATTAGGTAAGGGCTCCAAAATGAAAGAAAGAAAAAGGAAACAACTGAAACAAAGCCTTGACATAAAGAATAAGACTGACATAGCAAAAATTAAAGAGAAGCTGAAACAACAAATTCGGGTGAAGGCACAGAGAATCAGACATTATGAAAACAGAAACAGATTCTTCTGGCAAAACACAATCTTCAAAGAAGATGACAAGAAACTATATTTGGGAACTGAGACAAAAAAGAGATAAATGACGCACCTAATATTCAGGAAGTCGAGGAGTTCTAGTGTAAGATGTGGAAAAACTACAAAATGCACAATGAAAGTGCTACATGGATCAAGCAACAGCAGAAACAACAGACACATATAGAGTGCCAAAAATGGATGGATATCAATACTACTGAAACAATTGCTGCCATCTGCAAAACCAAAAACTGGAAAGCTCTAGGAATAGACCAAATAGGCAATTTTTTAATAAAAAAAAAACCCCTATCTAGCACCCACCAAGACCTTTCATGGGTTTTACAATGATATAATCATAAATCCAGAAAAATGCCCCAAATGGCTCATGCGGGGAGTAACATGCCTACTCCGCAAAAACAGAAGAGGCACAGAACCAAAGGAAGCCAAGTACGAACAATGTACAAGATCCTAACTTCTATTATAACCAAAAGGACATACTACTTCCTTGAGATAAACAATTTACTCCCAGCAGAACAGAAGAGATGTAAAAGAGGAAGTTATGTGTGCAAGGAACAACTAATTATCAATAAAACAATATTGGAAGTGAAAACAAGGAAAAGAAACTTATCGGCTGCATGGATTGACTACAGAAAGATGTTTGACAGTGTAGAACACACATGGATAGAGAATGGCCTAAAAATATACGGAGCATGCCCCCACAACTGCCAAATTCATAATGGAGAACATGAAAAACTGGAAGACTACACTGAAACTAAACCATAGAAACAGGTCATTAACATCGAGACCAATCAACCTTAAAATCAGGATCTTCCAAGAAGATTCATTGTCATCACTACTCTTCTGCCTTGCAAAGTGCCACTCAGCTGCCTACTGAACAACAGCAGCTTTGGATACAAGTCACAGAATGACAAACTGAATCACTTATTGTATATTGATGATCTTAAAATGTTTGACAAAGATGACAACCAGCAGAAAAACCTACTCACCATTGTCAAAACCTTCAGTGAAGACATTAGGATGGAGTTTAGAATCAACAAATGTGGCAAAGCCATCTTCAAAGGTGGAAAACTAACAAAAACTACAGATTTAGAACTTGATATCAGCAAGATTAAGGAATTAGATGAGGATGGTACATACAAATACTTAGGAATTAATGAAGGTGACAGAATTCAAGATTCAATTACGAATAAAAAGATCTGAAAAGAATATTATAAGAGAATGTGTTTGATACTTAATGGGGGCCAATAAAATGAAGGCTATATTAGCTATACCCATAGTAACATACAGCTTCAACATTATTAAATGGGAGTTGAAAGATTGGTTACCAAGACCAGAAAAATGCTTAACCAAATGAGGAGGCACCACCTGAAATCAGATATTGATAGGCTGTATATACCACAAGCTTTAGGAGTTTGAGGTCTAATCCAACTTGAACTCTAAAAACTATGACAATCAGATTGGAAGCCTACCTCACAAAAACCAATGACCCTCTCCTACAAATAGTAAAACACCAAATCCAATCAACAAAGAAGCTGCACTCTTCAAGAAACAGCTTAATATACCTGAAAAGCTACAAAAAAACAAAAAAACCCACACAACAACGAAGTGAATACCATCTATACTGAATGAGTAAAACAGAAAGCAAAAGAACTTGGCCAAATGAAATTACAAAAAAGTACTGGGAGGACAAGGCATTGCATGGCAAATACCTAAAAAGAATGGAAGAAATAGATGTGCACCAACAGAAAACACATCAGTGGCTGAGGAGCACCGGGTTGAAAACCGAAACAGAAATTACAACTCAGGACTAAAGCCTCACAACCAGATCCTATTACTGTAATAATTAAGGATGGAACTAACAAAAAATGCAGAATCTGCAGAAAAATATGATGAAACTGTCAACCATATTATCTAAGGATGTCCTTATCTAGCAAAAATGAATATACCCACAAACCTAACAAAGTAACAATATATGTGCACTGGAAGATATACAAGAAACACAAAATCAAAACCACTGAGAGTTGCTATGAGCCCCAACTAGACACAGTTACCCAAACACAGTGGTACCATCCAAGAGAAACACCTTTATGAAAATTATCTGGAGATCGAGATTAACAGGATGTCAGAATGAAACTGTATCAATAGTAATCGGAGCTCTGGGCTTCGTGAGAAAAGGAATGGACAATTTTTCTAACAGTGACCCAGGTAACATCAACATACAAGTTGCCCAGAAGATAGTCCTACTAGAAACATCCCATACTAAGAAAAGTGCTATTAATTAAATGACAATTCTCCTATAGGGCCTAAGATAATAATAACAATAACAGTAATAATAATAATTATTATTATTATCTCATGCAGTCAGATGCCTTGCCATAGAAGAAAGGTGAACATGTTCATTACACATGACCATGACTACAATACGGACTTCTTTTCTCACAGAGTATACTGAGTAGCATAAGCATGCTGAACAGCACATCATCTTTTCTATTAGAGAAATGGGTTGAATAATGTTCTGAGTGTACAGTCTTTAATGTTTCCTCCACAAATAGCAAAGGTGAACATGAATTATAACTGATGTCACTTCACACCATCATGCCAGAGCTTGGACTTTGCTTTTTCTGGACTGATACACTCTGAAAGATGTTGCTCCTCAGGTTTATATCACACATCTAAAACATACATCACCTACAAGAAGACAGAACCTGCTTCTATCATTGAATACCCCAAAGCAACCTTCAATCCCCAGGTGAGCCTCTTGCAACACCATTGGAATCATCCACAACTGCATTGTGGTGTAAGTGAAAGTCTGTTTAGAAGTATGCATTCTCATAGTCCTACTGTAAGTAAATGATTCCCAATGTCCTATATGTTGTTACCATATTTGCTCTGATCTCTGCTGTAGATGCTCTGCAGTTAGCCAATATTGCCTTTACAATGCATCAATCTTATCAAGTGTCTGTACTGCATGTCCATTCAGAAGCCTGGTTTATGAGGCTAGGAATTTTCATTTGACTACCAATGCGAATATCAAAGCAACATTAATACAATCATGTCCAACATATGCAGAAATGACCAACATCTCACTTTTTGAAGCTTTATGACTTAATCCCTTTCATATATGTGTTTTCATGGCATCACATTGGCTTGAACCCTTTCACCTTCTCACTGCATGTTTCACTGTATAAAGTGCAGACACAAAGAGTACATTGATATGAGTGATGGTTGAAGAGTAAAACTTTTTTCAGAATATCTATTTGCCCTCTGAAATGCACATACTCTATCTAGAGGTGAAAATTACTATAAATACTTTTAGGATGTTGTCATTTTTCTCTCAGTTCACATAAGGACAGTATCTTTTTTTTAGTTAAAATTAACAAATTTCCAAAGTAAAACCCAAAACCATCAAATGTGTATAAGTGTAATTTCTTAGTATTTCATACTAAGTCATCTTATATATAAAATACTGTGACTTCCGTTAGTCCATCCATTCATCACACCCACTAAAATAGCCATACATTGGCTGATTGAAATCAAATTTTGGGGAGAAGTGCAAACAAGTAAGGGGGTACAAAGTACAGTTGGTTGTACTAGTATGTGCAGCTCAGTACAACAAATTAATTTTTTAGAAAAATTATAACTTTTAGCATTTAGCATACAAAATACTCCCACTATTTTAAAAACAATTTAATGATTAAAATAACAAATAACAAATAACAAATACTTATTCAATAAAAAGGCAAAATATTTGTTTTTGCATATTTTTCTTTAAGTGTTTTTTTATATATTCAAGAATTCAGTTTACAGATAGATCAGAATTTGCTAGAACTTTAAACAAATCACAAGGTCAAACACTTTAGAAGGTTGGAATTTGGTTCCAGAAAGAAATATTTATGCATGGTCAGTGTATGTTGCATGTTCAAGAGTAAAAAATCTTAATATATTTTTTGTTTTTAAAAGGGAAAAAACATTTTCTTAAAAAATTATTTTTTACCATGAAGTCCTATAAAATTAAATTAAAGAAATTATTAAACCACAAAGTAGAGCTTTTTGACAAAGTATTTTTCCAAACAAAACAGCTTATTCAAATTTCATCGATAGATTTGCAAAACTGAATGAAAAATAGATTTTGTAAATCTCAACAAAAAATGTTAGTGATAACTTCAACAAATTAAATATTGTGAGGATTTCAACACACATCAGCATGTTGTAAAAACATTCTAGTTTATTAAACTTCTACTTCAGCCATTTTCTTTTTCAGTAGAAATTATTTTCCTTTAATAATAACATTAAATACCAAATGAAGTGATGCATTAATAAAAATACAATAATTTCTCAACTGATTGAGTGGCATTAGCAGCTTCTATAGTCATAGGATGTTTAAGATTCATATTCTATCATGTGAGGCTTTTTATTTAATTGAGAGTAAAAATGCTTGACTGCTTTGGTGCATATTAGCAATCAAACTTGGTTGAATATCATTTGGCATGAATCATTAATAATTCTCTACTTACGTCTTAATACTGTACCTATGGAACTGATGGCTTTACTCCAGGCCACAGATGAACCACCCTACAAAGGAATAAAAAAAATTGAACAAACAAATGAAACAAGTCAACAATAAGAACTCGTATTACAAGTTCAGAGGTTTGAAGTATTCGTGTATAGAAATGGTGATACTTCTAGATCGGTTTTATACAGTGTAAGGTCAAATGAGAAAATGAACAAAACTATCTAAAACAGTTGAGAGATACAAAATGATATCAACTACTAAGTAAGATTGGCTTAGTGTAGAACAAGCCCACAGTAGTGGGGTACATAGTGAATACTGAACTTACTACATTAGTACCTTGATCTTCTTTGCTAACCTTTTGCTCTGCCTTTTGCTGATACAGCATATTTCAGATATTTAAATCAGCATCAGTTTTTTTTTTTATTCTGAAGCACTAATAACAAGTTTCATCTTTTAAACACTCATTCGCTAAACACAGCCCAAATTGTGAGCATTTTCATATGAAAAATTATGTTTTCATTGAAGACCATGTGGTCCACACATATAAATGCAGGAAAGGTCCCCCTGGTCCAAAATGAGAGAGTCAATTGAAAAAGGCACAAAACCCTCCAATTTTTAGATGATTCTTCAAAACCCAGATTTGATTTGTTTGTTTAACAGCATATCAACTCCTTATGGGTTACTAAATGCTGAAATTTAATTTTCTCCAGAGCTTTGAAGTAATAAATATATATGTTATTCTGCTTTCACAATTGAATACATGGTAGATGATACTCAGCTTTTGTGCATAGCCATACTTGTCTGGACATGATTACTAGATGTGCTGATATATGTGTTTGATTTCTTAAGAAATTGTAGGATATTATATGGATTAATGTCATGAAAGATTTTTTTCATGTTGGTTGTTTGATTTTGTTTAGTGGAATATTAATCTCTATGGGTTATTTAATGCCAAAATCTACATATTTTGAATGAAATTGTCTGCTTTCAACTACAGATAAAATGTATTGCTGGTATTTTTATACTTTCATAGTGTTTTGTTTTTGTTTCAGGGGAGGGATTACTATTTGTCTATAGCCGAGACCCTAACAGGTGCTACCACCCTGGATCATGGTGGGCCTGGGAATAATAGCAATTAATTAGTGGTTCCACACTCCCTAAAACCTCCAGTCTCCCAAGTTAAGGCCTTGCTGCTGGATGTAGTTTATCATTATACTTAGGACTATTGAAATCCAGAGTTGCCCTAAACAGTGTGATACATAGAAATAAAAAAAATCATGGTCATTTACAATTTTATTTTTCAACCAATCATTGAAACACAGGGTCTGTATCTACAAATGTCTTTGAGGGCTGGTGGTCAAGTTCTTCTCTCTCTCAAGCAACAACTGATGGTCATCCCCTTTTTGGCTTTATTTCAAGGGATAAATCAACACCCTTGGAAACTTTAAACTAGTTTTTAGCAGGGAGCACAAATACTGTTTCATTTGTTTCCACTCTCTAAATTCTATAACTTATAGTTTTTATAATAATACCTGAAACTTGCCAGAATCTCAGTAGAATTATAAGATCTGAAACAGAATGTACAACTAATGTACTAAGAACTAATATATTGTAATATGATCATTAACATGACAAATATTAGTAAATAATAGCAAAATATTATACAGCAGTCACTCAAAGACTCAAAATAGCCTAAGCTATTGTTATACAAAATAAACAATTGGCACTAAATTCAATATCTTTTATTACAGATTATATTTAAAAATGAGTATAAAATATTTAATATATTTTTCTAGTCCATTATACACATAAAATCACTTTGTACAAAATATATGTTTATATTTCAATTGGAGCCATAAGATTTGAAAAAAATTCCAGGCTCTGCAGCTACCAATATTTTTGTTTATGATACTCACAATATTTAGTTTTTGATAATAAATAAGTCAAAAGGGCTTGAATACAAACAGAAGAAAAACATGAAATTATTTGCACTATTTACATTCAGACTATTATCCTCATCTTTGTTGTTATTATCACAACATTTTGTTCGTTGTGTCCTCCAGCCTTCATCTGTTGGATATCAATCCGAGTAAGCTACAGGGAATTCCTAACTGACCTCATTATTTAATCTATAGGGGTAGATTGTTCTTGTACCACTGCCCATGTCTAGGGATATCTCATCTAGTTCTTATTTTTAGTACTGCTCAGATATTGTTTATCCTGTTTCTGCTGACTTCAAGCGCACACTGCCTGACTCGGTAATTTAACGCTCAATTACTATTTCACCAAATTCACGAGTCAACACTTTAATCCACTAGGCTATTGGCCTGTAGAAATGTTTTGATAACAAAAACAAAGATGAGTTTGAACGCAAATAGTGTAAATAATAATAAAACTCCTCATCTCAGAAATTCAGACAGGAAATAATGAAATTTGGACAGTTTAGCCACAATTTCAATTTATATGTGCAACAACTTATTTGAAATAATGAAAAATACAATTAAATAGTCAGATCTTGTCAGTTGCATTTAGTAAAACTTGTTTGATCTCTTTCTCTCTCTGTAAATAATTGACAGAAAAGGGATTAGGACCTATATTAAAAAAAAAGACAAACCTTACTGACAGCTAAAAATGGCATGAAGTTGTGGAGAGCCATGATTGCCCATGTCCTGAAGGGACATAGCATATAGAATATTTTTTTTTCAAATCTTTATTTTTCCTTCTGATTATTTTCCTTTTGTTTACTTGTCTCCTTTGAAATCATCAGTATCTAAATTAAAATTGTTGAAAAAGTGTTTCTAAAAAAAGACAAAAAAAACTCACTGGAAATGAAGCCATTATAGTTTCAATCCAATAATTCAATATCAAGTTCATGGCAAGGGAAGTTTCTTTCTAGAATTAGCATCCTGTATATGACATTGTGTTGAGCTGAAAAGTGATGGCTAAACAGTGGAACCATTCAGCCTTTAACAATAAACTACTTATACTGCTATTACTCTTCATTGTTGATACAGTAAAAATAATTCCAAGTGATTTTTATTTTTGGAAGACATAATGTCATGCAACATTCAAGTTTAGAACATTGTTTGAGACTTGTACTGTCCAATGATCTAACCAATAAGCTCCAACTTGAAAACATTAAATGTTTGATAGATGTACCGATCAATATTCTCTAGAAAGGAGTAATAGTCACATGGTATAAGCCAAGGTCAGATAGTATGGAAATGTATAATCCAGGATGATATCAGTCAGAAATACTGGAAACTGTCTTTGTTGATTCTGCCAACCATATTTGACAAGACAATAGAACTGCTATCTCTAGAAAATGTTCAGTGTTGAGATTTCATACTGATTCTCATTAGGCTTCATTTAGTTCTTTTTTTTTCAACTTCATTCCTTTCTTGTTCTATAAGAATATTTTACTGCATCCAACACTGACACATATCATCATTCAGTTGATCTATTTATGATCTGAATTATAAACATTGCTCAAACAACTCAGCAATTTTCAATGTCCTTATCTTTGTCACCCTTTCCATAAACGTTTCCAATGGACATTACATCTTTTTTTGTTGTTTGCTGATTTAGAAGACGCAATAAAGTGTTGTTTCATATGTATATATTCAGTCATATTGATGACTTCAATATGAAACTAATTTTTAAACGTCCACATCTTTACTAGATGAGCCACAGCAAGATATTCTTAATCTTCCAAAAGAGTAAGTGATAAATTATAAGTTCATTTCTAGATTTTCCCTTAGACTAACAAGGTTTTGCCAGATCAGCTGAAACAAAGCATATTAAAACATAAGGGTTCATATCATAAAATGTATATCAGGTTTTATCATCTGGTAAACTCCATAATTGTTTCCCCTCATGTCAAAACTGATGGATTGATTGGTGACAATTCTCATAGATGAATTCACACTGAGCACTCATCTCCTTGAACTAACACTCAACTATTAAATGGGGGGGGGTCATTTAAATACTTGTGCTCAATTAAGAGGATGTTTGTTGAAAGTTTGATGAGGCACTTCAACTGTTTGCCAAACAAGTTTGATGCCAGCACACTGCTCAAATTTGTCAGCCTTTGTAAAGGAGTCACTCTGACAGAATGTTACAAAACCTCATATGTTACAATTTAACATGAATAGATATAATAGGATGGGTGCATATCATAGAGGCCATTGGCACAGAAAGTAAAATTGGCATGCAGAGTACAAATTCTGGCCAAGTTTACTTTTACAAAAAATACCCTTAGTTAGGGTAAATATAAATCCATTTCTTTTTCTCCCAGCTATAGATTAAATAACCATGCAGACTGGATCCTCTAGGCTTGGTTGGCAATCAGTCTATGAATGGGACAACACTGCATTCAAAACCAGTTAGGTGTGGGACCAGCAATTTCCCCACTGTGAAAATATATTTGCTACAAAAACCAGAGCAGCAGCAGCACCTAGTGTGGTGTGGGTCTATACTCTACAGTGAATCTAATGGTAGTAAGGGGAAGGGGATGAGAGACAGAATGAAGCCTATTGGCAGACTGACTCAGGAGGCTGAGTACCAATGAGCATTAGTAGTGGGGGTATAAGGTTTGGAAACTTAATACCACCTCATAATTAGAAGACAAATCATAGAAGGTAAATTAGTAAGTTAGTTGGTTATAAAATCAATGTATTTATTACATGGTATGCAAACTCATTTTTCCTTTCATTATAGAATGCTTGAATAGCCCCTATTCTATTTATTTGACAAGCCCTATATTGTTTAACCATAGTGATTAAGTAGGGAATGTGTTGAAAATCTTGCAACGAGAGCGACAGAGAAGGAGTGGACAAAAAACAGTCCTTAGATCATTGTTGTCTGTGTATGTCTGGAAAGGTTTACAACTAATATTTTTTTCCATTAAAAACCTTTTAACCATCAAGTTACTTAGTAATTCATATAAATGTGTTGATAATGAAAATAAGAACTTAATATAATGATTTCTCTTTTAGTTCTACACAGAAAATGTGAAAGAGAAAAGCCAAAGATGCATAGAAATAGGAAAAGTTGCTTTCCAAAAATAAAGCAATGTATGAAGTGATGAAAAAAATTAATCAGAAAAAAATGTCCACTATGCAATATTAAAAAGTCTATATGGCAATGAATGCAGGTGAATCACCTTAGAGATGAGGAAGGAATTCAAGGGACAAAGGTGTGTCTCTCCTGACAGATGCTAAAAATATCATGGGCAGAACATGTGAGCAATGAGGAAGCTACAACTCTTATCACAATAGAATGCTATACTAACCCACAGTGACAAAAAACTCCTTAGGCCTTTATAGTCCAATTACAATCAACTTCTGGTTCATTGGCTTCTATACTCTTTTATAAAAAGAAAAAAAAATGCAGGTTTGGTATAATCCATTTTCCCCCATTAATAAATCTGTCCTGAACACATATATTCAGGAGCACTCTGTTGATTCAGAGTATATTAAAGCTCTGCTAGTTGAACTCTCTGACTTTGGGTGGAGAGGAACTCAAACAAGGCTATGCCTATGGGCAGAGTTTCATCTCATGTATGCAGAGTCTACAGGGAATTTTTGCCCTAGGATATGCACTCAGAAAGTCCCATATTAAACCAGCCTTGTGCCACATCCTGCTCTATGGGGATCTTGGGTAAATACTGAGTATATAAAAGCTTACTGATAAGCAATACATATTGTCTGGAACAATTCTGCTACACTGGGGACCATTTTCTTAGCAGCACTCCTGTTTTGCACTGGTAAGTAACAATATTTTGTCCCAGTTCTTGATAATAATATGGTAACAGTAATATTAAACTTCCTTATAAGGAAAAATTCAACATTAATTGATCAAATAACCAGTGCTGTTTTCAGTTGAAATTTATAAAATCTTTCACTTAAAATAATTTTTCAGGAAAATAGTTTTCTCAAGTCATTGTTCTTTTAAGTATTGATGGTAGCTTCCTTCCTCATTTTTTGTTTGAAATCGTGTGGAATGTCAACATCTTGATTATGTCATTATTTTCTCTTTCAGTTATGCATGATATCCATTTTAGCCATTGTTGCTGCTGTTGAAAGTCCTCAAGTGATGTAGTTTCTGTTATTTGGTACAAGTTCTTTGTGATGCTGGAGCATAAGTCCACAAGGTTCAAAGAAGGACGGTCATCATCAACACCCACAGGCATTACTCCATCAAAGCTATTTTTAATGATTGATCTTAGAAACGGTGATTGTATAGAGCACTGACAGTTTGGATATTTGTGTGCTGCTAAAAAAAAAAAACAACAAAAAAATATGACATTACCTAAGAATAAATTTACCCTCTTATCCTCTATTTCAACTTCATCATATTAATCACTCAATTAACATTGAAATACACATTGAAAAAAAATCTAATGGAAGTAAGCTCACTCTCTATCTCCTTTGTTTAAAATAATTAATTAATGAATCAACTCAATTTACTTTTGTAAGCAGATATCTGTGTGAATATACTGAAAGCAAAAGGAAATAGCAAGTAAATGATAACAAAAGACACAGGGCATTGTGAAAATCCATGTCCTGAAGGGTTATGACACATACAAGACAATGGCATCAAAGCTGGAAAAGATGACAGAATATACTAGATGTTCACAAAGAACAGAACATGGAGAACAATGGTTAGTAAAATAGTCATATCAAATATTGCTAATGTATCTTCACTGGGTGCTCCACTATTATGGTCTTGTGTCAGACTAAGTTAAGCTTATAGAGGGATCTGAAAAAGCTACAGCCTAAGAAGTGATTTTGAAAAGTATTCTGATATTTAGTCCTATTTAGAGAAGTAGACAAAGCCAAGAACTTTTCAGCACCCCCTTACAGTTATTATCTACATTTTCTGAGAACTGAAATAATCAAATCAATTTCTCTAAGCAGATATTGCTAAGATAGCTACACTATAATTATTTAGAGAGATAACAATTTAATTTTGTATGGAGGATAAAATTTAACGTGACAATCATTATATAAAGAATAAGAATAATAAAAGGTAAAAATGACTAAGTAGAAAAGATAAAGTTCCTAAATAAACAGATTAACTAAGCTTGGCTTAGTTTGACTCAAGGTTAATTGTATCAAGCACCTTGAAGAATCCTAATTGCTTATAATATATGAATATTTTGAACACGGGAGAGACTAGTCACCCATTAAAAGTAAGTGTGGAAAAGCATCAAAAGGAGAGACATTGGAATCAGGTATGGCTGATCATTTATGAAAAGGGTGGTTATCAACACTTGTGGAATGAAGTCAAAATAATAGAAAACAACACTGGAGAATAAAATGACTGAAAATATCAGCAGACATATGCACCAACAAACCCCTCAGTAGACCTAGCATAGAAGAGGATGTGTTATCTGACAGCCACTGATTAAGACACTAAAAAAATTCCCCCACCTGAGTCAGGACACTCATAATTCCAGCACCTGAGTACCGACATTAGGTTTGAGGCTCTAAAATTATCCTGCTAGAAAGTCCATTTGAGGATAAAAATATTGATTAAAACATATCTGATTTCCTGGTAGTTTTGAGTTCAATCCCTAGGTCTGGTTGTATGGAAAAATCACATAACTTGGTTCAGTGCACGAGTCACAATGAACAGATGTTCTCTGAGGGAGGCTCCGTGCCTTGAAAGACTATTGGGGACTCAAACTCACCCCTGACCTCAAGTGGAACTTTTACATACGATCTTAACACTAAAGATGAAGGAGAAATGGTCTCCTCCTTGTACTGCTCCAGTAATTACCTAACTCTTTCTGCTATCTTCTACCTTTACAAGAGCCTGATCAGACCGCAAATGGAGGACTGGCTGTTGTCATATTTGGGCATTAACTACCCAGTTCTCACTTTTTTTATCTCAATAGAGTTAAAAAGTGTACTTTTGGGTGACAAATTAGGTTCCATTCTCCAACTTCTCTCACACAGGCAGATTCTGGTGAGCCTCTCACTGCTCATATCACTACTTCCATAGAAAGTGCTTGGAAGAACTACATTCCTTGTTTCCACCAGGTCTAACCTTCATGGCCAGGACCCACCATGCTACTTATATTGTAGTAAACCATCCATATTCCTTTCATATTCCATCGATGAGAAGTCAGTTTCATTTGAACAGCTTCTTCACGTGAACCACCACTCTGTGGAACCAACTCCCAAGAGAATGTTTCCCTTATCATTACAATCTTAACCTGTTAAAATCTAGGGTTAACTGTTATCTTCCCCTCCCCTATCCATAATGCCTTTTAATGTAAACCTCTACCATGAGTTTCCCCTGCACCTTGTACAGAGTGAACTTTACTGTTTAAAAAAAAAAGAGAAACAGACAAGCAACACAATGTTGAATAAAACTAGAGAGTTATCTCCCCTGAGCATAGACAATCAAATGAGAACACTCTAACCCCATCAATTGAATAAAGGATTCAATTCAAAATTCCAAGATGAGTCTTAAGTACATTAGCAGGCCAGTTCATGAAGAAGACTGGAATGTACAATGACTGAAAAATTATGAATGTAAAAAGTTTATAATCATGATAATTTCTCACCTAAAAAATTCTGACATGAACCCACTATACTGTTCTGCAGGACTCGAGTCTGTTAATCATTCCTTCACAGTAAAGAACCACAAGAGAAGATAAAAGAGCAAGTCATTGTAAATGTTTAAACATTTATATTTGTAAATGGATAATTGAAAACTTTTATTAACTCTGAAGGAGAAAAAAAACAGCAGGGCATTTTTTGTAGATAATATTAGAGCAACATAATAACAAAACATGTTATCTTCCTTTTTGTCAATAATTTTTTTAAGAGGATAAAATAATAATTAAAAAAGGATAATTACATTTATACTTCTTAAATGTCATCAATACAGTCATAAGATCATTTATTCCACACCACTTCACACAAAAGCTTAGGAATGAAAACTCCATTAATACTGGAAAGAGTTGTAACATCTAATGGAATTTGAGAAATCTATTTTCCTGAAAAAAATTTTTAAGAAAAAGGTTTTATATATTTCAATTGTAAACAGCACTGGTTGTTCGGTCAGTGAAAGCCAAATGTTTCCTTATAGGAAAACAGCTAATATTAACATTACAGCATTTGATAAATGAAAGTGAAGATAATAGCAACTAAAAGCAAAGGCCATTTTGCAAACAAATCTGTTTTTTGTTGCTTCTTTCAAACTTGAAATTAGCCATTCAATGACTGTTGATAAACAGTTCAATCAGAAAGGTTAAGCTCTTAATGAAACTGAAAGTTGTATTACTTTTGCCTTGGAAAGAACTGACAGCTGCTTTATTGTTTTAGCTACGAGAACTCTATAGCTGGCAATAAATAAAATCTAATTGTATAAAATCACTATTTGCTCACTATTTTTCCTGATTGCTTTGTGTAATATTTGATGCTGTTGTTATGCAAACTACTAGTATTAGTAGTCATATGATTTTCTAAGGTTTTTCTTATCAAACAAGATGGTTTTTGTTACATCTTCCAAACCTAAGAAGAGAGATTTCTTAACTAGGCTGCTGGATCCAAAAGGTCGATCAAATAGTTATAAAAGAGAAATACCTTTCTTATTTGAAAGACATAAAGCACAAACTATGGTTATCCTTTTTGACAAGCCAACATTCACTGGACAATACCGCAACTTCAACTCCCACCACCCATACGGTATCAAGAAAAGGATCATCTTCTGCTTACAACATCAAGCAAAAGTAATAAGTGAAGCAGCTCTGACAAACAGCAATAGAAGGGTACAAGAGAATAACAATACTCAGAAAACAGCTTCAGTCTGCCTACCCTATGTGAAGGGATTATCGGAAAAAATACAAAAGATCTGTGGGCAATATAACATCAGAACTATTCCAAGTAAGACACCCCACAGTGGTGGACATGACTAAAGACTGTATGTACACCATCCAGTACAGCTGTGGTAAGAAATATAAAGGAAAAACAGGCCACCCCCTTAAGGTAAGATAACAAAAACATAGTAAAGCCATAAATAGAAAAATTAGGTGTAACTGGACATATATGGAAGGAAAAGAGTGATCAAAGCTCCCTGTGGGATGAGATTGAAATAGCAGACAGAGAACATCACTGGAAAATATGAAAATTTAAGGAATCAGCACATATGCTAGGCAACAAAAATATCCTAAGATGATCAAGCATAGAAATGAATACAATATAGGAACCAGTAATATGGAGTGCTAGAGAAAAATTGCAATATGAGCTCTGGTAAAAATGATGAGAGACATTACATTTAGATGTTCCAAAAATTCATATACTGATGTCCTAGTGAATAAAGAAGTGGCTGTGGACACTTTCCCTATTTTGGCTAAAAGTTTCCATAAGTAATTTCTTAATAATTACATTACACAAGTACCAAATTGTTTACTAAGGAATTTGGTACAAATTGTTCTGCAAGATGAGCTTTCTAAAAATTTTGCCATGACAAGTAGCCTAAAAATTAGTCCTCACTGTTATATATTAGTGCTTACCTGTTTGAACCTGTTAGGTCTGTTAGGAAATTATCCAGACCTTTAGAAAATTCTGTAAACCTATTGTTTGGCATTGATGTAACTTGGCACCCAATCATCTTACTGCAAATGCATAAATAGACACTCTACCATGGAGTTATTCACTTGATAGTGAGATATTTCTGAGTGAGCTACAATACTGTGTGAACATCATCTTCATAATGACCAAGAAATTTTTCCCATCAAAGGTTTTTTGGGGGCAAAGTGTCACATCACATAAATTTGTCAGCTTTGCTACAGTTCAGATTTGATTCTGATTTCTGTTTTTTTCAAAAGCTAAAAATTTCAACTGACAAATCATGCACAAGTTTAAGGAGAATGCAATGAAGCAGCTGATGGTGATCCTGTAAAGGGCACTAAGATAAGTGTGTTAGATCACATGGGGGGGGGTACTTTGGATTAAGATACCATTACCTGAGATAAGCTAATTTTTTGCTGATATTAAATGGATAGATACTTTTCAGACTGACACTGCACATAAGATTTAGATTTTTTTTATTGTTGCCCACATAATTTACCACTACTTCATGATGCCTTCTTCTGCCATCCATTTCATATTTCAATGAAATTTATTCACTCATTTAGTTTGGCACTTAGAAAAGAGTTAACATTTTCTTCATGTTTTTCCTGGAATGTCTCAAGAATTTTGTTGGGAGTTAATTGAACCATCAAGAGTGAATCTTTTTTAAATGATTTACAATCGGTCATTTACTTTGATCTATACTAAATATTTATCATATTTTTGTCAGTGATGAGTACAGAATGAAATTCTTATGATCTTCACAAGTTGAATTGGCACTAAAATGCATTTATATTGAGTGTTAGAGAAAACATAAATGCAAATGCAGCTGCGTTTATCCTAGGAAAGAGGATACGTATGCAGAAAAATCAATTGATGAGCAAGAAGGACGCATTATATCCACAGAGAGAAGAGAGAGAGAGAGATAAAGAGAATGGCTGACTAAAATTATAAATGATAATGTAACTTCTCAAACTGAACAGATTGAAAGGTTGCATGACTGGCGAGAGACAGAGAGAAAAATAGATAAATAAATATTTTATGGTCAGATTGGAAAAGGGAGATAGAGATATAAATAGACTGAGATATATAACATGTTAGACAATTTCTGATTTCATAAGTGTATGATTGACAGGAAGAGAAAAAAATAGTGTTGCCCATGTATTCCAAGTAGAATGAATGTGCCTGTTTTGAAAAATAGCATATAAAAGCCAGCTTTTAAAAAGTGATTAGAGGTGATAGATAAGATAAATGTTAAAACATATTAAACAACTATCTTATGTATCAAGCATGTTGATAGATAGAAATTGACTTGGATAAATTATTAAAAAAATTTGGATAGAGTGATATGAACAAATTAAAATAGAACAGGAAAGATAAGTATGAACAGACTTAGATCTAAATATGATGAGAAAGACAGGCGGATACTGAACAGGCTGTTGGGTAAGTATTCCACAGTCAAAATATCAGTGACTAAACCAACTACCTGACTCCAACTTCTTGCAAGTGAGGTGGTTTGTTAGTGAACCAGTAGGACAAAAAATAAAATTTAACAAAGTGAAGAAGAACTCTCAATGAGTCTATGGCCAACTAATTAGAGGTGGTGTCTCCATAAATCACCATGGAGAAGGCAACAGAAACTGCTATTAACCCCAAGATGTATCATGGCTAATAACACACAATTTGAAACCTAATGGTGTGTAGGGGTTAAGTCTATGGGAATTAGTAAGGACAGACATGTACAACAGGTGTTACGTGACCGTCATCCACACACAAAGGTGTAAAGGGGATAAAATTCCTGGGAACCTATCCTCGCTCAGAAAGGAACGACATGAACAACAGGTGTCACCAGACTGTTACCTTGTGATTGCTTGCCTCAAACAAAAAATAACTCTCTCGTTTGGACATTGAACAATTGTGGCCAGTAAGATAATGTGAAATGAGATGTGTAGGCTAAAAAACAACATCTTAGGCATATGTGAAACTAGATGTTTAAAACAATGGAGATTTTGTCAGTGAAAATCACAGGATTATTTATGCAAGCACAGAGGAAAAAAATAAAGGAGTAGGATTGATACTAGAAAGCCTTTCAACATAACTATCATAATAGTGTATGCACCGACAGCACAAAATAAGGAAGAAGAAATCAAATCTTTCTACTCCATGCTAGACAACACCAAGGCTCATTGCAAATTGCAAGAAGTTATAATTATTATGGGAGACCTGAATGCCAAAGTAGGCATGGAAAGAGCAGGGGATACAGCCAGAAAATTTGGACTAGGAACCTGCAACGAACGTGGAGAAAAATGTATCCAATGGTGCACGGCCAATGACCAGGTAATCGGCAACAGTTCCAAGAACATCCAAGATGCTTATAGACATGAAGGAGCCCAGGAAGAGAAACTCAAAACCAAATTGATTATATAACTATCAACAAAAGATTCAGAAATGCAATGGTTCACTGCAAAATCTACTCAAGTGCTGACTGCAGAAGTGATCATCACCCTGTTATATGTAAACTAGGAGTGAAACTATGGAAACTGAAGAAGCCTAACGCAGCACCCAAATTGCAATACAACAAACTCCTGAGCAACCTGTAGCTGAAAGAAAATCAATGGACAATGTGAAAAGAAGATACAAGGGACACAGTGGAAATGGAAACTTGAAATAGGACACACCAAGTGACACTTTAGTGAGATCAGCAAACAATATCATCCCAAAGGAGAATGGACGAAGAAGAAAAAATGAATGGATGACTGATGAGATTCTTGACATGATGCAAAGAAGACAGAAAACTCTGCCAACATATGGAATGGAATACAGAATATTAGACAATGAAATAAGGACCAAATGAAGGCATGCTAAAGTAGAGTGGCTAAAAAAAAAATGTGCACAAATAAAGAAATTGAGTACCATCAACAAAGGAGATATGCATAAACAAATAATCAAACTAACAGGACAGAAGACATGCTCATTGACAGGCTGCATGAAATCAAAGGATGGAACATTCAAATTAGAGAAGAAAAAAATTCTTAAGCACTGGAATGAATATATTGGAGAACTCTTCTATGACAAAAGAGAACAACCAGTAATACAGAGAATTACCAATGGGCTTGAAATTCTAAAAACCAAAGTAGAAGCTGAACTGGCAAAATTGAATAGAAACAAGTAATTGTAACAGAAATGCTGACAGCCTTAGATGATTTTGGCATAGACAAGATTACAGAAATAATAAATGAAATCTACAACAGTGGTGATACACCAGAAGGTCTCAGCAAATCTATTTTCATAGCACTGCCTAAGAAACCAGGCACAAATGAATGTGAATTCTAGTGGACAATCAGCCTAATGAGCCACATAATAAAACTCATCATTCAAATTCTGATGAATAGAATGTGCAGCAGAATCAGCTTAGAGATCAAGTTTGAATTCCAGTCAAGTTTGTTACATTCAATATATGTACCCTTTGGAAAGGTATGACTCCATCTCTTTCCCCCCAGCTATGGGTAAATAGCAGGACAGGAATTCTTATAGCCTTTGGTGATAATCAGTCTAGGAGAAGGACAATTCTGAGTTCAAAACCTCAAACTGTGGGTTGAATAGCCTGACCAACCTGCAATTGGTCAAAGTGGTGAGTATGGCCGCACCCCTGAAGACATAGTGAGTCAGGGCATAGTTCCTCTAACATGAATGAGGAGGCTCTGAATTTGAATGAAATGTTATCTTGTCTGTGGCTGATTTTTTATTCTTAATAAGATTATAACCACATGAGTTGCATACTTATCAGAAAGCAAATAGTTTTGAAGTGTTTTCAATGCTATAATAACAGCTATTAGCAGTAAACAGGACCACACAGATAATTAGAAAGAAATCTTATAATACATACAAGCCCAATATGATTAAAGGTAACCTATTCAAAGAGCTCTTTTCAGGCAGACTTTCAGTGTTTTTTCTTTCATATTTTTCCAGTATTAACTTTTTTCAATAGAAATCATGAATGGAAAAATGTTCACTTCAATCTAATGCATAGTTTACTGTAAAGAATTTTTTCTTATAATATTTTCATCTAATTCTGGTAGAATTTTTCTTCTTCCACATAAGAACCAAATTGATGTCAGCTAGAATTTGCATGTTCTATTACTGGACATTTACTAATGCTGTCTGAATATGCTGTCGATTAAGATTAATTGCTCTTCATCTAAAAAGTCTATGATTTACATGCTTTTACTAAATGAATCAAAAGTATTTGTGAATTTGTGACTAAAGACCAAATTGCACCAATAGGCAGAGTTCTTTAGAAATAAATAAATTTGTCGCCAGTTGAAATCCACTTTATTCTCAGTTAAAAAGAAAAATCTAGTCTAGCTAGAAAATTAATAGCTTTTATGTCTACAAATTTTGAATAATTCTTATACACTGAATGTGTATGTGTTTGACCATAGATATGAGCAACAGCCCCAAGGTTTGTGAAATTTGATCAGCACATGAAACAAATGCAGTATAGACTTTTGTTGATGCCCTTAGTAAGAAAGTGTATATCTGTTCAATAAGTTGTACCAAAATGAGTTTAATGCAGACAGTTCTTCTGAATGAGTGAAGCTAAAAAAAAACTAAGCTGTATATTGGCCAGTTTAATTGGCCAATACATAAATATATGCCATTACCACTGTCAAAATTGTCAATGAGTGTAATAATTTTTCCATTGTTACTTTCGAGGTAGTAGATAAAGAAGAAGAGAGTTTGTACAAAGTTCTCCCTAACTCATTCTATTAATCATACATCTCTGCAAAGAGAAAGTCAACAGCTCTGAAAAATAAAAACATTATGACAATGTGCTCATGAGACTTTGAAGTTGACATGACTGAAATAACACCACCCAGTTAAGTGACAAGTTTCTCCACATTAATTCTATTAACGCTCCATCCTTACCTTTTGATATTGATCACTTTATGACAAAAACTTGCCTGCTTAAAATGCCTTTCCACCAGTAAACTACAATAAAAGAACTGATTCACAAAAAGAGCTCAATATATTTATTAATATAGAGGAATATAATTAATAAACAATAAAATCCAAAATTACCACATATGTGTGTGTATATATATATATATATATATATATATATATATATATACACACACACACACACACACAGAGTATTAATTTGAAATATTTCATTTGAAGGCAAATGGTGTTTTTTCAGTGGTTTGCTGATAAGGAGTCAATTTAAGGCAAGCAGGTTTTGTATTGTTTTGTGCTCAATATCAAAAGATAGAGCATTAATAGAAAAAATATGAAAAAGTATTTTTTTTTCACTTAACTCATTTTTACTTTGGAAGTTTTGTAGCTATATAGATATAACCACTTGTTGGAACAATCAGCTGTCATTTCTCTTATACTTTGATATTGTGGTACGAGTCTGTTGTTTGTTTCCTTTCCCTTTGATGGGTGTTGATTGGTTGCTCATTTCTCTTCCTCTTATCTTACCTCCTATTTTTTTTTATACTTTTTCTCTTTTACTTTTTCTCTTTTATTTTTTTCTCTTTTATTCTTTTCTCATTCGTTTCTGGTTTATTGTTGACCATTTCATTTAGGCCACATTGGAATTTTGTGTGGGTATGTATGCTTGTGCAGGTGTGTGTTAATGCATGCACACATACTCATACACAAGCATGTACACATACACTCATCTGCATGTGTGTGTTTGTGCATCTGTGCATGTTTATGTTACTGTTCACTGTATTGTGAGTTTACTTGTGTTTTTGTGTGTGTTTGTATTAACTGGATATGTATTTTTTTAGTGGATGCTATTATTTCACTTTACTTGGTGTTTAATACTTGTGTTTAGTTGTAGGAAAGAACAAAATCACATACACACACAAAAATTCAACCATTACCTAAACTAAAATGGTTAAAATAATAACAAAGTTAAGGAGTATACTAATCATAAACCAATGAAAAAATACAAAAGAAATAATTAATTGGTTTAACATTACCAACAAAAAAGTGTTCTTTCACACAACTAAATGCAAATATCAAACACTAAATAAAGTTAAAAATCTAAGTTAAATGATACAACCCACTAACAATACATATACAGTTAACACTAACACACAGAGAATAGGATGCACATAAAGTTAATACAAACATGTACACAAACACAGATGCACAAGCAGGTATACACAAACATACATGTAGGGCGGGTGTGTGAATGCATACTTGTGTGTATGTATGCCTGCATGCATGTGCATACACATATATGCGCATAAACACACACACCTTTCAATAGAAACAACTGTTCTTTCACACAACACAAGTAGCAAACATTAAATAATACAACCTATTAAAATATATGTAAACACTAAATGAAGTGAAATAATGTATACTAAAAAATTACATATACAATTAACACAAACACACAAATGCACAAGACAGTTAACAGGAACACAAACACAGTTCATATATGTGAATATATATATGTATGTGTATTATATATATATATATATATATATATATATATATATATATGTGTGTGTGTGTGTGTGTGTGTGTACCTAGTGTAATAGCATAATTGTCCATCCTACAAAATGTTTAATATCTAAAAAAAAACACTAAACTAATTGAGTTTCTTTTTTTTTCAGGTTTTCAGATAAGACATTTAGCCATCTTGACACCATTTGTCATAAGAATCACTGCAAAACTCATTAAGTTATTCAGCTAGAAAGAGAACAGGTTAAAATCATTTTGTGTCAGCCCCACTATGTCTTCTCAACTGAGCAATGGTGAGAGGAAAAAGATCATTCAGGCCTTTAGTAATGGTACCAACATTCATACTCTGGCTTCTATCCAAAGTCCATTCAAGAATCATCAAGAGAATGGTGAATAATTTTAAAAAAGAGGAAACAGTAGAGGGAAAATGTCACAACAGGAAGAGAGACCATCATTTCAATTTAAAGCTGAAAAGATCAATTAGAAAAGATCCAGCTCATTCTATAAGATGTTTGGAATGTGAGAGAGGAGTTTCAGATATGACAGTCCAAAGAGCAAGTGAAAAAAAGACTTGAAGATGAAATTGTACATGAAATGTGTGAGGCAGCTTGTTACTCCAGGACAAAAAGTTAGAAGGTTTAGAGAGGGTGAAGATCATTTTGAAAAAGTTGGAAAATGATCCTGGAATAATATATTTGAACTTTATTTCAATCTTTCATGAGCTTACAATCCTTAGCTATGACTAATTCATGATGAACATGTCATTTTCATTTCTGATTGATTTCATCATGATTCTTCGATTAAGCTTGGAGAGTAATTATAGATTCTTATTACTCAAAGTAGGGTCCAATATTGTTATAAAACCTTGGAGAATTCCAGTAAGATATCTTTAATCATTTCTGAGATACAATGGTTCAAACTTTATCTGACAATAGACAATTTTGCTGATACCCCATTTGTACAATTCTGCTGTTACACTCAGTGTATATATCTTCCCTTAATAAGGATACTAAGAAGCTTGTCCATGAATATGAGAGGATAAAGTAAACTTGTTGCAATTATTCAATGAAACATGTTTATATGCATGTTTCATTAAATAATATAGACAAGTTTTGTCTATTTATTTTAAGTAAGATCCTTTCATATTGTCTGATAAGCTTAATAACATTATCATTGAAAGACGAAAGGAAATCACCATATTGATACATGTTTAAATCCAATCTAAGCTTTCAGCTTACATAAGCCATTATCAAATAATACACACAACAAAAACAGACCATCATTATTGTTTCTTCCGTGTATTGTTTGATATATTGAAATGTAATTATCATCTTTGATAATGGCTATTCATTTGCAAAAAAAAAAAATTAATTATTCTGTCTAAAATATGTTTTAATTTTAATAAACCCATAAAGAGTTGATAAGCCATACAAATAAAATCAATCAATCAATGCAGACTGTGTGACTATCCATAAATTAGCCTATAGGTGTTCGTCTTTTGTCTTTTCCTTAATCCTCCCTATACTTTGTCTTTTCTCTCACTTTCACTCTTCCCAACCTCTTGTGTATAAGTGGCATTGCCACCTTGCTTGAGGTGAAATGATTTAAAAAAAAGCGTTTGTGCTGCAAGGAGCAATTATGTTGAAAAATAAACCTCATTTGGTCACATTCCACAAGAGCATCTTGGTTAGCATATGAACATTTCTGCCGACCCTCATATCTTAATTCCTGTTTCCCCCTTCTTCCTTCAATATATCCTGTGAGTGTTAAATTCTCCAAACTTTGTTTCCTCATTATGCGTTTCAGAAATTTCAACTCTTTCTGATTTTAAGTATTTGTCTTTTTAGTTCCCATTTTCTTTAAAACTTCCTCATTGCTCACATGTTCAGTCTATGGTAATGCCAGAATCCTTTGGTAGAAACACATCTATTTTGCCTCAAGTCAAAGGAAATTGGTCAGCATTCACTGCTATACAGGAGGACAGATATGACATAGCAGGTCAGTACTCTTTTCTTTATTTTTTACACATTAATAATTGATAATGTCTCTTTAAAAACAAAACTAAATAAAGAAACAATATGAAGATGCTGTACCAAACTGAAAGCTAAAACGATCACCAATTTGAAAACATCTGTGTGTAAACAAATAGATAAAAATACTAAGGAAATAAACACTGCCTATTTAGATTTTTGATTAGCCTCTTTTCTTTTCGTGTTGGCTCAAGTTTCAAAGGTTTTTCCATTAGGAAATTGTCAGATTCTAAATCAGCACTGATCTTTTTAGCTAAAGTAAAAAAAAAAAAAAGACAAACACTGATGAATAAAAAAAAATAAAACTGGCCAAACATGTGACTTCTGAAATCAATTCCAGTTCATAAGTAACTTCAATTATCAAATCTGTTGTTCCCTACTCAAAAAAAAGAGAATATGACAGTGTAATCAGAAATGATTGATTGATTGATAATAGTTTGTTATGTCAGTGTGTGTATCACCAGCACACAGCATCATTGTCTCAAATACCAATGTCTTATTCATCTGACTATACACTAAAGACCTTTGTTTGAAACCCATACTCAATAATGATGGCTGAGGAATACATACATATATATATATGTATGTATGTAATTAGAAATCTAAAACAACTTGTGTATTTTCTGAAGGCTACCTACTTCACTGCATGGTGATAGCAAGATGTAATAAAGCAGAGGTGAAGCAGAAATAGAACAAATATTTTATCCATGTTAGAGTAACTTGGACAAATGTTCAATAACAGTAAAGTGTTTCACTGGGACTAAAGTAAAGAATTCAATAATAGTGACAGGAATATTTGATTGAAACTTTTTTTCTTCTTTTGATGACTTACCTGAATATCAATATCATTGGTGCCACTGAGTTGTCTTTTATCTGATAAAAAGGAAAATATAACGCATTAAATATTTGGCAGAGATAAGTTCAGAAAATAGAGAAACCACAAAATACAATGATAAAAATTGTGAATACATCAGAAAGTTGGTCTGCTATCTTGGTAAGTAGCTGAAAACTAAATATAAACTGATTAAAATAAAATAAAAAAAGACTCCTAGAAAGTCATTAGCAGAAAAGATTGTAGAAAGTGAAAAGACTAGAAAGGAATATGAAAAGAAAAGGTAAAAAGATAAAAGGAAATAAACACAGCATAAAAAAAACCTTTTCTTTATTTTTGTTCCTGTTTTTCAATATCATCGTAAATTTGATCACCTCACAAACATATTGATAATTAATTTTAACTATTTGAAGTAATTTAAATATGCTTCTTAGATTTTCTTAACATTGTGCAGAAGATAGCATGAAGAACTTTGGTAGTAACATAAAGTACCATGGTATCTGTCAAAAATGGTAGTATCTGGATTAGCACTCTTTCTTAGAAAGAGAATCTGTGTACTCTACCAAGTATCAAAATACTGGTCCCTGGTCTTCTATATAAGATCAGAGTAGTATCTGTGCACTCTGATTAGGATCAAAGTATCACTCTCTACTTAGAATCAGTGTTGTACCTGTGCATTCTGCTTAAGATCAAAGTGTCACTCTCCAGATCTCTGTATTGAATTAGAGTAGTATCTGTAACTATACCTCGGATCATCACAGTGTCACTGCCTGAACCTCTAGATAGAATTAGTGTAGTATTTATATGCTCTCCTTAACTCAGGATTTGTTAAGTTAATGTTAACAGTGGATTTTATTATTCTAGGGAGAGAAAGCAGGAATGCTGATGTGTCTTTGTAGATTTCCTTGCAACATGGGATAGTGGCATGCCTCATAGGTGCAGTGGAAGAAGATAGCAGGTAAGGTGGAATGATTTAGAAACAGTTTAAAAAAATTCATATTTCAAATATTATTATGGATTACTTGTAAATGTCTGCATAAGTCCTAATATAAATAGCTATAATTATTGACTGATTTTATCATTGTGATATTTTTGCATTATATCAAGTATTAAGAACATAGTAACTATGGTCCATAAATTGGAGGAGAGAGTTACCATTGATAATGTTCTGACTTTGGATCTACAGTTATCTCCCTTTAATCCCCTCTCTGAACCTTCTTTGCTGTAGAGCTGCTTGTATCTTTTCACTGGAACTTCCATCCCCGAGATTACTTGTCAAAAACAAGCTCATACCAATTTATCAAATTTGTGTACTTTAATCATATTAGAAATTATTTGTGTTAGATATTATATTTAACGCACTATTATTTGTTGTTTCTTTTTATAGTTTTAAATGTACTTTTTATCACATAAAATTTGGTGAGGCACAAGAAAATTTTAATTCCAAAAATGCAGCCCAGAGAAAAAAATTTTGCAAATCACTGACTTAAATGATAAGTGCCCATCTCTTTGTAACTGTGCTTGTATATGAGCAAAGCATAGTTTAGGAAGAGATTAAATAGACTAGGGTTTTCATTTCCTCCTTGTCATACACCTGATGAGGTTTGACATATTTCTGTGTTGGTGTATTTGCCAGACATATACGATTTTGTACACTGATATAGTTTCATTATCAGATCTTGATATTCAGTTGAGTGAGAGAACAAATACACCAAATAGCTTCCTCTGTTTTTTCAATGAGCTTGAAAACCATTTTCTCTTCAAGTCCAATATTTTTTGGTTATTGTTTAACATCAGTGATATCAAATGAACTCTAACTAGCATTTTAGCAAAATCACTTTCACAAACTTATTTTGCAACTTATACTGATACATATTTCAGTCTTTTCTTGATGGTTAATTTTGAATATCCAAGAGGTTTCAACAATTGAGTATAATTGAAAAGATAATCATTATTTAGCAGAAATTAAGTACAATATAAACAGTCTTTTTCCATATAAACAAAAATGTTTCTTGAAATTTTATTAGATAAAGCATTATCAGTTTGGTAGTTGCAATGAAAAGGCAACTAAAAATATGATTAAAAAACACCCACCACAAATTAATTTAAAGGATAAAACTGTTTCCTTTCTTATGATTCCAGTTACCATTATTGGTTTATCTGAGAAATCAAAGCTTCCTCTGTTTTAGTAATTCTTAAATCTGATCACTTGAAGACTTCCAACACTAATAACAACTAAAATGAACAGCACATGAAATGAAGAGAAAATAATGATATAATCAATATGTTGACTTTCTACATTACCTTAAACAAAAAGTACTAGAAAGAGTAATAACAGCTACTGGACATGAGAAGTCTATTTTTCAGAAAACCTTTTTTAAGAGAAAGATTTTATAAATTTCAACTGACAGTAATGCTGTCTGGTTAATGAATACCAAATGTATAAAAAGAGCTAATTACTATTATAATTATAAATTATAATCATTTTACTCATTACAATTACAGTTTTTCTATCCTTGTCAAATCTATAAGGAGAGAGTCTGTTTTCTGGACACAATGCAAACTAGGTCATCAATTTATAGGAAAGTGACTACACGTGATATTCACTACCTTTATAAGAGCCACATCAGGCCAAGAATGAAGTATTGTTGTCATATTTGGGTGGGAGCTGCACAGACTGCACTTTCCAGCCTCAATAAAATCCAAATGTGTCTGCAAGTCTTTGTGTGGGTAACATTTGTTTTCATTCTTCAACCTCTTTCTCACAGAAGTGCTCGGAAGAACTTCATTCCTTGATTCTAACAGTTCTAAGCTTCACAGCTAGAACCTACCATACCACATTCCCTCTGTGTCCCATTGATGACAAGTAAGTTCCACTTGAACAGCTTCTTTCCATGAACCACTGCTCCGTGGAACCAATTTCCAAGAGGTTGTTTCCCCAATTACTACAGTCTTAACCTGTTCAAGTCAAGGATTACCTGTTACCTCCCTCTCATATCTGTATAAACTGCCTCTTAATGTAACTCTTTATCTTGATTGGCTCCTGGGACTTGTACAGGCTAAAACCTTATTGTAAAAAAAAAAAAAGAATCAATTGCGAGAAATAAAAATATGACTATTAAATGAACTTCTGCCTAACCATTAAGCTTCCAGGCTAATGTTTCCGAGTTTAAACCTGACTAGGTGCTCTTTTAATCAGGACTTGTGCTGAAATTGGCTTTGTTTAACAGCACTTAGAATTCTTATTTCTAACAGCAGAGAAAAGCTTCATAGACTTTCATTACAGTTGATAAATAAATTGACAATTGGGTTAAGGAAGAATAATGTGCTTTTTATTCTATAGTAAATCTGAGACACGAGTTACAAGACTTTTAACAAGAATCAAAAGTTATTTTATTGGATGAATTATGATATGCCTTACATCAAAGTGGATCCAAACTGATATTTATAGAGCTTAGTCAAAAGCTACACAGCTTTGAAACTCTTTTACATTCAAACGAGCTCAAATTTCTGGCGTAACAAAAACAGCTTCGCTATAAAATGGCATGTCACACACAGTATACTTGGCTTTACTTCCAAAGAGATCCCTATTGCGTTTAAAGGTTTGACTATTGGCTTTCTGAAAGATTTTTGTCAGGTGATATGCTTTGAGGAACATCAAACTAACTGCTAACGGCTGATCTGTACATCAAAAGAGGAACATAATGAGACTACCTGAGAAGTCTATTGTAGGCAATATTAGCAATTAAAAGCATTAACATTAATGCTTGCTATTTTTATTATTATCATCATTTGAATGGAATTTTCATGGTTACATTTATACAGATGCTATTTCTAAGTAAATAAAATGAAGAGGGAAATGATTATCTCCCCTTAGTATCTGCACGCAACAGAAGTTTAGCACTAAGATAAATTATGTAAAAGAGAGGTTTGAATAAAAAATATATATTTTTTAAAGTATTTTGTTTAAAATTCTAACTATACTTAGCATTAGTTCAAATGTTCATACTGACTGGATATGAGATTTTCCTCATACCATTTGTAGGATGAGATGTGTTATTTCACTACTAGCAGAGTAGCCATAAAAATGGCCAATCCATTGGCCATTTTGCCTAGGATCAGAATATCTTTGCACACTGCTTAGGATCAATGTTTTGAGAAATGTGCTACATGAATACATGATATATTTACACTGTATAATATACACCCAGTGTTTATAGTTTGTAATGTCTTTTTTCACACTTGATAGATAGATGCATATACATTGCATTTTAGATATGTGCATTGTTATGATGCTACATGTTTATTGTTCCTGCATTTGCATATTCACATAAAATGTCTGGTGGCTGTGGCTAGAGAATGGGTGAGAAAAACTTTCCTCAAATCACCAGCTTTGCACAATTTCAATTCTAGCTTGAATTTCAAATTCATCTCATCATATTATTTTTAATGTCCTGTCCCTTCAGGATGTAGGCAATTATGGCTTTCAAAAGGTTTGCTTTTCTTGACTCTGTATTTTCATAATTTCTTGACAGTGGAGTGGTTTCTTGTTGCCTTCTTCACAATATGGAATTAAGAATTTTCTTTCTGCTAGATTGCCTACAACCAAAAGCTAGAAAGTCCAGCCTACTCATCTATGTAATCCATAGCTGGGGGAGAAGAGTTGAATTTATGCCTTCCCCAAGGGGATTTATGCAAAAATGAAGATGATAAATTTGCCAATTTACTAGTACAATACTCCAGCATCTAATCACAGCGATACATGTTAACTAGTAAAATCATGTATCTCAATTTTAGAGTGTTTAAAATAGCCTGGAATATAGGATTTAGTCTACTGCTTCTCTGTATCTTTAGGAATAGGCTAAAGGCAATGATCATATCCCTTGTTTATATATTTGTGCAAATAATTCAAAATGTTTGTGTGTTCATACAAATATGACTTGAGATGCAGATCAAGTTCTGTCAGATGTCAATATCTTTGTGTACAATGAGAATCTACTTGTTAGCAGGACTGGGAAACCAAAAACAGTTCCACAGCTGAACATGTTAAGTAGAGAATACTGCTGTTCATATGAACAGCTATTAGCTTCTCTTTACTATTTATTTGTTATGACACACACACAGTTAAATATCTAGGAATAGTGCATGTGTATGTGATCAGGATAAGTCACCAGATTCAACCAACATTTTTATCCACTGAGCCATGTGTCCTTGAGGATAAAAAAATTGGTTGAATCCAGTGACTTGACGCAGAAATTTCTGAGTTCAATACCTGGCTACAACTAAGGTGAACAAAAACTAGGAGTTAAAGGAAGATAACTGATACTGAGACATCCGGAAGAGGTATGTCACATGGAACTAGAACAAAATTCTAATTACATGAAGAAGGTTGGAGCGTACAATGGTCAAAATGTGAATATAGCAATGAAGATGAAGACAACAGATAAATAGTGTAAATAGTCATAGAATTATTGATTTACAATTAAAAGCAACTGAAATTAAGATGAAATTAAGAAACTTGATAATAATAAAATTCCAAAAACCTTTTACACTTTTTGATATGCTGAAAACACAACAAAGAACTCATCATTCATTTTTTCATTAAGCAGAAAGAATTGTCAACAATCAAACTAATACTTTCTAAACCTTATATACCAAAAGGTGCATGAATGCCTTGTGCCCTTTTCAAATATAAATCATCTGATTGTCATGTTTGATCTATAGGACAAATAAGGTTTACCTGGCAATGTTAATCTTCTCACTAAATAAAAGTTATTACTGGAAAGAAACCTTGTCATGAGGATTACTCTTTTATAGCAATTCTTGTGACATGACATTGACAAGCTCTTTGTCTTATGGAAATGGGACACAGAACAAGGAAGGGTGAATTCATACTTTTGCTTAAATTTTAGTATAAGGCAAACATATGCAGCCCAGTTTACCAATTCCATTTTCTAAGTTAGGAACCATTCTTCAGCTTTTCACTTACTACAAAGAATCAAGCTAAAGTTGACTCTCAATGGACAATGTTGTTCAAGATGAATAATAATCAAGCTAGAAGTTAGTTAAAGGTTCAACTAAAAACAGTTTAATTAATGAGCAAGATAAATCTCAAATCTCATTCTTTTTTAAAATTTGTGCAGGTGAGGAATTTACAAAATGGAAATAATTAAATAAAAATTCAAATATTAGCTAAAGCATTAAAGAACTTCAAGACGCAATTATCATAGAAGCAACAATACTGTATCTAACCATAGATCAGAATTGGTTGGCAACAAGGCTAGACTTTTAATAAAGTACACAGTGAATTGTGTTGAAATTGACTGCAGAGAAAAACAGTCCTTGGAGAGTATTTTCCACATCATAAAAATCCTCTTCTCTTAAATAAAGAACATTTTATGTGACAGCAGGAAAAGATGTTTGAAACATTAAAACTACTGGAGAGACTGAGAATTTGGCACACATATGCTTTTCAATCCCAGGTGAATATTTTATCTCTGAAATAACATGAAAGTATCATTAGTTATATTTTCACTAACACTGCCATCTTTGTTAATATCATCACAACATTTTAGCTGTTATACTCTCTGGCCTTCTTTAGGTGTCTATTGATCTGAGTAACCTTCAGGCAATTTTGAATTGAACCCTTTATTTAATTTATTTCTATTTAATCTCTGGGAGTAGATTGTTCTTGTTCTGCTGCTCATGTCTACGAATATCTCATCTTGTACTTATTTTGTACTGCTCACTTACTGATCACCCTGTCTGTCCCGAGTCTAAGCTTACTGGATTAAAGAGATGGTTTTTGAATTTGCTGGCATAATAATTGTGCATTCAATCTCTAGGCTGGGTAGTACAGATTTAAACTCAGTGGAAATAATGAGCAGTATAAAATAAGAACAAGATGAGATATTCATAGACTTGACAGCAGAACAAGAAAAATTTATCCCCATGATTAAATTTTTGAAATTTGCTGAAGATTGTCTGAATCAGCAGACACCTGAGGAAGACCAGAGAGTACAGTTGTTGAAACGTTGTCATAATGACAACAAAAATGAGGAAATAAATGTAAATTATATAAATGCATAAATAATGCTTACAGAAATGTAAATATCTGTAGAATAAAGAAATTTCCAAGTATATATATATATCTAGAGAGTATATTGAATGGATTGAAGTGAAATTTGATACACACATGATTTTAGATCTCAGATATATGAAAATACATATAAAAATGTGTTAAATTGTAACTGAAGAAAAAAAAAATATTTTAACCCAAATTTGAAAGCATTTACTTTCTATAAAAGATTTTCCTTAAAAAATCCTCTTTATATTCCTTAAATTTTATTTCTATAAAATTACTTTCTTTACAAAATGGGTAATAGTAGGTGTTTCTTTATACAGGAGCATTCAGCATTCACTGACTGATCAGTCAGTACCACTGTTTGGTTGAAATTTATAAAATCTTTGGTCTTAAAAGAATTTTTCAGGAAACTAGACTTCTCAAGTCCAATAACTGTTATTGCTCTTTGCAATAGTGATAGATTTTTTCTTCCTAACCTTTTTATTTTTAATGTTAATTTCTAGTTTATGTCATTATTTTCGCTTCGTGTTACATGTGCTATGTATTTTAGTTGTTGCCATTGTTGAGAGTCCTCAAATAATGTGGTTTCTGTTATTTGGTACAATTCAATGTGATTCTGTAGCCTCAATCTACAGATTATATTTGCTCAAAGTCATTTTTAATCAAAGATCTTAGAAAGCAATTGTTTACAGCTGACAGTTTAGATACTAAAGTTTGGGAAAATGATATTATATATTTTTATATATCAAGAACAATTTTAGCAAAAAACTATGACAAAGTGAAAGAAATAGTATTTTAAGGAAAATAACTATGTATTATTTAATGGAAAAACTATGACAAAGTGGAAAAAGTTTTCCCTAAAATAATATAGCTTCCAGAAAAATACAGCTTCTTTCATATGATCTTCCATTTAATTTCAAGTTTCATAAAAATTACCTCCTATTCCACATGATCTTCCATTCTTATTTAAATGTGTCCATTTTTTATAAAAAGTTTCTAAAAAGAATATATCTTATTCCACATGATTTTCCATTTATATTTATATGACATCATGTATTTAAATACCGTCAATTGATAAAAAAGATTGCCATAACAAATCATTGACATGATTTTCCATATAATATTTAAATGCATTTGTTTTCTAAAATAAATGTTTCTATCAAGAATACTTTTTCCATATGATCAGTTGTTATTTAAATGCATTCATTTTTTCATAAAGACTACTCTTTTTTCACATTTACTGTGATTTCCATATAAATATAACTCTGTTTTGTATTAAAATTGTCATTTTCTAGAAAAGGATTTTACTAAAAGATCCTTCTTATTATGCATCATCCTCTAATTTTATTTGAATGATTTCATTTTTAAAAAAGTATTTCCATAAAGAATCCTTTTTATTGCACATGATCTTCTATTTGCTTTTGCATGCCTCCATTTACTAAAACAGTTTTCTACACTACCACAGTGTACTACTTATTCCATATGATCTTCACTTTGTACTTAAAAGCTTTCATTAATTAAGGGAACTTTCTATAAAGCACACTTCTTATTCCACATGAATTTGTAATTAATTGCATTCATTTTGCAAAAAAAAGGTTTCTATAAGGAATGTATCTTATCTTCCACGATCTTCCATTAGTATTTGAATTTCTTCATTTATGAACAATAAGCTGGTTAATTTCCATTAGAGATAGCAGCCAAATTTATGATTCTAAAAAAACTGCCAAACAAATTAATAGAAGAAAAAATGTAACATTTCATGTATTCAGAACATGTGATTTGTCTTGTGAAATGAAAAATGGTTGTCAATTCCTACAGAATTTCTGAAAGGTACATTCATTCACACCACATTTGGCTAGTTTAAATCAAATTATGGATAAAATCTGTAAACATATAAACTTTGATTTGATAGCTGTTTTCAATTGAATTCTCACTCAAAGACCTAATTCCAATGGTCAGCCATAGAAGATAGATTTTAACTTGATTAAACAGACATGAATGAAATAAGAGGAAACTCTTCACATGATTCATTAATTTTAGGGGTACACATTGCCATGAGAAGTTCTCTGGTCAGATGTACATGGGCAGTAAGGTTTATCTCTAAGTCTCATTGATGTAGATGTTCAGATATTTCGGAATGGCTGGGAAATTTCTAACAGCTAAAATTATCTATTATCTCATCATCTCTGATTCTTTTTTTGTATCTTCTCATTTTTTCTCATTATCCTTTTCAATAATTGTTGCTGGACCATAAATTAGCCTTTGACATGTGATAATTTTGAATAAAAGGATGAAGTATTTTTCTGCTACATCCTCTCTTTGATTTTTCTTTTCCTTGATATTTTCTCAAAGAATTTTTATGAAGCATAATTTTGAAAACATTCCAAATGCTTCCTGACATTCATTCTTTTCCTTATTGTCTCCTTGAACACACAACTCTGTCCTTGTGTATGTCTTTCATTTTTAACCCTTTCCCTTCTCTCTGTATGAAGAGGTGCTGAAAAGTTCTCAACATGAAATAGTTCCCAAAATCAGTATTTTAGTGACCAAATATGAGAATAATGATTTTGGGAAATGGATCAGGCTGAGAACTTGTAAATATTCATTTTTTCCTTTCACAGGTATTTTTCTATTTTCTTTAGCATTCATACTTTTTCTACTAAATACTTTTCCCCACTCCTCCTCCTCCCCAGTCCCTTTCTGCTTACTTTTCTGTTGTTTTTTTTTTTGGTCAGAAAACATCAGCATGTCCAGATACTAAACTCTTGATCATAAAAATAATTGTATATGCTTGAATGTTTGTCAGTGTTTATATCATTTTGGCATTGAACTAACAAGTAAAAGAAATAATAGAATTCTGGGGATATAATAATTTCATTCAACTACAGCTGCAAAGGTAACAACTTTATATCTCCAACCAAAACCTTTCATGAGAGCAGTGGTTCTTAATCTTTTCTTCTTTTTTTTCCCCCCCTTTTCAGATATTGATCAAGGCTGGCACCCACTATATTAAAATTACACTGGTAACTGGAGCAGAAGGAGATGTTCACAGACACTACAGCATGATCAGAGTTGCCAAGAGGGCAGAGCTGCGAGGGGTGACAGGACTCAGGGATGGAGGTGAAACAGAAATCGAGAAGGGAAGCCTTACTACCCAGGTTGTTGGGGAAACATGTGGGAAAGTTGACTATTTGAGTGAGGGATTGAGAAATAGAAAAGTTAAGGGTTTGTATGCCAGCAAGGTCAGTTATAGAGTTTTTAAGCCACTTGGTAGGGTGGGCATTAAAGTCCCTGAACACGAATATATGAGCAAACAAATGGTGAGAGAGCCTTGTCTATATTGTCGGAAATGCTTTGCAACATACATTGAAAATTACAGCATTGACTGATGATCTTGGGGTCAGACACAGTTTTAGGGTTTATAACCCAAGGCACTTCTGCAATACCTTGCAATATCAAAAAGTTTTGATGATTTTTCATCAGAATATTTTCTTAAATTATGTCCATTCAGGACATATATGATCATTACTCTTCACAGATGTTTTTCTTATTATCTCTGTGTATTGCTATTAATCCTTGGGAAAGATGGTGGAGAGGTTTCCTATTACTGTTTTCATGATTTAGAATTTGGAGTTTTCAGTCTCTTAGACTGACTGCCACTCAAGACTGGAGAGTCTGGTCTACCCTGCTATTTAATTCATAGCTGGAGGAAGAGGAGTTGAAGCCATACTTCTGTAAGGGCATTTGTGTGAAAGTGAACACAGAATCTGAACTTGGGTTGTGGATTTCACTTTTTATGCTCAAATCTATTACATTGCCTGCACACATTCTTATCAGAATGTAGAAATACTGAATTCATCCGGTCACAGCCTCTATTCAATCTTGTAATCTCTACTGCGAGCCTCTTGCTAATTGGTTTCAATTTTCATGGCAGATGCTTGCGTCAGCTACATTCCTTACTCCCACTAGTCCAGACCTTCACAGCTAGGAACCATCCTGCCACACCCTCACACAGTTGACTCATTCTCTTCAGTGCCCTTCATATTCAATTGGTAAGGAAGAAGTTCCACTCAGAGAATGAGAGCTTCTTCCCCAGAACTGTTATTTTGTGGAACAATCTTCTGAAAGGATACTTCCCCGATTACTACAATATTAATTAACTTCTTAAGTCTCGTCAACCATTATCTATCCTTTTATACACATTTTATTCCCTACTTGGACATTTAGTAACCCTCTACCTCAAGTGGCTCTTGGGCTATTAGGTGAACAATAGTATAAAGAGAATTCATCTCTAATACAGATGAATTAAACATTCAGCTTGGTATGACAAAATTGTGTTGTTGATAAAACCTGTATATCACACCTCAATAGAATATATATTCATTATCCAATTCTTCTTTATATAGTCTCCTCAAAGATGTGGATATTTTTTCAGTTCATGTTCATGAAACAAGCCATTTCCTTCGAAAAGGACTGTCAATTCAATGACATGACAAGGTCAGTATGCTGACAAGATAACCTGATCTCAGCTGAAAAATGGAGACTAAATGCTAAATCTACTATAACTCTTCAAACTGTACATGTTTTAGCCACATGTCATTTTATAAGAGATCATTTATCAGCACAAACAGTGACAAACATTTCTTGAGCAGAAAAATTATATTGATCTCAAATATTATTGTGAAAATACCTGTATAGATATCAATGACTTTACGCTTGACATACAGAAAAATGAATAAATGCTGATAGATTATTACTCTTTTCATAGATCGTAATATGTTGAAGGCATTCTATCTTTTCCTTAGATGTTTGCTTACAGGGTTTCTTTTTCTATCTGTTTTCATTTACCTGTGTTCAAGATTTATGTCTTCCAAAGTAAAGTTATGAATGAGCCAACAATAGAGATGATACACATCTACTGTTGTAGGTCACTTGAAACCTAAGATAAAAGATTGCAAGTGATAGAATCAAGAAAAGAAATTTTCTTTGGCCACTCCTAGATTGAAAACAGCTTAATCAGATAAGACAAAATATACAAAATAATTTTGCAGCACAGGTTTTAGTGAATAAGAAATCAAGTTTGGACATATTAACAGAATGTTACTAATACAGACCAGACACAAAAAAAAAGAAAGAAAATGTCTATATTATTATAATATTGTGTTATTATTACATAAATGTACATATGATACTGATATATATGAGGGGTGCTGAAAAGTTCTTGACCCAATCTAAATCCAAATATAACCAAATGATTTTGGAAGCCTTTCCTGGAACACATATGAAGGGGAATTAGGTTTTGAGAATAAGCCCCATACAATATTGGTGGGAAGCATTTATTTTATGCAAGAATATATTTCAACATAATCTCTTTCTTTGGCAATGCAATTACCTCAATGCTTTAACATTGATAAAAAAAGGCTGAAAATTGTACATATACATGTTTGTCAATGTTATTTATATATATATATATATATATATATATGCAATTTTGATTAAAAGAGAAAGTAAATTATTAAGGTAAAAATGTATGGAAAGGTTTTGTGAGTTTTTTTTTATAGTTGGGTTCACTCTGTACAAGGTTTGGGAGCCACTTTAAGTAGAGGGTTACAGAGTAAGAGGCACAATTTATGCAGATACATGGGGGAGATAATGGTTGACCCTAGGCTTGTACAGGTTAAGTAGTGCTCGGGAAAACATCCTCTAGGGAGTCGGTTCCACAAAGCAGTGGTACACAGAAAGAACCAGTTACTTAGTTTTCACCAATGGAATATGGAGGAAAATGAGTTTGGTTTGCTAAAATGAGCATAGCACAACAGGTTCCAGCCATGACAGTTAGAATTGATGGAACTAAGGAATGTAGTTTATCTGAGCACTTTCCATAGAAGTAGCAATAAGGCAGTGGAAGGCTTGCAGGAGAGGGGGGGGGGTTGTAAGGTGGAAAATAATTTGTCATCCATAAGGATGTCCAGGATCATACAACATATCTCTTCTTCTTCAAAAAAAACAAAAAACAAAAAAAAAACAAAACACAATTTGTGATAATTAAAAACAGTAGGAGTAAAAATGAAAATAAAAGACTGAATAAGGAAATACCAAGATAGATTGAAGATCAAATTTAAAGCTAAGTGTCACTATCTTTAATGTTTCAACTGTAAATGGTATTTATTGTATTTTCTCTCTGCTGACCCATTAATCATATATAAGACTAATTCCATTAATAAATTAGTCTGAAGGAGTTACTTCTTAGAAGGAAACATGTCACTAAGAAATTTTCCATTTTGTCATTCACTCACTGACTATATATATATATATATATATATATATATATGTGTGTGTGTGCGTGTGTATTTATTGAGGGATAGCTGTCTATATTTCTGAGATGAGGTATTATGTACATTATACAGACTCATCTTTGTCGCCATATTTATTACAATGTTTCAGCCATTATACACTCCGGCCTTCTTCAGGCGGTTGGAATGTCAAACTTAACCCTTTATTTCACTCACTTGGCCACACCAGGAAGATGTTCAGGTTCTACTGGACCATGTGAACTCAATAAAACCTTTGATACAGTTCACAATGGAGAAAGAGAGTAACAATACACTCCCATTCCTGAATATTCTAATATCTCGAACAGAGCATGGGTTCAAGACATCCGTATACTGTAAACCAACATTCACCAGATAGTACCTCAATTTCAAATCCCACCATCCATAGAGCATAAAGAAAGGGATCGTCTGCTGCTTACAACACTGAGCAATAGTCATAAGTGTCAATCTAGAGACATTAGATAAAGAATTGGTCAGTATAAGTAGTACCCTACAACGTAACAATTACCCTGGGTACATGGCAGCAGCCCCCAAAAATTGGGATAGGTGGGTACAAGAGGAGGAGGAGGACAACACTCAGAAAACAGTATGCCTGCCTTATTTGAAGGGGTTATCAGAGAAAATACAAAGGATCTACGGTCTATATAACATCAGGACAACCTTCAAAAGCTGGACGACACGTCGCAGATATCTCTCCCGAGTAAGACTCCTGATAGAGGAGAACATGACTAAAGACTATGTGTATGCTATCCCGTGCAGCTGCGGAAAGAAATATAAAGGAGAGACAGGCCGCCCCCTTAAGGTAAGGCTTCAAGAACACCAGAAAGCTGTAACACGAGGGGAAGTGGAAAAATCAGGTGTGGCTGACCACATATGGAGAGAGATCACTGCCGTCTGTGGGATCAGGTTGAGATCATAGACAAGGAACATCATTGGAAAATTCGTAAACTTAAGGAATTAGTACATATGCTGGCCACAAAAATCTCCTGAACCGACCAAGCATAGAAATGAATACAATATGGGAACCAGTAATAAGGAGTGCCAGAGAAAAGCGATAATAACAACAAAAATTGCAATATGAGCTCTGGTAAAAATGGTTGCTGAAAACATTAGGCTTATAATACCCAGAAATTCATAACCAGATGTCCTCAAGGACACATGGCACAGTGGATAAAGGCGTTGGTTAAATCCAGTGACACAACACAAAGAGTGTGAGTTCAAGTTAAGGCAGTGGAGAACTTTCAGAGGGAAATTAACAGGAGATAACTGATAACTGACATCCATTAAACATGGCATGTGGAACTAGAACAGTCTACCCAAGTGAGTGAAATAAAGGTTTTGACATTCCAACCGCCTGAAGAAGGCCAGAGCGTATAACAGCCAAAACATTGTAATAAATATGGCAACAAAGATGAGGACAATAGTCCAAATAATGTAAATAATGTATTGAGGAATGTTCCAAGTGTACGTATATGAAGAGGGTTGAAAGTTACTTTGCAGTCTTAAATTATCATATATTCAATTTTTGGGAAATATATTGTTAGAAAATTGCATAACCTTTTAGAATATAACACATGAATACATGAATATATTAAATCATTTTTTTTAAGTCAGTTTGAAGCGATATGTTAGCAAAAATCACTAGAGATAGATTTCTTATTAGCTTATATCCTATTCTAATTCTGATTTCACTAATATTTCTTTCTTTGTATATATTCTATTTTGTCCATCAAAGGAAATATTGCAATTTACACATAAAGATTAACATTCCAAGAACATTCTAAATATACAGGAAAGCATAATAAATTTCTGTGAATTTTTGGCTCCAACATTTTCCTAAAAGACACCAATGCTCCAAAATTCATTAACTTAAAAAAACAAAAAAAAAACAATTAACCAACACACAAATAATTGTTAATGTTAGGCTGAGATCTGCCTAAGCATCTTTAAACAAAAAAACTAAAAAAAAATCACATTGTCGTTAGTTAGAACTTTGCCTGATAATCCACACTGGAGGCTAAACTTATAAAACACCATGACCATATTACCAGAAAACAATGCTGTGCAAAGCTAGTCTTGCAGGCTATAATGACAGTAATAATAAATTTGATCCTCACTGAAAATTGAAATTATGACCTTGTGATAGACTAAATTTTGCTTTGGAAATACATATTCAAAATAAACAGATTTGATTTCTGTAATGATAAAAAGATTTGAGTGATGAAATCAATTTTAGTTTGTGTATGGAATTTCAAAACATGAAAGATCTTTTTCTAAAAATGTTTTGAAACTGAACTGAATTCATCCGGATGAAGAAAGCAATAACTCCAAGAATCTGTCCTTACTTATCAAAAGAATTTCTCATCTGATTAAATGTTTCCATTGGAAAAGAAGAAAAGGATAAAAAATCTTGAAGGGGATTATGTATGGCATACAGCTGAAGGCGGCCAGAGGGGGGGGAATTGACTTATTCTGGTCAAAATAACAAAGATAGGGATGATGACTGAAGTAAATTTTGGAATAATGAAGTTGACGGCCAAAAAGAAAGTAACAAAGAACCACTGTAGATTAGAGATGAGACACAGCTTAGTCTGGCATAAGGCTAAATGGGGGTGATAAGGAAACTGCACCAATCTTCCAAGTATATATTGACTACCTGCATGCCTTGAAAGTTAGCGTTTAAAATCTTAGCTTATTCGGTGCACGTGGGGGGTGGGGTTTAAAAACTAGCCCTGAATTGAAATATGTTACTATCTAAGCCAGCATAGCAGGGCAAAATCAATAACAAGTTTTGCTCCATTCAAATTGTAGAAGTAGCAAATATGGATTGATGAAATAGAGTTGTAAATGAGTTTCGCATTCGAGTTGATTTCTTGGCAATCATTGTCTTTAGTTTGTAGATCTAATGAAGTTTTTCAGTTATGTTTTCCTAGAATGGCAAAAGATAAATGAAGCAAGCCTTTAAAAAGATGGTTTGTTTGGCAAGAAGCAGAAATGCACCTAAATAAGAAAAAAAATCTTGTAATTAAACAAGGAAAATTTTCACTTTCTAATGATACATGCTTTCACAAATACACACAAATATATTTGTTCATATTTAATTTTAAATACATTCTAATACAAAAAGATAAAAATATACAATTTTATTCCCATTCTTTACATTCAGACTAATGTCCTAAACTTTGTTGTTGTCTGTTGATCTGGGTAACCTTCATAAAATTTCAAGGAAGAAATACCCTATGGGAAGCATTAACAAAGAAAGAATAGCAAGGAAGCAGAAGTAAGAAGATAAGTAGCAGCAAAGGTGATCAAGTGTGACAGCAAGCAGGCAATAAAAACATTAATTTTAAGGCTCCAAGTTTTAGATTCAGGATTGTCCTAAGGATTAGTAGCTGAGTGGATTAAAGCATTAGTTCATCAGTTTGAAGGCCCATTAAATGTGAGTTCAATTCCTGGGTTAAGTAGTACTGGAACAGGGAGAGTAATACTAAATTAACCAAGATGAAATATATTTAGTGAAAGGAGAACAATCTACCCCAATAGATTAAATAAAACGTTCAGTTTAAAATAAGTTTACACAGATTGACAGACACTGGAAGAAAACCAGAGAGCATGATGGCTGGAACATTAGAATAATAACAACAAATATGTCAGCATGTACATTATTTACATTATTCAGACTGCCATATTCACAATGTTCCAGCCATTATATGTTTCAGCCTTCTTCAGGTGATTGGAATTTCAAACTGAACCCTTTATTTCATCCGCTGGGGTAGATTTGCTCAAGTCCCATGTACCATGGCCTTTTCTGGAGTTGAGTTAAAGGGAAATAATTGAATTTCCCTTTAAATAAACTCTCCAAGTTTTTTGCTTCACCACTGCTGTAGCCTGGTATTGAACTCACAACTCTTTCAGTCTAGACATTGGACTTAACCAACACTTTTATGCACCAGGCCATGTGTCCTTGAGGACATCTATGTAGGACATCTGGGACTTATAAACCTAATGTCTCAGCAGCTGTTTTTATCAGTGCTCATATTGCATTTTTTCTCTTATTATTATTGCATATTTTTTTTATCAGAGCTTATATTGCAATTTTTGTGTTGTTATTCATTGCTTTTCATTTTCCCACATTTTCATTTTGAATGCAAAAACATTTAAAATTCACAATCCACATACAAATCATATAGAACAGCAAGCTGAAATGTCACTTTTCAGTATATATATTTTCTGTTTATACATTATTTTTTAGATACAGTTATTTAAGTCAACGCTCTGTTTATAATAAATAGTATTAATTACATTTCCCAGCTTGAGTTTCCAAGAAATTTAATAGAAGATATGTGTCCTCTGACAGGAATCGAATCTGTATCCTACACAGAACTGTCATATGGCCTGACATGCTATACCATTTAGCTACAGATGAAGAGTCTTGTTAGCAAAGTCAAATTACAGTTTTTAAACAAACAAATTTCCCACAATCTTTTTGAACAATCATATCTTAATGTAAATAAATGACAACATATATTATGAAATATATAAAGCCAAATGATGGTTCTGTGTAGGATACAGGTTCAATTCCTGTCAGAGGATACATATTTTCTACAAAATCTCTCAGACATTCAGGTCAGTAAATGTAATTAAACACTGTTTATTATAAACAGAACATTTACTTATAAAAATAATGTATAAGCAGAAAATATATTAAAATAATCATTAGATTTAGTTCATTTCATAATATATATATTACTCCAATGATTGCTCGTTGCAGAATAACTGCCAAGCGAGTTCACTAGTATATCTTAGTACTATTTCTACACTTGAAAACCCCAAGATTAAAAATTTTATATTGGAAGTACTAAAAATATGTTTAAAATCTGTTGGCATCAACATGTGTTTTCCTTCAATAACAGTTCTCAAAAATATAGCACTTTGTTGTCTAAGTACTTTTGGAGTTTAAAAGAGAAAAACAAAAACTCCTACTGTTAAATGGAAATTAATTAGAAGAATTTAAACCTGTAATTCCCTATATGAATGAAGTTACGTTTTTGTCTCAATGAAAATCTGGAAATCATTAAATTTACAGATGGGATCAATCTATTAAATCAAAAGAATGTACTGTTAACAGCTGACATTGCACATCATTTACCTTGCAATCTGGGTAGAAGTGTTATTGGGTTAGACATTGGAATGATATTCTTAATTTGTATTATTATTATTTTTTACTATTATTATTATTTTTTTTTATTGGTTCTTTAATTATTTTGTTTTTATTTATATACTTGTACAAATATATATATATATATATATATATATATATATATATATATATATATATAATTATTTATTTAAAAATGATTCCAACATGCTACATAAGAGTTCTCATGTTTCAAAACAAGAGCTGAAAACTTCAACATAATTATTTGAATTAAATTGAATTAAAGTAAGCTCTGTTCCATCTTCAAGCGAAACATTTTTTTGGAATAACTTATTTCTGAAATTTATGTGTTTTAATAGCATATTCATTATTGAAATAAAAATTTCCATGGTAACGGCTAGAGCGATTGTTTAAATAGAAAGGGGTGTAGGGGGTTAATAATTTGTATCAGTATAGAGTTACATTCATAGATGTCAAGTCAGAGTAAGGTTGGGGTGTCTAAATTTAAAACGGAAGATGATTTCGCCTATTCTGGTTTACGTGTCTATGGAGATTTATTTATTTATTTTATTTTATTTTATTTTTTCTGAAAGGGTTTTGTGTATATAAAAAAAATTGCCATAACATTTGTTTTTTGATGACTTCATAAAGGGTTATCTTTTTTTGTAGAGTATTTAAACTATTTATTAGGACTAGTTTAAATACCCTACAAAAAAAGTATCGAGCACTATTTTTTAAAAATAATAACAAAAATACTAAAGAACTTTGGATTATTTACCTAACCAGTTCTTTCCTATTTTCTATATATTTTCACACACAGTGTAACCCGGATATAAGAAAAACCCGGATATAAGAGAGATTTTCTCTGGTCCCAAATTAGAGCCATACTTACCTAAACAAAGTAGACCAAACCCGGATATAAGAGACTTCTTCTCCGGTCCCAACAACTCTCTTATATCCGGGTTACACTGTATGTATATATATATATATATGCACATTTCATTGAATACAACAGAGAAGGTGCTTTGATTTAGTTTTTTATACAATTTCTTATGTGATCTAATTATTTTTTGTCTTTTTGGATGATTAATTATATTAAAAACTGTCCAATTTTTCTTTTTATCCGAGTGCTTTTGGCTATACATTTAGCCATTTTCAAGTTTGAAACATATTAGCTGTTAACAAGAAATAGATTGTTGTATATATGTATTTATATAATGTTTTCATTTTCAAAACAGTCAAGATATTATGTCCATGTTCATAGTTGATATTATTAAGTGCTGTTTTTTTTTTGTTTTTTTGTTTGTTTAATAAGGCTTCCATTATTTTTTCGCCAATTTTTTGCATGTAGATGATGCTATTATATTTGTGTTAACAAGTATGTTATGAATAATGTCCAGTAGGTCTCCATGAATATTTAAAAAAAGAAATGCACAACACCAGTTGACAATAGCAAAAAAATTAGATTAATTATTTATTACAAAAAATATAAAACCTCTAACCTCATAGTTAAAAATAATAATTCACCTGTTAGAACAAAATTAAATAGAACAAATATTATTTACAAATTTAAATGTCCTTTAAGGAATTCTATTCGTGATCAATCAAAATTCATAAATAATTATATAGGCCACACTACAACAGGTGTGGCACAAAGACTTACACTACACCTTTCTGACCATAGCTCAATTAGGTCTCATTTAAATACCCATGGAGACCTATTGTATAAAAAACTAAATCAAAGCACCTTATCTCTGGTATTCAATGAAATGTGCATGAAAGAAGGATTGCTGCCTAAATACATAAATATATATATATATATATATATATATAATATAAAACTTGATCATTGTCATTAATTATTATCTATTCTTATTTGTTATTGATTTAACCTAACATAGATAATTAAGCTGATATTGAATAGTTGTGATCCTTAATGCATTAATCCTGCATGGACTTCGAATTTGTGAGGATTATCTTGGTAGGAATGTGTGTATGTATGTTAGTATATTTGTTTTCTACTTTTGTTTTATATGGGTGTATTTTTCTAGGTGCATGGATTATGTGTATGTTTATATGTTGGTGTTTATGTATTTGTAAATTTTTTTTTACATACATATATATGTGAAAAGATATGTAGACATACGCACAATATATAGTGTGTGTATGCCTACATATCGTTTCTTTTCTTTATTTAGTTTGTTTATAACCAGATATTTGCCTTTCAACTACTTATGCATCTTACAAACATTATTTTGTTCTTTTTAACTTTATTTGATTCACACACACCCACACACACACTTTTTATTTATATGTTTGTTCTTGTGTGTAACTTTTGATGGTTAGTTTGTGTCGTTTTATGTTTATATCTTGGTGAGTTTGCTTATTTGTATCTGGGTACAGATGTATGATTGCTTGTATTTTGTTTTTACTTGTACAAACTTGTTTCGGTCGTAATTTCCTTTTTACATTTTTATCCATTTGTTCTTTTCCTTTTTATCTTTAAATTTTGAATTTTTCTTTTTTTCTTTCTTCTTTTCCTCATTTTCTTCTTCTATACCTTGTGTCATTCTCATATTTTATTCACGTGTCAGTGTTTTAGGAAGCGAATGTGTTTGTCGTGCCATCAGCTGACGTCCTGTTGCTTGAGATCTGTAGCGTTCATGTATACTTTTCATATCAGCATTGATTTTACAGGATATATTGACCTTTAAATAAGAATAATTATAATACATATATATATATATATATATATATATATATATATATTTTTTTTTTTTTCTTCCTGTTTTCCATTTTTGAATAACTATAATATTTTAAAACTAATGTTCAATTTAATTTGAAATTTGAAATTTCTGATTTTTAATTTTATCATAAATTAAAGGTAAATTGTTTCATATTGATTTTTGGTTTGATCTAGCATTAATTTTAATCAACTAACAATTTGTATTTAGAATATTACATCATGGTTTTTACATTTTCATATACTTGTATTCTGATTGGTCAGCATAGGTTGCATATTGAGGGAGTTTGATTTGGTTTTGAATTTTCAATAAAAAATTCTTTATTTCGCAATCAACACCTTCACTTGATAAGGCACCAGAAGTGTTGAAACAAAATGACTATTTTTATAGTGATGTTATAACATATTCATGTTATAATTTTTGAATAAATACTATATATATATATATATGTGTGTGTGTGCATGCATGTCATAAACTTCAGTCATATGTGAAACAAAATCATATGTTTAAGTGTTACTTATTGAAAATGCTACAATTTCTAAATTTACAAAAGGGTCTCTTTTTTGTCTCTGAGGCTATTCAGTGGCCAAGATAGTTGAGTATTTATTTTTGACATGAGTCTGAATTTGATCAAAGACAAAAATATTAATGATACTTAAAGGAAGCAAGCTCTTCTTGTTTGAAAGACTGGTTCATTATCTTTCAACCCCTTTAAAGATCAATACATTCACAGTGTTTTAAAATTGGTAATACATGAATGGTATAAAAGTGTGCAAGTCTGTAAAAAATCTATTTTATTAAGTTTAACCAAGAAATGGAGGATGGGAGGTTCAGGTTGCCCAAGCAGGAAAGGCAATGCCTTGAAAATCAGCATTTGAAATCCTGTGTTTTATTTTATCTTTAATATTAACGACTGACTCCAGAGAGAAATATATAAATATATCAACTGCCACAGGAGTATTTCTTTCTATCTGTGTGTGTATATGTGTGTGAGAGACAGAGAGAATTTCTATTTAAAATGAACAGGGAATGTTACTCTGTTTTATTTTATATATATATATATATATATATATATATATATATATATATGTGTGTGTGTGTGTGTTGGGAACTATTCTCAAGCACATCTGCTATTGTGTCAATAGATCCATGGTTTAAACATTAATCTTTGCCATAGAATCATCTTGAATATTTTTTCTATGTTCATATGCTAATGGCAACTCAGAACTTGCTAGATCTTTCCTTCCTTATTGTGTATTTATTTCTGCTGCGTTTCACCCAAATCTTATCAAAAGTGTTTGGATGTAAATATGTTTTGCTATCAGATAAAGCTTTGAGGTACATTCCATTCTCTTTTGTTTGAAACATATATACTTAAATGTATATGTTCAACCTTGATTTTTTTTTGTCAGGTAATCATCGATTTATGATGGGCCTTGGTTATAGGCCAATCCTAGTATTTGAGTGTAATGGAGCAACAAATTCAACTTAGCATATTACAAGCATCTCCCATTAACAATCCTCTAATAATCTATAATAGAAAGGTTTGTGGGTTTGAAGTATTGAGTGGTAAAGAAAAAAATGCTTCCCTTATTTACTACAATCCCACCAAGTGTATAGGGGTCATTGGCAAGGGGCTCACTGTGACAGAGTCCTTACTCGGACAGGTGATGCCTGTGAACATCAAGTACAAGTTGATATATGATAGGGAGAGGGAAGTTCATGTCTGAGAAGATCCAAGAGAATTGTATGTGCTAATCAAGCATTATTGAACAAGTTCAATCACACTTATTTTCCTACTACAGCAATGGACTACATCAGTGTGATCAACACTGTGGTCAATTCCTGGATCAAGGAATGGCTCAGGGGAGTTTGTTAATGTTCCAACAGAACTCTGCTCCCTACTACATGGCCCATATAAAGCCCATGTTGCTTTTTAGTTTTCTTGATTTTAATTGACTACACTTGGGGCATCATCAAGGAGGAGCTTAATCAGCAGCCCACCAATACTAAAGATTTATTTAAAAGTCCCCATCATCAACATGGTAGTCAACATGAAAAAAAACATTTGATTTGGATAGGCAGTCACTTCTCTCTCTCTCTCTCTCTCTCTCTCTATATATATATATATATATATATAAGTATGCATATACATATTATCCCTCACTGGTAGCAGGACTTGGAGTTTCATGTACAATGCAATCATCAGATGTTGGGTAAAGAAGGACCATTACATAATTTAAATTTGAATAAATATATTTGTTTAATGCAATGATGAGGATTAAGTATTTTTTTATTTTAAAAATTTATATTGCATTACAATAGATAGGATTCATATTTTATATTTAAAATAAATGGGGATTAATGGTATTTACTAAAAAATATATTAAAATAGACGGACCTGAAACTATATAAAAAAAATATATTAATTTTTAACAAAAATTGTTTTAAAAAAACAGTAATCCCTCTTTATGTTTAATATAAAATATAAATCCAAAATCTAATTAAAATTTTGGGTCTGTTTCTATTTATTAATATATACTTAATGGCTCTTATATTACATTTTATATATATATACTATTTACATATTATATAATACTATTTTATTAATACCAACACTCAATGTGTGATATATATATATATATATATATATCACAGCTGTTTGAGGTTTCCTATAACCCCACTGAACTTAAATAAAGTCAATTCAGGTTTGCTATGGTAAAAAGTTTCTATTCCAAGTAAAAATCATGACAAAAATGGCAAAAGTCTTTTTCTCAAAGCTTATTTTCTCTCAAAAATGGATTTTCATACTTTTACAGAGGTAAAATATTGAAAAATGACTGTTTTAGCATCATCTAAATAAATATCAAGGAAACTTTTGATCTGAACTCCAGGAAACTAGGTATTTTCTGAAAGCAAAGGATATATTCTTTCATTTAAAAGTAAAATTGGCTGGTGTAAATGACTCAAATTTTTATTTCAGGGGGTTAAATGTGAAAAAATAATGAAAATTTTGCATTTTTTCTAGTTCCAAACAAAAACTTTCCCTATTAATGGGAAATTAACCATTTTTTGGAAAATCAGAAAACCTAAATCATAATCAAACTATTTCAGGCATAAAATTGAGAGTTTTGAAGGAAATCAACATTCCTAGGTGGTCAAAATGTAACAAAGTCCATTGGTAATTTTCAATTATATGACTGCCAGGGGTTAAAAAAATTGACACCCAGCCATGGAAATCTTTAGTAAAAGGCAAAAGATTTATCTGCAATTCCTGACCACCAGAAACCAAAAGTAAAATTAAGCCAAAATGACTTTAACATGTCTCGGTCAAAGGTCAGCCAGCCAGCCAGCAATAAACATTGTTGCCAGCTTGTAATAAAACCCACCACTTCCAAATAAGAGCAAAGAGTTAAAAAAAAAAATGGGTCAACATTGGTAGGGCTTGATATAAGGTTTTTTTTTTTTTTCAAACCTATGTTTGAACAATGGCTTGATGTGTTTTGTTTTGTTTTTATCGCCCCGTGATCCACTGATGACAACAACACTTAGCAGACAACATTGTTTTTTTTGACGCATGTCTTTCTATTTCCCATCGCTGGGCCATTTAGCTGTTACTTTTTATTCATAGAAAAAAAGGGGATTTTTCTCAGAAAATTGGGCATAATTTCTTAATGCTAACTGCTGAGTGACATTTTCTACAGCCAAATTGAAGATTAATTACCAGTGAATAATTCCATGTGTAAACAAGAGCCATCTGGATCCTATAACATCACCCAAAAAAGGTTCAGAAGTTTACTGATTGATCAAAAACTTGTTGCACATAATTGTGTTTTTCACAGTCAGTTTCCATTATTTCATCTTAATGTTGTCATTTTCAGGGAGCCAAGTCATCAAGTTTGGCACAGGTTTGCTTTAAGAACTTTACATTCTATGAGGTGTTTAAAATGTTACTGACGAATGTGATTTTTCACCGAATATTTCATTTACGCACCATGTTGGATTTTCCTATATAACAAAAATAAGCGTTTTAAACAGCCGTGATAGATAGATAGATAGACAGATAGATAATACCCCAAGATCATTATTTATGATAACCACAAACTATTACATAACCCTGGTTTAAAAACAGTGCCTAATGTCAAATCGAGATAGCAGTTAGTAAATCAGTAAAAATGAATATAGAATACATACAAATATAGAAAAGTCAAGAAACATTTAATCACTAGGTAGGTATCATAGCAGGTACTTGTTCTCATGCCTACATTTCAAAAGTATTTCAAACTTTTTTTTTTTATTCAGTTCTCTGTCCTGTTGGAAGAATTAAAATGAAAAGCATAACTTCTAGCCATAATTCAGTTTTTATTTCCTGCACTTCATGTAAATGCTCAGCTCAGAAGTAGTTTCATTCCTTTTTCCTTCAATTGGAGCAAATGCATGGAAAGCATTGTGCTATTGATGTATGAATTTCTGTATTTGTTGGTGAGGGCCTCAAACTCAAGGTCTATCTCAAGTGCCTTGAGCCTAGTGCTGGCCTAGGTCATGTGAGTGTTTGCTGGAAGACCCTATGTCTGAGAACAAGACTCTGCACCATGCCACACAAGCAGGAGAACCTAGTTATGATTGTCAGACAATTTCTGCAACAACATCACCCCTTCCTAGGAAATAAATTTTTTGATTATAATAGCCATGTTTTCATGTCCTTTCAGGAACATGAATATAAGACAGACTGAGTTCACTTTTGGTTTTTACAGTTGCTTTGTGGACTGTATTTGTAGTTAAACATTTAAACTCCAGCAGCCAGCTGTCTTCTGTTACATGAGAGGATTGGATTCATATCATTTGGCTTCATGCTATGTTTTTTCCTTTGATAGATTATGTAATAATAACCCAGTTTCATTATGCTTCTGTTAAATATTTAACTGAGTTTATTAGTATCTAGGAAATGTTTATCAGAATGTTTAAAAAATATTCCTTCATTTTCAATATTTTGTTGTGTCAGAGCTTATACTAAATGATTTTTTTTTTCTTTTTCTTGGTTGTAAAGATCTTAAAAATTATATTAGCTGTATATTTACTTTTCGAGTCAACCACACAGTCTTAACAGCCAGCCACAAATAGGCTTTGTGATTTGTTTAAAAATGACCAGTTTAATGATACTGATATAAACAAAGGTGATATCCTGGACGAAAAACTTATGGGAATATAATGAAAGAAGTAAAAAGCTGAAATAATAACTCTACAATTATACAGACATTTGCTCATTAATAGAATAGTCCTGGAATCCTGCTCATCTTTTGTCATTTCCTCAATCCTCCTTATACAGGGTGCGATTGTTAAATTATTGCCATTTTATATTTTTAATGTTTGTTGTTTGTTTTTGTCTACTGCCCGGTATATAGTAGGGTCAGTTGGGCATCATTGGTAAGAAAAAGAGCACCATGACACAATTGACTCCACCAGAAATTTGGAAATGGAATGCTGTACTGCTTAGCATTTGTGCTGGAAGCACGAATACAAATATTTCCGAGTGTTTGGATGCCAATCTGAGGACAGTGAAGAAGATCTGGCAAGCATTGGATGAGTCTAATGGGGATTACAAAGGTATGGCAACTCAAAAAAAATCACTCTGATTGTTCTGATAAGAAAAGAATTTCTGTATTTGTTGGTGAGGGCCTCAAACTCAACACAAAGGTCTATCTCAAGTGCCTTGAGCCTAGTGCTGGCCTAGGTCATGTGGGTGTTTGCTGGAAGACCCTATGTCTGAGAACAAGATTCTGCACCATGCCACACAAGCAGGAGAACCTAGTTATGTTTGTCAGACAATTTCTGTGACTACATTGCCCTTTACATCTGGTCACCTAACACCCCAGACTGCAACCCCTTGATTATTATGTGTGGAGTGCAGTTGGACAAGAGATCAACAAAATTTGTAACACCAAAGATGAACTGAAGGCAAGGATTATGACAGCATTCACCAACTTAAACAAGGAGACCATCCAGAAGAGTTGCAGGAGATTCTGAAGTCATCAGAAGGCCATGGTCAAAGCCAATGGTGATTTTATTGAATAAATTTACTCTTTAGTATTTCAAAATATTTCTGTGTAATTTTGGTAAATATATCTGTTAAAATGAGATGGGAGTGTTATTATTTTCATTTTTGCATAAATCAGATGACAATTTATTCATCATACACTGTATATTATATATGTATGCATATGTATTCCAAATCTTTAATTGTGAATTGTTTCTTTGTTCTTTATTAAAAATTAAATCCACTGATAAGGAGACTTGTTTGTAAAATTTTACAAATCAAGTCTCTTGATGAGCGGATGTAATCTCTGTGAAGCAAACTCATAGTAGTGATATTAATGCTCTATCTCTTGATATTGAGTGCAATTGACTATTTGCTTTAAAAATATCTTCCACAAGCATATATATATATATATATATGTGTGTGTGTGTGTGCATGTGTAAACAGAGAGAGATAAAGTGTGGATATGTAAATCAAAACTGACAGTTTTATTATGTTTCTTCAGAGCACTCCTACCTTTCTAAAAACCGACAAAGGCAGGAAACTGATAGTCAACATAAAGTGATCTCTCTCTCTCTCTCTCTCTCTCTCTCTCTATATATATATATATATATATATATATATATATATATATATTTGATATATTTGATATTGAGCACTCTCTCCACATAAATATAGGAAATTTTAAATTGTGCACACACACACACACATATATATATATATAATTATTTATTATAAAAATTTAAAACACCCAAACTCATCATGAATAATAATTATATTGGATATACCACTACATACTTATCAAGAAGGCCCACTTTACATCTCTCAGATCATAGCTCCATTAAGACCCATTTAAACATATATAGAGAGATACCAACCTCTATCCACAACATACTTGTGAAAAATACCACCATAATTGTTTCAGGTGAAAATATTACCTGGCAGTGCTTGGATCCATAGAACATTTGGACATTTTTTACACACTTTATATCCAGCAAAGAAAATACTTGTAATAAAAAGCTTAATTGCAATGCCTTGTAAGCCATCATGAATGAAACAAGATTAAACAAGGGTTTGCTGCCCAAATACACGATTATCTCTCTCTCTCTATATATATATATATATCTGAATACAAGGCTGTTATAGATTGAATAAAATTCAAGTAACCGAAAACATTATTTTTAAAGAAAGTGCTCAATACAAAGTAGAGCAAATAATATTTATTTAAAAATTATAACATAAGTATGTTATAACATCACTACAATAATAGCCATTTTGTTTCAACATTTCTGTTGTCTTGTCAAGTGATCGTGTTGATTGTAAAATAAAAAGTTTTTAAAGAGTTCAAAACCAACCACTACCCCCACTAGGGAGGGGATATTTTTATGTAAGATGTAATGGCCAATCCAATTACAAATATATGATTAATATATATAGCTACAAAATTAGTTACATTGACAGGTTTATCATTAGAGATTTAGTGGACAGGGGAGAAAGATTTATTGATGACAAGACAGACAGACAGACAGACATCACGTCATAATACACAAACATATATTGCACCTCTTACTTTCGCTCAAATTTAGATGGAAAACTTAACATTAATAAGAACAATACATTAAATTTAGGCATATTTTCTGTTTTTTTTTTTTAAATAATTTTGTAAGTTTCTAAACTTGATACATTGATAACTTGATGTTATTTTTGGAGTTTAATATTTGTAACTTTTATTTTTTTAATTACATAATAAATTGGAGATTAATTAGTTATCCTGATTTCATATATAATCTAATATTAATTTTGAAGCATTAATAAATTGTATTTAGGGAATGTTGTCACATTATTTGATATATTATATACTTGTAATTTGATTAGCCATTACATCTCACATAAAAATAGCCCCTAGTGGGGGTAGTGGTTGGTTTTGAACTCTTTAAAAACGTTTTATTTTATAATCAGCACCATCACTTGACATGACACCAGAAGTGTTGAAATAAAATGACTATTTTTGTAGTAATGTTAAAATATATTTATGTTATAATATATATATATATATATATATATATATATATATATATGAGAGTGGTTAAATGTCTTCGGCTAGACAAATTCGCAAATGACCAAACATCAGAATTTTGGTCATCAAACCATTATGAATATGTGCATCTAGATAGATTAAAAAGAAAAACACGTAAAATTTAAAGATAATGTATCTAACAGCATTGATTTTAATAACACAGGCAGCAAAATAAAGATTATTGAACTGATACTATCTTCTTTATAAGAAAATTATTGCTTAAGTTTAAAAGTCCCCCAAAAATATGAAAATTAAAAACCAAAATGATTTTACTTCAGAATTCAACTGAATCACAGTTTCCATATCCTTTTCAATCTAATTCTTTGTCTCTCTCTTTTTCTCTCTCCCTTCCTTCTCCCTTTCTTTGTCATTTCTTTCCTTCTCTTTCCCTCTTCTCCTCCTTTCCTTCTACATCTCTTCTTCCTTTCTCTCTTTCTTCTTATCCTTCTTTCATTTTCTTTCTTACTTTTTTACTTCTGTGTTTTAGTTCCCTTTTTCTCTTCTTTCATTCTTTTCTTTTTTTTTTTTTGTTGGGGGAGCAAAACACAATCTTTGTTATATTATATATAGACACACATATACATGGGGCCTGCTTATCAACATCTGTTTTTTTTCCATCTACATTTATATATACACATTACAAATTAAACTAAACAAAACCTATTATTAAAGAATGAAAATTTTTGTGGATTTTGATGTTATTCTGGGTTCTTTTTTTTATCCAAATCCATGAATTTGTTTTGCTCATATCAAAGTCTCAAAAAAACATGATAGAAAATTCACTATTTTTTATCCATAATGTTGAATGTGTTAAAATTATTCAACTTTTTAACAATGAAAATTTCCAGTTGATGTTAAAAATTGCAGCAAAACATTTGTTAATTTATTTAAGATGGAATGAACTATTATGACTGGTCTCTAATTTGTATTTAGATACAGTGTCTCTTTATTTTCAATTTTTATACTTGAATTGATCACCTATTTTGCATAGGATTCATTATTGTACATAATTAGGTTACAATAAAATTTGTATTTTATATGAATATTACCTTATAAAAATAGATGTCATTGAGTGTTTGTGTGTGGTGGGGTGTGTATCATAGATTCACAAGGGGGCTTGCATCAGTTCTGCATATATATATTAGATAATCTTGGCTTTACAATTAAAGATCTAGGATACACATACACACACGCATAACATACTTTAACATGTATTCACAGATGTCATATTTATATTTATTTAGGCATTCCCTTTTCCTTTCTCTTCTACCTTTCTCTATTTTTTCTTACCTTATATATATATATATATATATATATATATATATATATATATATATATATGCAAACACAAAGTTAAAGTCAAAAGTTTATACATATTCGTTCTCCCTTTTCCTTTCTCTTCTAACTTTCTCTATTTTTTCTTTCTCTTTCCTTCCCCCATTTCTTTATCTCTTGTTTCTTTTTCTTATCCCTCTCTTTTTCTTCTTTCATTCCCTTTCTTTTATCACTTTCTCTATCACTTCTTTCCTTCTCTCTCTCTCTTCCTTTGTTCCATGTTTTCTTTTTTTCTGTGTCTATTTTCATTCTTCTATTCTGTCTTTATTTTATTCCTTCTGTGTCTCTTCTTGCCTTCTCATCATATCACTTCTTTTTCTTCCCCTTTTTTATTCTTTATTTCTTTTGCCCACTTTCACTTCTCTCTTTCTCTTCTTTACTTCCCTTTCCCTTTGCCATTTCTTACTCTTCTATCTTTCACTTTCTCTTACCATCTTTCTGTCTCTCCTTTACTTCTCTTTTCTTTCTCCCTCTCTCCATCTCATTTTTTGTTCTTTTTTTTTTCTCTTCCCAGTTCAAAATTACTTTACCTTATATTGCTTTTCTATTTATTTCTTTTCTTCCCTTTTTAGTAATTTCCCAAATTGGAATATGCAAAATATATGTTGTTGTTTATTCAGAGATACAAATACAGATTAAAGAAGAAATGTTTCCAAAATAAAAGAAGAAAAATCTTGCATTTTATTTCCTTCGCATAATGTAATTACTGACTTGTTTATCTTAGTTGTATGTTTTTTGCATGTTAATCGGAAATTTTGCAGAAGGAAATTTTTTTGAGCAAGCCCCAAACCTCTACCAACCACTTCATCTCTAGTCAGTGCATATGTGCCTTTTTGAGAATGCAATAAGTTCCTATCAGATTGTCAGTAAGCATTTTGGCAGGCACAATCTTGTCAGGAATCATTATTCGTCACTCCAAGAATTGGACAATGCTAACCAATGATAGACAAAAAAAACCCAAATGTTTTCTTTGATGCTTGTGTCTCGAGACTTTTCTTAAAAGCATTTGATGCACACGTCTCACACATACAATCCTCTGTTCAGATGGATACCTACATACATACTGAGATTTACAGTCACACAGATACAAATGCACACTCATGCACATACCTAATTGGCACATCAGTATATTTCGATTTCTAACATACCAGAGGCATATATAAAAAGAAAGAGAGAGAGAAAGATTAAATATATACAGTTCTTTACATGTGTATATATACACAAAAGCACATATAAAAATTAAGATGCATGCACATACAGACAGACAGAGAATCTGTGATTCTCTGTGCAAATATCACTTAACATGGACTTGTACACATGCAAAAAAATAAACCAAAGTAGATATATATACAAATATACATATAATTGTAACATACACAGATCTAGTTGATTTCAGTTTGGTATATAGAGGTTTATACAATCACAAACTCAGATAAAGGATATCAATAAGTCTATAGTCTCATAAAAACACCTAATCCAATTCTACTCCAGATATCACATAGAGCAAATAATACATACTAAAAATTTAAATTCAGAATTCAACTAATAAATGTGTCTGCCTATGAATTTACAGATCTAACTTTATATATATATATATATATATATATATATATATATATATATATATATATATATATATATATATATATATATTGTGCATACACACATGAACATGTAGATGAAAAAAAGGGGAAAAAGATCAATCCTGCACCAATGAAAGGTGCAGATATAAAAGAAAAAACAAGAAATATAAACAGTCAATGGCTGATACCCCCTGAGGAGTGGATGGATTGATTGCTGGAGGGTCAATACTAATACTAATCAGCCACTTTATGTTTGTATTAATTCTCTCTCTTTCTCTCTCACTATATATATATATATATATATATATATATATATATATATATATAAATAAAACAAAGATCATTAATGCTTAAGAAAACACATTGAGCATAAAATTATGAATTTATTTTATCCTGACAAGAAGTGTACCTGTGAAACTTAAAGTTGGAAGATAAGTCTTCTAAAAGTGCTCAATATCAGGGATAGAGTGTGTGCATATATATATAATTATTTATTTAAAAAAATTTTATAACATATTTATGTTATAAAATTTTTTTTAAATAAATAATTATATCTGCTCTACTTTGTATTGAGCACTCTTTTAAGAATAGTAATTGTTGGTTATTGGAATTCATTCCATATACACCAATCATATACCTGGGTATATATATATATATATATATATATATATATATATATATATATATGAGAGAATTTTTGTATAAATGTATATACTTACTTTATATATATATATATATATATATATATATATATATATATATATAGAGAGAGAGAGAGAGAGGACATATGCATATACAAAGGTACATATATACAAATATATTTGAAAACATACTGATGCATAAAAGCTTGTGTGCTTGTGTGCATGTGTGTGTGCAAGAGAGAATAATGTTTATCACCAAGAAAAATGTGACTGGCAAAATGTTTTTAGACAGGTACTGCTTACTAGATATCTTGAAAGAAAAATGTCATATACTGGCATGTCATGGTGGTTGTTAAAAAAAGAGATTATAGAGAAGACTCAGTCAGACAAAACACCATTTTATAACCATCTCACTGCACAGGCATTATCACCTTCTCTCCATCTCTCTCTCTCTCTCATATATATATATATATATATATATATATATATATATACATATATATATATAGTACACTTTACCTGCACAATCTTTCTCTTCCACATGTTTAACTGAATGTGACAGACAAGGAAATTCTTATAAGACAAGATTTATTTAAAATTCTTGTTGATAACACCACCATTCTAAAGAAATCTAATTACTGATGACACCTTAAGATAATTGAAGTTCTTTATATAGAACAATTCAGGCCAACAAGCCCCAATGTTACCCTATTTGACAAATGGTAGTAACATGTTGGCAGCTTCTTCCCAACATGGAATCATGACCACCTTTTTTTCTAACATAGCTTAGAATTTCTACTACCTTCCACACAATAAAACTAATGCAAACATGGAAAATATATTAACAATGACGTGTTTGAAAATAGGCTAATGAATTGGCTGCAAGTGCTTGGGACAATTTCTACACTCTCTTACCACTCCCCAAAAAAAACTATAAGAGCAACAAAGAAAAGATTACTCAACTGTTACATGATATTTGTCCTTCTATATGGTAGTGAATGCTGGACAATAAAAGATGAAGAGACTTGAAGCAACAAAAATGTGTTTCTATAGAAGGATGCTGAGGAGAGAACATGTTATCTAGTGTAATCAACAGTTTGAACAAGGGCAGCATGCTGAAATCCTCAGTCACGATGACTTGTGACTTCATGCCAGCACAACCATCAATGGCACCCAAAGAGTTATGTCTACCCAATTTCACTCAAAAGGTTGTATATCTACATGGTTAAATTTATATGATATGGCTTTATGCACATAAATAAATATATATCATGAAATGGATTAAGCCTGACAATTATTTAATATATTTTTTGTTTATACGTTATTTTTATAGATTGAATTTATTTAAGTAAATGATCTGTTTCTAATTAAATAGTTTTAATTAATACTGTTTAATTAAAAACAGAGCATTTTCTTAAATAAATTGTATTTATAAAAAATAAAAAATAATATATAAACAAAAATATAAATATACATAAAAACAGAGTCTCCAGGGGTTAGAAACGAGAACCATCCACAAACAGTTAGAATCTAATTGTAACCCCCTCCCCCGCCCTCTAAAAGTGCTTATAAGTACCTATTTTGATTATTAAACCCCATATGCCTTAAACTTTCATCATAAACATGTTAGAAACATTTCAGACCCTTTTTAAAACATTTTTGAAAAATAGTATTGGTGACCATACACTTAGCATAAATTTTCTTTTATACATACAATAACTATTTTTAATTATGCTTAAATTGATACAACCATTGAAAATACTGTATGAAATATGTGTAACAAGACATGAAATATGAAGTTTAAAACATTTTCTAACAACAGAACTGTGATGATACCCCTAGACTTAGCATAAGCCACTTTTAATACTTCAGCCCCCAACAAAGTCAAAGCACTACACATGTTTTTTGCATTTGTTTTTACAATGAAGATGTACAATTCTGCCAATTTTTACCATAAAATGAACTGTTATATGTTTTAAGTCAATTAAATAACAGGAAAATAATACAAGAATATTTTAAATAGGTTCTATTGAAAAAAATATACAATCAAGGAGTTCTCAGCAAATAATTTGTACATATGTTCTTCAGAAAAACAGACGAATATTTGGAGTTTCCGTGAATAATAAGTACATATGTTCTAAAGAAAAATTTGTGAATGTGTGAAGCCGCGAATACTGAAACACAAATAGGCAGGGGCTCCCAGTATAGAGAGATATCTATGCATTTTTACAGATATACACAAATGTGAATTTGTCAATAGGAAGAGGGACTGAAAAGTTATCAGTTCTACCAAGATGGGATTCTAAAATAAATTCTGGGGTTTCATCAGATCTTCAGAATTTGATTAGGCTGAGAACTTTTCTGTGTTCCCTTGTATATATGATTATGTAAGTATCTACATTTGCACACACACACACACACATATATATATACACACACACACACACATGAAAGCTTGTGTATATAATGGTATGTATATATGTATATGCAAATTTAATCAGGAAACATGTATATACATTTTCTTTCCCTCTCTCTCTCTCTATACATATATATATATAAAGAGAGAACAGATAATATGCATTCATAATAATGCCTTTAAAATCATACACATATGTATGTATGTATATATATATATATATATATATATATATATATATATATACCTCATGTGTGTTGTTATATATGTAACAACACACATGAGGTAACTTTGTTAAATATACAAAGAAAAGAAAACACACTGAGTTGGTTTGAATATTTCTTTCTAATCAATTTTCAAGAGACGATTGACTGATGAAGTGAAAGAGAAAGATAAAAGAAAAAAAAAGCCATGACTTGCCAACCAGCACAGGACACACATATAAAAGGTTGTTCAGGAGAAAACAAGAGAAAGACTGATTCCGGGGTTGTCATTTTTTTCCTTCCCTTTTCCACTTCTTGCTCTCATTTTTCTTGTTTCCAATATCTTTACGAAGAATCGTCTGCTTTAATGTTTGACAAAATACTGGTTGACAACATCAAAGCTTCCAACTGACAACTCTTCAGCTGAACAGGTCTACAACTTGGGAGCAAAATGAAAAAAAGGGAACAAATAATACGAATAAGTAAGAGAAGAAATGGGAAAATATAAAATTAAAATCATTCCTTCATTTCGCAATGGAATGAGAAATGGCTTTCAGAATAAAAAAAAAAAAGAAAAGAAAACACAAAATATAACTGAGTGAGGTTGAGGTCAGGAGGGACATTTGGATAAAAATCATCAAAAGAGTATATATTAAATGCAAAGTACTTGTGAAAAATGAAAGCATTCAAACAGAAACCAATGATGTTTTAATCCAGGTAAGAATGCAGCCTGAGTTGAATAGGTTTGTTTACTGGAGGCTGATAGCTCACTAGTCAAATCATAAAATTAGACACCAAGAGATCTATAGTTCAATCTCTGTTACTGGAAACTTGATATTTTTACTTGAAAAAAATATCCTTATTACATCCTATGATGGCTCAATGGTAAAATGTCATAGAAAAGACTTGGATATCAATGGTTCAATCTCTGAATTCAGTTTAAACTTCGATAATCTTTTTATTTACTCAAATAATTAAATAGCTAAAAACTAGAAATATAAATATCAGTTTTATGCAAAATTCTAACTCAGAAGTTGGAATATGAAACAGGAAATTTCAATATCAATGATCAAGTCTCCAGTTAATATTTGCTGTATTAGAACCAACTCATTCACATTATAATATTATCAAGAGAAAGAGAATATATTAGATTGATGAAGAACAGTGTGTATGTGTATGTATATATATATATATATAGAGAGAGAGAGAGATAGATAGATAGATAAACCTAGTCAGCCAGACAAACCTACCCAGGTTTCACCTAAGCAAATCGTCAGGGAAATATATAATATAGGCATTATAAAAAAAATTTTTAATTATGCAAATTTAAAGTTTAAAAGAGGAACACCAGGTAACACATTAATTGATAATAGATGTTAAAATGGTTAAAGGGGGGTAATCATTATATAACCTAAAATATGGGAAATGAAAGTGAAATTTGGAAATTATTTAGAATTAAAATATTTTAAGAGAGAAATCTCTTTCTATGATTATGACCTACCATTAGCTCATTTTGTTTATTAAGTAGACTTAGGTCATTAATATTTTTTCTAACAAACACAGGTTGCATTGGACACTGCAACTGGAAAAGGGTGTCATTTTATTGACAAAATCCCAATTTACTACTGGTGTAGTAATTTCTGACCATGAGACCAGGGTTCAGATCTCACCATTGTCGATCAGGAAGGTTCTTGCTTTTATCTGCCAAATTCTTCATAAATATGTGCAGAAATACCATTTCAAATTGCCAAACCTTTAAAACAAGAAATTTAAAACTTTTAAAAGATGTTATGTAACTTATAATCTTATTTAGTTAGTTTATTATAATTCTTTTGGTTTTTACTTTTTCTTTTTGGACTTATTATAGGAGGTTCCAAGTATGCACACACAAATTCCAGATTTTAAGTATTTTGTCAAACATACAGATTAGTGTATACTCTACATGGTGCAGTCTAATATGTTCAGATTGTAGAAGAGGTACAGAAATCTGCTTTGCATAATTTCTGCATCTTATTGGCTGTGTAGCTACAAGTACCATTCTGTGATATCTACTCAGTTTCATAATTTGCCTTGATAGCGATAACAAGAACGTGCTACCCCCCTCCCCCACCAGACACCTTATTATTATAGGTGTCAGTAACCTTTTCTTCGACCTATTATACGAATGTGGGCAAAAGAGTCTTAGAGAGGACAAAACAGATGGACAAATGAATTTATTTAAAAAAAAAAACATGAATTTTGTTAAAAGTGAATTTAAATAAAAAATTCTGACATTAAGAATTCATGTTTATTTTCTGCATTCAGTGATATGACTATGTATTTATTGTCAGCTAAGTAGCTTTTTATAGTCTTCATAGATACAGGAAAATGTCAATCCACTTAGTTACATGAGTGTATAAGTGGGAATGTGAAAAAGTTAATCCAAAAATGGGTTTATTTTAGGATCATAACAGCTGTAATAGAGACGACATCTGTGTGATTGAAATTCCACACTAGGCTTGGATTCATTATGACAAATTGAATTGTGAATATTTCTTGCAGTTTTGGAAAAGGATAAACACTACAAAATGTGTTCAGACTTTTATTACAATGACAAAAGATGAATGATGGCACAAGTCAAAATGTTGTTCAGTAAATCAAATTATGGTTTGCTATATAACTTCTTACAGCCATCAAAAGATTTTGACATGAAAATTAGATATAGGAAAATGAACAAATCCAGAACATGTCCAGTTGAACCATTCATTGATTGGTTAATCAGGTTTCTTTTTTGATTGGTTAGAAAAAAGTTAGTAATGAAATTTAAGTTCTATGAGTGATCTTGTATAGATTTGTATTGCTGGCTGATCCTATCTGAGTATATTTATCTGATCTAATAGCTATCTAATCCCTGTTGCAAAAGCCTGCTCATGCATATTTTTGCTTGTTTACACAGCAGCTATACTGAGTGAACCTTAGTTACAGTTTCTAGGAGAGAGTGCATAATTTGGCATGAATATGACCAGTATGCTGAAATCCTTGGTCACAATGACTGGTAACTTGGTGTTAGCACAACTATTGACAACTTCATCTACCCAATTTCAATCAGCAGGCTTGGGTAAACCTGGTGTGATTTCCAGCATTTACCAATTGTGCTGCATGCTGGGGTTATCTCCCCAGGCTGATATTGTCCAGAAGTCACCTCCCTGAGAAATCAACCATGTTGGCATTCAAACCCAGACCTCACGATGCTAACGTTCTAACCACTCAGCAATTTGCTCATTTTAATTTGATTTCTATTTATTGTACAAATAACCTATAAAAATAGCTTAATAAAATAACCTATAAATATAAAACTTCCTCCACAATATTTTCATAAAATTGCCGAAGAAAATTATTTTCTATATTGAGGAGGATTGCTAGTTTTGGATTTGCTTGACTAAACCAAATAATATACTTTGCTAAAACCTTGATAAATTATATACTGTATTTCTCCCATCTATGAAATAATGTCCATAAGATGATGGAGAAATCTTAAATGTTTATTAGTACTGATTAATTATCTCAAACATTTTATAAAATACAAACACGATAATACTCGTAAAATGTTTCTCTAGAGAAGCAGTGTCTTCATAAGTTTTATAGAATTTTGTTTTGTATTTAATCATGCTTATATTTGATAGAATCAAACTTGGGAATCCTTCCAAAACATTTCTCTACAAAGTAAAATGTCCTTGCAAGATAGAAGTTCATATTATAATTAACAGGTCTAAACTGAAGAAACATGAAAAAACATTTGTAGAATCATGATTGTTGGGAGAAAATAGATTTTGTATGTTCACATTATTAAACATCTTAAAGTTGATATATTTTGAAAAGTATTTTTTTCATTTTAATTAACTTTGAACATTTTACAATAATCTCAATTAGAAATTCCTTCATTTTAGCTTTTGTTTTTTCACAAATTCATTTATATTAAGTTCAGATTGATATTTTCTGTGAACAATGATAACTTTTGCATTGCTTTTAAAATATTGATTACTTTTCCATGTACCTCTTACTGAGTATGTGTGTGTCATAGAAAAGAACCAACAAAGTAAACAGAAATAACAATGAAAATGTCTTATCACCAACTATTTAATGTTTTCAAGATTATTTATAGTTTGTTTTTTTTTTTAAATCAGGGAAAATAAATATAAACAATATATTTAATTAGGTAGAAAATTTTATCTAAAAAACTTGTACGAGAAAAGTAGAAAAATACTAAAATATTACTTTTGGGCAATTCTTGGTGGCCATTTGCCAAATTATCAATTGAAAATGTCTTTTTATACTCACAGTGAAAAAAAAAACTTATTCATTTAAGCTGTTCTTAATAATGAAATCTGGAAATAAGATAGAAATTTGCTCCAGTCTATATCTCGAAATCTATGAGAGATTTTGAGATATAGACTGGAGCAAATTTCTGTTATTTCCAGATTTCATTATTAAGAACAGTTTAAATGAATAAGTTTTTTTTGTTTTTTTTTTTATTCAAATGCTATCAAACTATTTTTAAAATTCATTTTTGAAATAAGCAAATAATTTTTAAAAGGACACAGCAAAGATGAAAGACGACGTGCTGTCTAAATTACCTGGATCAAAAGAATGCCTCTTCTAAAAAGTATCAAAGTATGAAGACATGATACTTTTTATGCATCAGTTCACAACATGAACATGTATGTTTAAACAAGTTTGACTACAAAATGACTAAAAGGCTATTTGTGGGGAGGGAATACAGTTGGATGAGCAGAAAATAGGATATTTTCCTGCATTTTATTTTATCACCATTAATGGAAGCATTTTTGATATTAAAAAAAAATGGTCCAAATTCAATCAATCAAGTCTGACGTGTTCAATGCAGAGGAGAAATAATTTTTGTGGAAGTGAGAAGGATATGGAATTCAATTTTAATGGATCCCATCAAATACAATGTGCAAATACATCGGAAAAAATGATGAAATTATCCTGACTTGTTTTGCAAATGTTCTTGGCTATTATCTTCAGAGAGGAACTCAAACAATTGGCTGCCTGGGTGGAGGGCA
>OZ010590.1:1576317-1646317 GCA_963932145.1 Acanthosepion lycidas | reverse complement strand
TCTGACCATAATGGCAACATGTACACTCAAATTAATGGAGTAAATCCTCTTGGTCTGTGCTTCTCTATTCCATGTCCCATGTAGAAAACAAGGTTTTTAAAAAGATTACTAAAGTGAAAATATATGTCCGCTATGTAGATGATATTTTTTATTTTAGCTGAGAATAAAAATGAAATCGATAATCCCAAAACTACATTTGAAAAAAAACTTCCATCCTCAACTTTACTTATGAAATAGCCAAAAAAATAAACTTCCATTCTTGGATGTTTCTCTTGGAGTCTTGTTAATAATTCATTCCCTATTTCATTATATTAAAAAAAAACTATAAGTAAAATCTCCTGCTATCTTAATTTTACTTAGCAATATCCTCTCAGATATAAAATAAGGTTTATTAAAAATTTACTTATGCAAGCACATGAGAATTCATCCTCTTGTCTGCTTTTCTTTAAAGAACTTAATAACATAAATCAAACACTTGTTAATAATGGTTTTCCAAACTGTTTTATAGATTACCATATTAAAGTTTTTCTTTCCAAGGTAACCAACAACAACACAAAACACATGGAAAGAAACTATAACATTAATATTTTCTACAAAAATGAAATGATGCATGGTAACTATAAGCAAGATGAATCTTCATTTAGAAAACATCATAAAAAAATGCGCAATGGCAGTCAACAAAAACAAGAAAATTCAATTATTTATTACAAAAACTTTAAAACTGCTAACTTCATCATCAAAAATAATAATCTACCTGCAGATACATCCTGGTCTTACCCCACTCCCATCTATTTGAGAATATTCACTGAATTCATTTTCCATCCATACACAGGTGTTTTGCTCTCAGTACAAGTTCTGGATCCTTCCCAAATATGTCAATGTTACCTATCAATTCCAACAGTTCTTTTTGATATACCTTGTCAAAATGTTTGCATAATCTATAACACATAGGTATATATCTTTTACTCTTTGAATGACATCTTAGACTTTCAAAAAATAAAAAAAAAACTTTCTGAAACTTACTTTAACTGCAGGCTTTCCAACAATTCTTACAATAAAACTATATTTAACAAAGCTAAGAAAGACTACAAAACAGCCTTAAAAGCTAGACTAGTTTTCTACCCGTATGCAAGCTGTTTGCTTTCAGTATAAGTTCTGGATTATTTCAATATCCTTCACAAATATGTCAAGGCTACCTAGCAGTTCCAACAATAAACAAATGCATATATAAAAGTAAAAACCGAGTTGAAATTTGTTAATATCTGATTTCTATAATGATACACTTAAAGTAAAATCCAAGCATTCACTTATGACATCAGTTTTTTGGTGAAACATGTCAAAGAAAAATATTTTCTTGACTTATATATTTACTACTCCATCAGATCTTTATCCAACTTTACTTATACTCAGGTATATCACTCTTTCACTGAATATATGAAAGCCATGTATATGTATGACTTATATCTGATCATTTTTATTTCTTTGAGTGAAATTCTGTTAAGGAGGTATGTACATCTTGATTCACTTTTCCTATATTCTATTATAACATCAGAGAGGTCAAGTTTCAGGTCTTTCTGAAAGAACAAAATATTAATTAATTAGGCTCAAATGTGTCTGCTAATCAGCTTATTCATAATGTTAAATTTTACCTGTACACAGATATAGCTTTGAGTTGCACATCTATTGCATTATGAATGCAGGTATGTACATGTGCAGGAATTTACATATATGCATAACTGCAAGCATTCATCTGTTTAGAAAAATGCATTTTTATAAGTGCTTGAGTATTTCTGCCGCAGAATATTTCTGTCCTGGTATACATGCAACTAAAATGACACTTAAGAGCAGATTTAAATATATACGCTTGTGTTCCTGTCAGAATAAAATGTCTATGCAAAAGTATAGCTGTGCAGATGCCTTGTCGATGTAATTGTGTATTAGTGTATATGTTTGTAGAAGAGAGTGAATGATAAAAGCAAGTAAAGAAGGAAAAAAGAAAAACAGCACAAAGAATCAAGTCATTGAGTGTGGAACTAAAACAAAAGTTGCCACTTTTCTCTGAAAGTCTTTCTGTTCAGTGAAGAAGAGGAAAAAAAAAAAGAGCCTAAATGGAAAAGATGGGAGCAGAAAGATCAAACAGAATAAAAAGTGGGCAAAAGTAAAAGTGGAACTAATTTTGTTCAGTGCAGGAAAAGAAAATGAGAAAGAAGGGATGATAAAAGCAAAGAGAAAATTTGAAAGAAATCTAATGAAAAGGTAAAATGACAGAAAAAGCTGGAAGAAAAGAAAAAAGTATCAAAAATGATCAAAGAAAGAAAAAGGGTATGAAAAAAGAAGCAAAGAAAACATGAAAAACATGATAGAAAAAAGAAGGGAAGAAATGAGAGAAACAAATCAACAAGAATGGAAAATAAAAAGCCAAAAGACAGTAAAAAAAAAAAAGAAAGCAATTGGAAACAATTTATAATGGGAAATAGAGATGTTTAAGATAAAGGAGGTGGAATAAAATAAAAAGGAATCAGGGGAATTTACAAGAAGAGGATAAAATAAAAGTTACAAGTAGGAATCATTTCTATATAAGTACACAAGAAAGACTAAAAGGGAAAAAAAACAAACAAGAAACAAACATAAAACAGATCTGGAAACAACTCTAATCTTAAAGGAGAAAAAGTTAAAAGTAAGTGTTTGATTTGGTTTAGAATAATGAAGCTGATTGACAAAGTGTAGGACAATTTATATATTTACAATCTTTACCCTAGCCCCGACCCACAAATAGGAATTCACAAATACCTACCTGAGTAATATTTTGCAGAGAAATTTTCATTTGTTGTCATTGTGGAATGGTTTGTACTTGAGCCCAAAGAAATTGACTCAGAAGAAGAGGAAATGACCTGAAAGTTAAAAAAAAAAAAAAATGTTGAAAGAATTAGAAATAAATAAAAGCAAAACACATTGAAAAAAAAAAAGTGCAATTCTTAAATTTCCTTAAAAAATCCTTTCAGAAATATGCTACTGTTATAAACAACCCAATTTTAAAACCCACTGTATAGAAACAAGTTTTTTTATGTTGAAGGGATTTTTAGGGTTTTTGGTACAAGGCCCAAGAGCCACTCAAAGTAGGGGATTACAGAGTAAGAGGCATAGTTAATGGGGATAGGTAGGGAAGATAATGGTTAACTTTATATTTGAACAGAGGTTAAGAGTCTATCAATCAAGGAAGCATTCTCTTGGGAGTTGGTTCTACAAAGCAGCAGTTCATGGTAAGAAGCTGCTTGAGTGGAACTTACTTTTCTCCAATAAAATATGAAGGGAATAAGAGTGATTTGCTACAATATGTGTGGCATAGCAGATCTTAGGCGTGAAGGCTAAAACTGATGAAACTAAGGAATGTAGTTTGTCTGAAGCCTTTCTGTGGAAATAGTGATAGAACAGCAAGAGACTTGTGATGTTTCATTTGAGAAAAGGGTTGAAGGGTAGAAAATAATTTGTCAACCACACTAATACCAAGACACTATCAAAATCAGAAATTGAAGACTGGGCAGCTCCTGCCTATATATGGCAACAGTACCCCATTTTCAGCTTGATCTGGCTCTTGTAAAGGTAGAGGATAGCAGGAAGTATCAGATACTTCCTGGAGCAGTACAGGGAACTGAACATTTTTTCAGCATCTTTAGCAATGGATCATATGTAAAAGTTCCACTTGGGGTCTGGATTGAATTTAAGGTCCAATAGCCATTCAAGTCACAGAGAGCTTCCTGAGGGAACATTCATTCATTGTGATTGATGATAGTTCAGGGCCTGATGAGGGAATGTAACTAGTTTGGTTTTCAAGGAATTGAATATGACCAACCAGTTTTTCCTCCACTGATCTGTTAGAGCTAAATCAGAGGAGAGATCACCTGGTCATTTAGAGTTTTGCTGGTGCAACCATATATACCATTGTATCATCAATGTAGATATTCACAAATGATCAGAGTATACTCTTAGGCAGATCATTTTAGGCAAAGTAGAAAGAGGGTTGAACCAAGAAGCAAACCTAGGGATACCTGTGTTGATCGCTTGGGCCTTGGAGGACTGGCCCTTAACAACTACCTTCTGGGATCTACTTGTTAGGAAGGTCTTTGATTTAAAGAAAAGACACACGTAGCAAAACTTCAATAACACCTTTTAAAAATGATTTTAACTATGTGTGTATTTTACAAACAATACATAATTTCAGATTTGACAAGATTGAAGGTAATATTCTCTTTAGCTGGAATATAGCTGGGTGCTCGTTTCCAAATACACCAATCTGCTAGGATGGCTAGCTAATCCTTGTTTCAGATGCCTCCTCAGGCACATTTATCTGTCTTCAACACCCACCGAGCCAAGTTGTGGTTTAAACTCTAATATAATAAGCAGACCTTAGTTACAATTACTGGGAGAGAATGCCTAATCTGGTATGATCAGTAGTTAAACAAGGTCAATATGCTCAAATCGTCAGTTATATCTTGTCACTTCATGCTAACAGAACTATCAATGGACTCTGAACAGTTTTGCCTACCAAATTTCACTCACAAGGTGTGGAAATACCCATGACATGGTTTTCAAGCACTTATCAATTGAGCTGCTGAGATCAAAAGGTTGACATTATGAAGAAGTCACCTGCTTAACATATTAACCATCATGAGATTTGAATCCAAATCTCTTGATCAGAATGCTAACGTTCTAAATCATCCAGTCTTTTTTGTATATTGATGTTCACCCAATACAAAGCCCAAGAGCCACTAAAGATAGAGCCTAGTATCGTACACACACGTGTATGTGTGTATATATATATATATATATATATATATATATATATATATATATATATACACATACATACATTGTTAAATATAACAGACAATAAATATCTATTAGGTTTGATCACAACTCATTCTAAATTTCATATATATTTTCAAGTGAAGATAAAAATAAAAACAAAAATTGTTCAACATTTGGATATTTTTTTTTATTATGCTGTTCATTGATCTAAGCTTTTGGTTCATATGAACCACCTTCAGAGTGGTTATATGGACATTTAAACAAAGATATTCACCATCAAATTTTTGCCCAAAATTGAAATAACTATATGAAGTTTAGAATAGCTCATGATCAAACATAATAGACATTCGTTGTCAGTTTATTTAAAAATATATGTTTGAATAATGATCTGCTGCCCCAATACACTAAATTCAAATATATATATATATATATATATATATATATATATATATATATATATATATGTGTGTGTGTGTGTGTGTACACATATGCTACATATTTGTTATACAGAAATATGTATTTATACATATTCAAATATACAATAAAACATTTTTATTAATAAAGTATAGAGATTTTAAAGTACACGTATAAATATATTTTGATACTACACTCATGTGTATGTGAGACACATACTTATTTTCTTAGGACTACATTTATTCTTTATGATTGAGAAATACTGATATATAAAAATGTCTTCTCATACTTCCTCTTCATAGGCTCTTTCATATATAAATCCATTCACTTTCTCTTGCTCTATCACATATATATAAGATTTATTCCATCAATACAACCATTATTAGTCTCAATAAGTTTTCCCATCTTGTCATTGATTTGTCACTATATATATAAGAAATACAGTCTTAAGGATTTATAGGATAAAGTGCTCAATATCAGAGATAGAGCGTGTGTAAATTGCTAGATGCAATCATCAGGCCTGACGATTGCATCTAGCATGAAACAGACTGTCGCCTCAAAGTGTTGACTTCAATGTTCACTTTTATATATATATATATATATATATATATATATATATATATATATATACATACATACATACATACATACACCCACACACACTCATCCTGGGTATGACAATAAACGGCATCCATGTCCTGGGTAACATGATAAACTACATCCCACAGCAAGGCCTCTGATCAGGAGGTTTTCAGGAGTGTGGAACCACCTCTTAATTGCTGATGTTCCCAGGTCCACCCTGACCCTGGTTGGTAACAGCTGTTAGGGTCACAGCTACAAACAAATAGTTAACCCCCAAACCCAGATCTCATCCTGGGTATGACAATAAAATACATCCACGTCCTTGATATAATGATAAACTACAGCCATGTCCTGGGTAAGACAATAAACTACGTCCAACAGCAAGGCCTCTGATTATACATTTTTGAAAAAATAATGTTGCCAGCTCTATGTTATTGAAAAAATAATATTGCCAGTCATACATTTTTGAAAAAAAATAATATTACCAGCGATATGTTTTTGAAACAAAAATAATATTATGAGCGATACATTTTTGAGGAAAAAATATTACCAGAAATAGATTTTTGACAAAACAAAAATATTACCAGGGGAAAAAAAAAGAAGTTGTTAGCATTAAATAACCCATTGAGGTTGATATGAGGTAAAACAAAACAAACCAAACATACACATGCACACACACACATACAGACACTGGGTGCAGCATAAATATTTACCCATTATTTAAACATAAATTGAAACATACCTATTTGTAAAAATAGTTTAAAATTTTGCATAAGGCTTCCTAATATTCTTTTGTTTTATTAGAATTTAATTAAGTATCATAGCTCAAAAAAAGGGATCAAATTGTTGCATTGATAATGGATGGCATGAAAAATTGTTAAATGATAAAACAGTTGAATATTTGCAGAAAAACTGTTTTCAGTGTATGGAAATGGTTTAAAGAAATGTTTTAAATAGTTTCCAGTAAGAAAGCATTCAGTTTGTACCAGGAGGAGTGTCATTGAAGCCATTAAGAAGAAGAGGGTAAAGAGAAATACTTGAAGAAGCTTGAGGAAAATAGTAAAAGAGCTGGTTATTTCAGGTAGGTTGCTAAAGATTGTAAAAGAAGATGCAAGATTCAACTACGGCAGCTGCACTGAGGTGCATCCATGCAAAATCACTTTATCAAAGGGAAGAACATTTTAGAGATGTAATGTGCCACAGACAAAGTCTTTGGATGAACAAGAAATGTTTTGCTATGGAGGATGTGGTCAATTCTCAAAATGATGAGTTTTACACCACTTCAACAGGAATCACAGGTGTCAGAAAATATTTCAAGTAACAGAAACCAACTGATGTCACAGTATGGGCTGCTGTTGCTTTTCAGGGTTTGAAATCATACTTGGTGTTCATTGGAGAAGCAGCAAATGTACTAAAAACATTGTTGCCTTATTTGTCAGCCACCATTTCATAGTCACTGTCTTCAATAGAGCTGAAGCTCCAACACAGACAGATCATTTGACTTACAACTAGCACAGGAGACATTTCTTTGGAATTTGGCCTCCATCAAACTCTGTCATTAATCCTATGCACTTTGCCATATGGCCCATATTGGAGAGCAATGTTTCATGTATCTTATACTTAAGTGTTTCAGACCTAAAAGAAGTTCTTATGGTATTGTGGTAAAATCTGAGTGAAGAAATCATGTACTTCAGTGGAAAAGAGATTAAAGAATATGGTGAAAACAAAGCATTGCCATTTTGAATTGTAAATATGTACAAAAATGTTGTCAATAAACATAACAATCAACCTGTAAATTTTCATTAAGCAAAACCTAAAACTTTTTATTTTATAATAAAATGAATAATTGGTAGATGTATATACCACACCCAGTAAATATATATATATATATATATATATATATATATATATATATATGAAGAGAGACAAAAGGAAAATTTAACTTAACTGATGTGTTTCATCCTCTGTGAGAATTTATGAAGACAAATAAGTTTTATTCATATTGTCTGTTTACAGATATACTCTATTTCAAATTTTTATACACACACAAACATATATATATTATATATATATTATATATATAGTTATGTTAACCCCATATTTGTACCCTCACCTCAGATTTTATAAGTATATTTTCAGTACCTTGTGTATTTGCAACACAACATATGAATCTTAATAACTTCTTTATTTCTTGAATAAGCAGATTGTGGGATATATTTTTTTTATACCCAGATGAGTCAGGGCCAGTTCTCAGAAAAGAACCTTCCCTCCTCCCCCCATTTCCTACCTGGTCTCTGATGCGTAGGCCAAACAAATGCTGTTTGACAGATAGGTGTGAATGATATTAACCAAGTCCATAATCGTAGGCCAAACGAACGCTGTTTGACAGATAAGTGCGAATGACATTAACAGGGTCCATGAATGACGCATACTTTTTGTGGGGCCAACACGTGTTGATTCAACATATAGCAGTTTTCGTTTTGCACGTGTTGAGGTAACAACGATCTCACATAGTTGCTGGCTATTGGAGGAATCGGACGTCACCAAAACCAGTCTTAGCTATTTGCCATTAGAAGAAGCAGTTGTCACCAAAACCAGACTATGTTGTTTGATGCCAGAAGAATTAGATGCCACCAAAAACCAAAGGACCAACAAGAGAATCTAGAACAACATCCTCAGCCAAGTCGGCTACACTCCCGTGATTTTTCTGTGTGTTCTCCCCACCATCAACACAGATTGGATGTCGCCAGTCAAAAATTCATGTTAGAACATTGTCAATCCCATCCTTTACTTTCAGAGAAGTGTATGAATATCCTTTTGATCAAACTGTACCCCGATAATAGTCAATCGATGTCGATTCCAACCTTATGTAAGTTTCTGCATGTTTTTCCATATCTTATAATCTGCTATCTCTGTATTCATATGTATTTCACTGCATCAGTATGCGTTTAATTGGTAACTTATCTCCCCGTCCCTTGTATTATTTAGTTTTCTTTTACTTTTTCTTACATTCACACTTTGTGTATTCTATAAATAAAATCTTTGTATTATATATTCTCGTGTTGTCTTTTGTTGTTCTGTGTCTGCGTATAGTTCATTTTCTCTCTGCGTTTACCGACGTCCAGAATTGGAGAATTCCCTTCCCAACGTTCTTTTCTTTATTTTTATATTGAACCTTGGAATCTTACTTTTTTTTTTTATTTTCTCGTTGCATCCCGGCCATCGTAGTCCCAATGAAACCCCGGGCATAACAATATATATATAGAGATTAGTTTTTATTTTTACAGCCTGTCAATCCATTGCAGATTAAAGCCAGAATCATGCCAGTCATTATCTTGTCTTTTTAATTCCTCTTCTTTTATTGTTTTTCTCTCCTTAATAATGTTTTCTTTTTCTCATATTTTCTCACATTCAGTAACTTTATTACTTTGCTTTGGGTGAAATAATAAAAAAAAGAAGAAAAGATTGTAGATTGTAAGAATTTACTGATACAAGTTCTACTAATTAACCCTTACCTAGGGGAGAAGAAGTGGATTCTAACATTTCTCAAAGGTATTTGTAATTAAATGAATATAACAAATCTGACTAGAATTGGAATTTAACTCTTCAATTTACAATTCTGAACCATTATCCCTTACATCTCCCTCACATCCAAAGCTTACAGTACGTAATATTCCAAAGCTGTCACCCAATAAGGTACAATATATACAAGCTCTCTTATCTATTAATTAAGAAAGGAAAATTGAGCAAAGTACACTTTAGAAGAAGCTTGCTTTTAGTGTGTAGTAGATGTAACTTTTAGGACTTCAGCCAGCAGAATTTCATATTAGGACAAGTGAAGCGCTAAATTCAGTAACTTTTGATTTTTGTGTTTTTCTTGCTACTATAGAATTGTATTAGTCACAACTGATAGAACTTTAATTGTTCTATCTCATTATCACATTTGTTCTAAAGCACAAAGTTATTTATCGAATCATATTTCACTTCCTAAAATGACAGGTAATTAATTTGAGAAATAAATCCCTGGAGAAAATTAGTTTGAAATACAACATTTTATATGATTTTGAAAAAATATTTTAATATGTTTGGTTTGAATTCTACTTATATATATATATATATATATATATATATATATATATTAGGTTGGTGCAAAAATAATGAGGTAATAATGTCGTTTTTTGACGTATTTTTTAACATCAAAAAACAACATTATTACGTCATTATTTTTGCACCAACCTAATATATATATATATATATATATATATATATATATATATATGGGTTAAAATTTTTTATATATATATATATATATATATATATATATATATATATATATGGGTTAAAATTATATATATATATATATATATATAGATATATATATGGGTTAAAATTATATATATATATACATATACATACATACATATATATATATATATATATATATATATATATATATATGGGGTAAAATTATAAATATATATATATCTATATATATTTATGGGTTAAAATTAAAAGTGAACATAGAAGTCAACACTTAGAGGCGACAGTCTGTTTCATGCTATATGCAATCCTCAGGCCGTGGAAACAGTGAATTTAAATATAAAAGTCGACACTGAGATTAACACCAATTTTAACTAATTTTATATTTTAACAACTTAAATGTAAAAATCTATTATAATTAAAAAATAAATAATTGTATTAAAAATTCATTTTTCATTGAAAAATTTTTTTGCTTTCATTTTTTTTTTTTCCATATTCATAAAAACAACTAAAAGCAAATAAAAGCATTTGAAATTAAATAATATATTTGTTTTATTGAGTTTTGTATGTTACAATTCAGAGCTGATTTTCAGGTGGGGGAGGGATCCAATTAAAAACAAAAAAAAAAACATGATTTGCATTCTTCAAAGCCTTGTGCTTTTAACTATTGTAATTACAAAAGTGGACTCGATTGAATTTCTAGAGTTTTCATAAAATTAGTTGGGGGGGGGTAATATATATAAAAAAAAATATTTCTGCCATGACTTTAATAAAAGAAAACATATTTATAATAATTTTGATCATCTGTGAATAGATTCTGAAAGTTTCATTAACATCTGACAATTATTTTTATTTTTGCAAGATTTTCAAAATTAATGTGCATCATACAAAAATGTGCTAAAAATTGTATGTTATTTTACTAGTTCCAGTGATACAAAGAGAAACAAGGATTTTTAAATGAAAATTCAGATTGTTCTAAAAAGACAGAAAAATTAAAAAAAATAATTAATATAAACTTTGATCTTTCCTCTTAATAATAACATAAACATTTAGATGATAAAATTTTGTTTTCATCAAGTTTGGCATTTTTTTCATCATGCTATGCTCTTTTTTTAGTGATCTTGTGGAGGTACCTATAAAATCTTGTTTTATGTCTGTTCAACTTGACCAGTGCTGATCTTACTTCAGATTTTAATAATCCACATTCTTCTATGTTTTTGTGTTTCCATGTTTCATTGTGGAGGAGTTCTTGATGTATTTGTCCCATTTTTTGAGCATTTTTTTCTGACTCTGTTATGAGTGTTCTCTTTTTCAGTTTCATATTGCAGAGATGTCTTTTGTTCCATTACTTCTTTTATTATTTTATGCATCCTTGTCATATCTATGATGTTCATATCTCTTTACACTTTTACCTGTCTGCATTTGCTTCTAATGTACTTGTATTTAATGTTTTATATTCTGTACCATTTCTTGGTATTGCTTGCTGTCTCTCTTTTTAAATGTAATATGAATACATGTGTGTGGTAGGGAAGAGGGAAGCTGAAAGATGGTCAGGCAGAAAGAAATGTTCATTTTTCTTTTTCATATTTCTCATGCTAACAACTTAATCTCCTAGTTGACTGGGTCAGTAAGACATCAACTTTATCAGCATATTAATTTCTACTAATTTTTATATCAATATATTTATTTATAAACAATATTGTTACAATGAAATATGTCCCAAGTTTTAATTAAATTAAATGGCACTGTAAACAGACTGTATGCTATGTTAAATATCATTAATTGCATATTGTCATCTTTGAAAAATGACTATTAATGGAATTTCGTCTCCACTAATTACTTTGAGTTGGGTGCCTACCATAATGTAGTGGTTAACAAGTTAATCTTGCTGACCAAATTGCTCTTGTAATGAGTTTGAGCGGCCACTGGGTGCTCTACATTTGTTGCCTTATGTCACACTAAGCTAAACTTAGTAAATAATCACTTTTGTAAGAAGTAACAATACTGGTGCCAATTTCAGAAATATACATATACCATAAGAAGAAAGAAAAAATATTGGCAAAACTTAATCTCTTAACTGCAGTAGAAAAAAAAATCTGTCATTCAGATTTGTGTCACTAAATCATAGTAATATTATAAATGGCCTCAACGACAGAATGGAGCCATATTTTTTACTGTGCATGTGTGTGTTAAAAATAAAATGTAAACATATACGCTTATTATATACATATTTTATTATGGCCCATATCTTTTGGATTTATACATAAAATATATGTTGGACTTTGCATAATAAAACTTGACACCCTGAAACAAGTTATTAGGAATAATATTTCTGGTAAGGCTAAACATTATAAGTGAAAACTCACATGAAATATTCGTCATAAATATAAGTGTATATATTGTGAAAAACATTGACCTGTAAAATAAAATAACATAGCATTACACACACACGCACACATATATGTGTGTGTGTGTGTGTATGTGTATTTAGGCAGCAATCTTTGTTTCATGCACATTTCATTGAGTATCACAGACAAAGTGCTTTGATTTAGTTTTTTATACAGTTTCTCATGTGATCTAATATTTTTTTCTTTTCAGATGATAAATTATATAAAAACTGAATGTTCTTTTTTTCCGAGCGCTTTTGGTTATATATTTAGCCATTTTCAAGGTTGAAATATATTAACTGTTAACAAGAAATAGTTTGTTGTATGTGTGTATTTATATATTTTCAGAAATTGTATAAAAAACTAAATCAAAGCACCTTGTCTATCAAATTCAATGAAATGTGCATATTATATATATATATATATATATATATAATGCATATATATTAAAATAAGAAAGATGGAATCATATTTTTAAAAAAGAAATTCATTATAATATATATATATATATATATATATATATATATATATATATAAACTGTATAAATCTTTTGAAACTGAATTTTAGTTTGTGTGTGCATTTGTGCATTTAAGTGTGTATGTGTATTTTCACAGACAAAGTAGAATTTTATAAGAGGACTCACTGGATTGAAGGTAACATGCTCTTTAGCTGGTGTACTACTGGTGAAGGGCAGCTTTCCTCCACTACAGGGGGCAGGCCATGATTTTCGACTGAAATAGATCATGAAAACGGGTTTAGGAATACAAAAGTGAGAGAAAGAAGAGATCACTAGTATCATCAATCTTAGAGAAGACAGGACAGTTGAGCACAGAGCTAATTACATGAACCTAAAAACAATGGTGGACAATTAGCAACAAACAAGTCCTGGTCATGATGCCTCAGTGACATTATATTTTTTGTCAAACATGGATTCTGTCCAGCTCTGGTTTATCTATTTCAAATACATGATAACAAAATCAATCATTCTATGATTCTTTTTTTTTTATCACAATGTTTCAACTAGTGGGCTCTCCAACCTTTCTCAATTGAATGTTTCATCATGTAATCTTTAAGAACTTTCTAAATTAATTCTTTATCTTTTTGCTGCAGGAAGCAAACCAAAATTACATCTATATATGAATTTCAATCAAGTAAAAAAACAAAAATATTATCAAAATAAATAACTAAGTTCAAAGCCTCTTGAAGATTACCAGATGTAACTTATACTTGAGGAAGGCTGGAGAATACAGCAGCCGAAATGCTGTGAGCAAAACATGATATATAATGATACTAAATTAAGTGTATTTGAGCAGCAGTTTTTCATTTATTCAAGTTTGGCTTAAGAACAATGAAAGTTCTTCATTTTTTTCTATATGCCATTTTCCTGCTTTCCAGTGATAATTGGAATATAAATTTTCTAATGTCTGAGTATTTTTAGCTTTCAAAAACCATCATCAAAAAGGTCTTGTGTATGTGCATGTGCATGTGTGCACATGTGTATGTGTATGCATATTGTATTTTTTGTGGTATATCAGTTTCTTCTTTTTTCAAATATCACATCTTCATATGTCATATATTGTATCTTCATGCATTACTTTGCTGCTTGTTTATTTTGCTTTATTGATGTTCTTCTTGTTTGTTTTCCTGCTTAATGCTTCTAGTATTTGTTTTTAAAATTATTTTTACATGTTTTATTCATAAAAGTATTTGTAGGATTTCTTTTTTGTTGCTTGGTTATAAACAATTTCTAATGAATTGTTATCAGATAATGTTAGTTTCATGTTTTTGCTTAGTGCTATTTCAACCTCTATGAGTTATTTAATGCCAAAATCTAAATATTTTGTATGCAATCTTTTTTTTGAGAAAAAATGGTTTTAGTGATACAAGTCTTACTAATTAGCCCATAGATGGAGATTCATACCTTTTCCCATGGGTATTTACACAAAAGTGAATATAACAGGCCCAATAGGAATTGGAACCCATCTCACTGATTAACAATTTTGAGCCATTATCCATTACACCACCTGCACATCCAAGTTTACAGCACCTGGTATTCCCAAGGGGTCACCCATCTAGGCTCAATATTGCTTAACTTTGGTGTACATATTGGAACTGGTGTTTCAACATGATGTGGTCATAAGCCTTGTCATAAAATAAATGGTAAGTTAATCAGTGTGATAATGTAGTGGTTGTGCAACCAATGTATGTGTTGTTTCAATTATTATTATTAGATATTCTCCAAGTAGGCAAGTGAATTCATAGATAACTTTAGTTTGTTGAAGTTTTGATTCTTTTATATTGGCTTATGAAAACTGAAAGTTCTAAGAAATATGACAATTTATATTTAAATTTTAACAGGAACCCAGGAACTAACTTATTGTTGTTTAACTTGTATAAATGGTACTAAACATGAAGGCATCAAATGGTGATATTTAGCTGAAGGACTTTTTTTACCTTTCAGTCATCAGCCTTTCACTACTATATTGCTATTACTATAGCAGATGTTTGCATGAGTTACATTCCTTAGTGCCTCCAGCTCAAACCTTCACAGCTAAGACCTGCCATTCTATATTCACGGAGGCAAACCATTAAAGTTTGTTTTGTGTTCCTTTGATAAAAAGCAAGTTTTTCTTGGTCAGTTTCTTCCCCAAACTCCAGAGAGAATACTTCCTTGACAACTACACTCTTTAATCCAGGATCAACTGATATCTATCCTACTCATCCTCTCTCTCACAATCTCACTCAGTAACTCTCTACCTTGAGTGGCCATTGGGCCTTGTATTCAGTGAACTATCAGTAAATAAAAAATATTTTAAAATATGAATCTTATATAATCATGAACAATGTGACTTTCTATGTTTCTTAGTTTCTCTGTTCATAACTCGACATGCAAAAGCAAACCACTATGCAAGATTAATAGATGAATCTGACTGATTTAAACATCTGACACAGAGGCAAATGACTTTTCCATTAGGCCATCATTCCACTGCTTAAGCAATATAGGAAAATTAACTAGCAAATACCATTATGTAAAGTACTATGCTGATACTAAGCAGAGGGCTTGAAAAATGTTAAACCTAGGCAGAGTACACAGATATGCTCTGATCCTAAATAGAAGTGTCAAACCATACATGAATAATCCTATCATTTTTATGGACATTCTCATGGTGAAATAATAATAATAATAATAATAATAATAATAATAATAATAATATCATTTGTGAAGTTAAGACAATGCACTGAACTTTGCCAATATTAAGTTATAAATAGTTTTTCAAGCTGTAAACTTATCCAGACTAATAGGTTTAACTTCATTATTTTTTATTATCTTTCAGCATATTTCTGAGTGTATGTGTGTAATCTGTTTACTATATAGTCACAATAAGAATGTGATTAATCTGCATGCTGCGTGTGTGTAGCATGTAACCATGCTGCTTTAAAAGTTCAGGGTCTCATAATTTTACACGTTTATCCTTTTTCTTAGAAATGAGTCATGTTTTTTTCATGAGAATATTTTGATGTTGTAAAGTCAGAAAGTTGAATGTGGGCCTTTGCTCATCTAACAATTATTATTATTGTTATTATTATTATTACAGTAAACTCTTCTCTAACTAACATGCTGCCTACATCTTCATGTGAAATGGACACATAATATTCTTTGGCCTTTTCAAGTCACTGGCAAAAGACCAGAGAAAAAAATATTTCATATTTAATTATTGTTAGGAGGGAAGCCTGAAAAATGTTTGGTCTTTTTATTTTTATGCCACATTTCTCTATTTGTTTCTAGTGATGCTTGCTTAAAAACAATGAAATAGTTTATGCTGCTAATCATTTAGACTAGCATCCTTTCTGTCTTTCTTAAAGTTTGGAAATAAGATGTTCTCATTATCCTATGAATTATTTTGGACTAGCATTTTCATTTTTGTTGTTTTAATAACTACCTTTTACTTGTATCTACTTTCCAACCTTTCTAATGTCTTAACTTCGAAGATGAATTATTGTTTATGTTTGTAAAGAAAAAAAAAGACTGTCAACTTATAGTAGCAACAAACGTCTGCAATAGATTTCTTCTGTCTCTCGACCGCAAAAGTTGTAGCCAAATCACAGTTCAAACGATAACCCATCATAACAGTCCAACAAGTAGTGTAGAAATGACAAAATGGGGTCACACATCCAATTTTCACTTCTCACAAACACTGGGATGACAAAACAAATTGATGCTTCCCTTAGAGATATGATAGCGGATGTCATTACCAGGGTGCGTCAAGACGACCCAGTACATGGTAAATGGTGGGTTGACGGATGTGAATTTGACATCTGGATCAACATGAGCTGCCTTGCAAAACCAGTGTCTCTTGAAATAGATGGAACTGTCATGGAAGATGTGTGTTGGTTGCATCCTGAGAAGGATATACAACATATCAACCTATCAGAATTGGACGCCGTTATCAAAGGAGTAGCCGCGGCCCTTCAATGGAATGCAAAGTTGTTGCATTTGTTCATGGTTTCTGCATGTGTGCATAAGTGGATAGTAGACACTCTTACAGGGAAGGCCAGGATACTGTGGCAGATGTGATGAGACAGAACCTGGGACGAGTACAACTGGTTGCGACTTGCCTTGTCCCCGCCAAAAAAGGGCCCGTATTTGCTTAACATGTAAAGCTACTGCAGTTGAAATGAGGGAGAAAAAAGCACTTACCGCTCTGCCGTAATTCGTCCTCGGCCAGATAACGTAAAAGAATGAGGGGGGAATTGCATTGCATTTTTATACAATAAAGATGCAATGCATCATGGGACAGGGACGCAATGAATTATGGGATCGCATGAAGACGCAAGGGATTATGGGTATATGGACAAATATAAAAGCAACTAATTTTTTGCAGGGGGGGGGTTCTTTGAGTGACGTTCACAGTTGTCGACTGGAAAAGTCTGTTAGTGTGATTTTGAGACAGAACTCAAGAAGGATCTCGAGGTTGGAATACCAGCTGGAAGAGCTTGAATTTACTCGCTGGTTGCTGTTTTCTTTTTATTTCACCACAGAGACATACAAAGGCTGCGAGCAAAATGCTCATTCAAAGGTAGCTAGACACACTGGGAAAGTTGGAAAGTGAGTACAACTTATCAGTGGATATACAGCTGGTTAGATCAAATTGGAACAAGGCAGATAATTTAACAAGGGTACCCCAGAGATGGCTTGACGCTGTTAAGAAAGAGGTAGAGCCGGTAGGACATGTCTGTGCAACATCAGCGAGTGACTGTAACTCAGATTTACTAAAATCTGTTCATTGCCAAAACGGACTCTATATTTTGTGGGCAGATTGATCCCTCCGTATCCAAGGCTGCTGTCAGGGCAGTGGTCAGAGAATGCAAGGAGTATCAGCAACTCAGTACCTGTGCAATGGCCAAATTGACAACTGAGTGTGAGCAAAGTGTGGCACTGTGTTTGAATGACATCACCCATCATAATAGAACTCACTATCTAACTATAATTGACTGTGGCCCAACCCGTTTCACTATTTGGCGTCATCTGCATCGAGAGGATTCCGCAAGCGTGATTGACCACTTGTGCATGTTGTTCTTTGAACGTGGACCTCCGACGGAACTCCTCACTGACAATGACACTGCATTCCGCAGGGGACTATTTAAAGATTTTTTTGATTTGTGGGGAGTCTACTTCAGATTTCGCTGCGCATATGTCCTATCAGGAAATGGAATAATCAAGCAATGTCATCAAAGCATCAAGAGAATCGCTGCCAGGAAGCAGTGTTCCATAATGGAAGCAGTATATTGACACAACGTTACTCTGAAGACAATGTATCACCCTCAACTGTGCTGGCTAACATGATTTACCGGTACAAAGTCCGGCTAAGAGGAATTGACGTGAGGTGTTCAACTGAATGAATAAAAGAGTGAGCGCTGTATGAACTGCGCAATCGCATGTGGGTAAAAGCCCCACATAGCTGGTGTACAATTTGGTACTGGGTGAAGCATGTCACTGGAATAAGTAACTTGCGCTCTGTGCTGGTTGATGGAATACCAAGACATGTAAAAGACTTGTGCCGCCATGTAGGTTCAGATACTTCAACAAATGACAATAGCAGTGAGTGCTCAGGAAGTGAAAGAAGAATCACCATCGGAAGTAGGGCTAGCACCTCTTCAGATGGCGAAGACTCTGTGCGTGAGGTTGTCAGATCAGAAGAATCCTCCGAAGATGAGTCTTCAGAACATGCCACACAATCCCCTCCAACAGTCGCCCCGCTCCGGAGAAGCTCAAGAATAAAGAGGCCCGCCCATGAGTGTCACTTATGTGACAGGGGGGAGTGTAGCGAAAGAGATAATTAGTTACTTCAAAAAAGAGTTTGTGTTTTGTGTGCGATCTGCCAAAGAAAAATTACCAAAAAGTAGTTAGCATAAAAATCCACTTTAAGGACTAGAATCTATGCTAATGTTCTTCCCTCCTCTGAATGGCATGACCAATCAGAAAGATCTCTCAGTGAACAAAAGCTATTGTTCTTCACTTATAAAGGCAGGAGATTTTCTGAGCTCGGGAGACAAACATTAGCATAGATTCTTTATAGACTCTTTCAGCAATAACTGACAATACTGGTAATTCAACCTAGAGCATTGAAAACCATATTGTTTGCTTGAAAGAAGGACTTGCAAGTTAAGATTCTTAACCAATCCAGGGTTGATTAGAGCCTCCTGTACTTTGCCAAAGTTTGGTAGAGAAAAGTAATAGGTTAATATTTCAAAAGATCAGATAGTTCACCAGATTTCTTCAAAACTGGAACTACAGAAAAGGATTTTCAACAATCTGGAAAGCAAGAAGCAGCAAGGAATGTAGAGCTTGGAAAGAACTGGAGCCAATTCAAAGGCATAATTTATAAGGAAAATTGCAGGGATACTATCAAGTCCACATGGTTTGTAGGAATCAAGATTGGAGAAGATAGCAAAAACCATTGAAGGAGTTATGTGCATATCACTGAATAGAGACTCAATTCTAAATGGTAAGTCAGGCAAAAATACTTCTGATAAGTTTAGAGGGGAATTGCAAGAGAACTTGGCAATGCATCCTACTTTATTGGCAGAAGATGATAGCACTTCAAATTGATTGAAGAGAGGAGGGATTGAGGACTTACTCTCACTTAAAACACACAACATTTACAAAATAATAAAACAATTGTATATAAAATACAAGGATTATTTGTCTATATATGTTTGAGAATAACAACTCCCATAACACTGACAATGGAAAAAAATACATTTTTTGAGAAACGTGTGGTTTGTGTTTAGCTAACTGTATGTACAAATAGGCTATTTCCAATTATATAACATAGATTGTAAAAACAGTAGTCAATAATTTTGATTTCCTCAGCAAATGAAATTTAGTAATCTATTTCCAATGAAAAATTAACAAGTTATTTACAAATAGTTATTGTCTAAAGCAATCTCATAAAATTTTACAGAAAATTCTGATATTATAAAAATTGAAATTTTTAGCATCATATGTTGTCTTACATACACTTCCAGTCCAGAAATATAAATATGATTTGACTTCAGAATGTGACAAAACTGAAGGAATATTATCATTGTTTATGGCTAAAAGAGAAAAATGTTAGTGCTGTCAGTGGTCAAATATAATTAGCAAGGAAACAGATATTACAAATTTAACTTCCTTATTGCTTAAGAGAGTTTTTGCCTGAGAAAAGAACAAAGTTCCATTTTCCAATAAGTCAAGTCATTGGAATCCAGGGGCCAAATAACTGGCTTTCCTGCAATTCTCTACTGATATTGGCAACCATATGTGTCTGCTGGAAAAGTCACAAACAGAAGCCCAAGCAATTATAGCTGCAGGTTTGTTTTTCTTCTTTCACTGTGATTTTTGTCATACAATTTCTAATCACAAGAGAAAAGACGAAGGTCAATTGAATCACTTAATGAGATTAATTCATTAAATAAACAAAAGAAATTGTAGCATATTCATAATCCAATTATGATATTGTGGGAATTGGTTTTCTGCCTTCAGGATTGGGAGGGAATTTTTTGTTATATTTTCCTGGACATTTGTTCTTATTTGAAAGACAGTGTCACTTCCTTTAGTGCCTGCCTCTGAGGTCAAAGGCATTCACCAAAGACACAACTAATTTTAGACTAAAAAACAGCACCTTTTACATCCAGTCTTTGAGAATGTGGTCTAAGGAGACACACTTTCCTATTCCAAAGTATGAACTTGTCAAAGTCCTGGGAGTTTGTTGCCATTGTAAATCATTAGTATATTGAAAATGATTCTGTTGATATACTTCAAGGAGTTGAATGGTTTTGTTTCAATTTTAATAGGCATTTTTTTTATTTCTACTGTAAATGACTAAAACAAAAATGAGAAAGTGCAGAGTATCAGGGTTGATCCAAATAAGCATATCGATCAACTGACTTATTCAGATCAAACAACTTTCTACAAAATATTTACTGTTTGTTATAAATAATAAACTGTAATTTAGATCACTGTAAATATTTCAAGAGTTTTTCTTTGCTTGAGTTTATGGAAAAAAATTTCATCAAAAAGTTGAACCTTTGACTTCTTCATCTTTTGTCTTCTGCAAAACAAAACCTCCATAGTCAAATACTCCATTAGTCAATGCAGTTTAATGGCTGAAAGGTTAGCAAATTGTATACAGATCTTTGCTAAGCTTAACTTAGTTTGGCACAAGGCCATAATTGTGGGGGCAATAGGTGAAGATCAAATTCATGACAATTTTGTAAGAATAATTTGCTAGTCCCTGCTCTAAGCTAAAGCCACTCTTGCAACTCATACAATGAATTACACTTGCCACCTCCCTAGAGTCTCAGAAGAGTATATACCAATATGTCTAGGAAGTGCCTGAAAACCATGAGTAATGACAAACCTTATATATGTGGCATGTCCCTTCAGGACGTGGATGACCATGGCTCTCTACAGCTGCTTATCCCCTGTATACCTTGGCGGCATTCCTCTCTTTGTCAAGTCTCCTGCACCCTGTTCCGCCATTCTCACAAGCTTGTCAAGTATGTAGCCCACTGCTTTTCCCTATCCTTGCCCTTGATATGCCCTGTGAAGGTCAAGTTCTTCAAACCCTCTTTCCTCATTATATGTCCAAGAAATTTCACTGTCTCTTTCTTAGTATAAGTGTTCTTTTTGCTAACATTTTCTTTAAGACCATCTCGTTGCTTATTTACTTCATCTATGGAATTTTCAGTATCCTTTTTTAGAACTACATTTCTGTTGCCTTTAGTTTTCTCTTCATCTGTGGGGAGATTGTCTTGCATTCTCTGTCATATATAATAGGCTTGATATCACATAGCAATTAAGTACTCTTTTCTTTGTTTATAATGAAATTTTCTTGTTTTTTTTACTCTTTTGTTTAGCTTCCCAGATATTTAAACATCTTTACTTGTTTGATGCTGACATCATAACATACAATAAAAGCTTAATTTATAAATTAGACACAATTAGAGATTAACAACAATAACTAATAATAAAAAGGAACAATTATAATAATATACTATAATAAAATCTATGTGAAAGAATGTTTGTCTTTTCTTTGCTTATTAAAAACTTTCAGCTTTTCACTTAAAAGAAGCACTTTACAGTTTCCTTTTTACCATTTCCAAATTGCTAGCTTCACTGCTCTTGCATTTTGTGATCATTAATTTATGATTTTTTTTCTTACAGTAAGGTCCCCCTGTATGAGGCCTGGGAGCTGCTCAAGATAGAGAGTTACATTAAGGTGTAGTTTTTTTATGAATAGGAGGGGAAGATAATGGTTAACTCTAGACTTGAACAGATTAAAATTGTAGTGATCGGGGAAACCTCCTCTTGAGAGTCTGTTCCACAGAGCAGTGATTTGGGGGAAGCAGCTGTTTAAGTGGAACTTACTTTTGAGCAATGGAATATAGAGCGAATGTGAATCATTTGTTACAATGTAAGTGGTATAGTGGGTCCTAGCAGTGAAGGGTTAGACCCTTGCAAACACAAGGAATGTAGTTCATCCAAGCACTTTCTATAGAAATAATGATAGAGAAGTGAAAGTGGGGAAAAAACTAAAGGGAAAGATGGTGTGAATTCTGACCTGATAGCTCAGCCCCACATAACCCAGTTTGGTCAGAGATAAGTGATGGAGCTCAATCAGAGAGCAGCCCTTCCAACAGGAGGGAAATGGCCGTGGATTTTGGACCATGGCTAATTAAAACTGCAGAAACTGAATTGTCCTGTTGAAAATATTACAGGGAGTGCAGTTTTCCATCTCTCCTTTGTTGCTCTGATACTTGTCCAATATACACAGACACATGATACCGAAATATAAATACTCAGACCAACAGGAGATTAGCAATGGATTTCAGTACAATTTTACATCATATAGTTGGTTATTTATGTCACATTGGAGAAATAGTCTTCTTTGATTTCTCAGCTCTCATTGTTGTTATTTCAGGATGGTTTATATCTCAAACTATAAATACACACACACATATAAGCTTTGAAACAAACTCAGTCATTTTTAAAACTAGATCTCAAAAGCCTTTTTTTCTGCTAAAGAAATCGATATTTGTTAACTGCTCATAAAACTGGCTGGAGTCTAAGACTATAAATTTGTACTTTAAACATTAGTAAGAATTTTGCAAACTCATGATGACTAGAGTCAGTTGAGTCCTTCAAATGTTCCATACATGCAATGATATGAATATATGTATCTGAAGACTTGATATCTAACTTATACCCATTCTAATAATAAATGTTAGTAGTTAAAACCACCATCAGTTTACAGCAAAAACTTTCCACAGAGAATTTGTTGACCTTCTATTCTTACAAGTCATTGCTACTAAATGTCTCCCTCTTTTTGTCCAAATTCACTTAGACCTACTGAAGATCAGTTCACTGTTGCAATCAGGCCCCACATCTTTTCAGAAATAAGATAAAAGTTTTTCTGACTTAAGGACTATGAATATTCTTCTAAAAGAAAATAATGAATTTCCCACTTTCTCACAATGGACAGAGATTACAGTGAATATAAAAAGCACAATCTAGCTCTGCAGATCACCTCTTATCCCAATCATAACAGAGACTATGCTAAATTCAAAACATCACATTGTGATGAATGTAGAAAAGAACATTATTCCTTTTATACTTGAAGATAAACTAATTCTGAATAAAGAAGCATGCACAAATTTGATCTCCAAAACTTTGGTGGCAAGTTGATTAAAAGTTAATTTTTTCTAAGTCAGTTCAGAAAGAATTCTGATAAATCAGATAAAAGAATTATTAATTCTTGTTTGAATTTTGTTAGATGGTGAGGGTGGAGGGTAACCTTTGGACTAATTTGTCTCTTGTTTTTCTGAGAATTTTAAACTGTATACACTTTGGTCTTCATTAAGGTCTCTGTAGGAGCCTAAGTTCATTGCCTCTTCCTTCCTGCACATGAACACCCAAAATAGGATTTGGCAACATTCTGGAGCAGCATATGTCTGAGGAAGGCTGCAGTATACACAGCTGAAGCATATAAAAAAAAATCCCACAAAAATATGGAAATTACTTAAAAGAAAAGCATACATTCTTTTAAACATGTTTCCTTACATTTTTTTTTACTGGGTTTATTATGAATATAAAAGAAGAAATGTAGTCCCAAGGCTTTTTAATACTATATTCTTTATAATCAAATACATTAATAAGACAAGTGGACAGAGCATACATTGAAGATAAGACAAATGACAAAATACAAAAAAAAAAAAAAAAAATTACAAACATAACTGCCCAAGTCTTTATTGCCTTCACAGATCATACATTTAATATATTTGATAACACAAAGCTGAGGTGATACACAGTTTCATTCTTTACATTGTTTAACACAGGAATTGGTCAGATAGAATTTTCTGGCACAAGGGAATATTGCTTAGCAACCAGATGTCGATAGATTCCAAACTCTCAAAAGACCTTTAGATAGTAGAATAAGATGCAAATAAAAACAAACATTAAAAAGAAAGACATTGTTCCACCAATATGTAATGAAAGGAAAAGATAACATCATTAAAGAACAACACTGAGACAGTTCAGTTTAAGAATTCTGTCAAAGAAAAAGGAGTAGTGAACTGGTAACTGAAAGGTCTATGACTTTAATCCCCAATGCTTGAAAAATGGCACTCTTTAGCAATAACTGAAAAAAAACTTGTCTTAGAATCAGAACTTACAATCAGAAGTAATAAGTTGTTCAGTTGTTGGTCTATCATAAAATCTACTTTTTTTTATCCCAATGATAAACACAGATCCAAAGACAAAAAGTCAATAAACTAATATGTAAACATGATTTTGTCAGTCTGTACCTCCTTTAATCTGCATCACCCTTTAGGATGTAGGCAATCAAGGCTCTCCATCCTTTTCTCTTAATATCTTCTAATCTTTGCATTGCCATTGATTGTTCTTGAGAAGACAGTAGAATGTTTTTCATTTCTTCATCATTTTCTTCATCATGTTGTTTTTCTAGACTGGTTGCAAATCACAGCAAGAGAGATCAGTCAGTTTTGTAAGTTAACCCAAAGCTGGAGTAAGAGTACTGAATTCATACCTTTCCCAAGGCTATTAGTGTAAAATATGGCAAAAGGTCCTAAATTTGATTTCATTTTCTATGCTGTTAACTTATAGGTTGTGTTTACCTCTTCAGAAATAGATACCAGATCAATCAAAATTATAAAAACACATTTTTGGGGTGGGGAAGGAGGAATTTGAAATATTTAATCAGAAATAAAACAATTTAGCATAAAATAAATTTGTAAATCTAGCCATTTAATTTTCTTGATATTTTTTGCCCTAAAAATAAATCAACTCTTACTGAAATTATTTATTAGTGAAATTTAGTCATTATGTATCTGTATATGTAGTTTGGTTTCACTTAATGGAATAAAGCATTTTGTTAAACAATTGTGATGTAAACATTTAAGAAAAGGTGCCAAAGTATGGTAGATTTTAAGCTAAAAAACAGGGCAGAACCTGGATGATTTTAAAGTCAGTAAAAAAAACAAAGATCAACTGACCTCTTTTCATAGGTGGTTGAGAAAGAAGCAGAATTTGAATTGTTAGAATGGCAGTTCTTTCGATGGTGCCTGCTACTTGAGGTAAAAGTGCCATTGCTGGATGTATCAGAGTTGAGAATTAGTTCACTTGTCACCCAATCAGGGACTTTACTTGAAGACTGTCAAGAGAAAAAAAAAAATGAAGATTTTTTTTTATCAAAATAAAGTTTTATTAAATGATGTTTAAAAGTAATTAATTGAAACCGCATTGTTATCAACATCCAAAGTGAAATACATACACAACCAACAGTAAGCATCAGCGGCGATGTGTGCAAGAAAAGATAGTTTTTGTATAGAGGATGGGTTAAATGGGAAACTGGTTGGTCTAATTGTAGTCACAGTGCCTAACATTACCTATTTTATTAGTCAACTAAATGTCTTTTCTCTATCTATGGATGATATGTATACAGTTAAATACTAAAGTTATTTCAAAATAATTGCCTTAAACAAATCTTAATGCAGACATGTTGCAAACTGAATGATCTTGCTTTTTTTAATATTCTGTCCATTACTAGTGTTTATCTGTACTTCCATAATAGGGCAGTTTTATACTCATTCCTAACTTTAACTTAAAGCCTGTCTTTGTGAGTGTTTTAGAAAGAAGCAGGGTTTTTATTACAGAAAAAAAAGCTCAAATTATTGATTCAAATTTCTAAATTAACTATAACCTATATTAAATGATCATATTTATTTATATGGTTGTTACATAACGCAGCAAAAATAGCACATTGTAATACAATTTTTCTTTGCACACAACCATTAAAATGCTTTAACTTGGTGACTAAAAGCAGCTTCCAATCTATCAGCAATAATGGCATACCAACAGTGAAAATATTTTACTACGACTACTACTAATCTAATAAATGTGAAAGTCAGTGTGTCACACTTTTTCAACTTTACTCTCAATATATCATACCATTTTGGAATCAGGCCAACTTTGTGAGCAAATTAAAAACAATCCAGACCAGATCCGGAGCAGCAATCCGGAAATTTTGCATTCCCATTATTCCTATTTTTACTGGTGAATTTTTATGTGATTTTTTTGTGAAAAATTTTGTTAATAAAATAAATAATTAAATAATTGTTTGTACAGAAAGTAAAGATAGTGAATTTTCTAAGCATAGCTTAGATTTAGCAAAAGGCTGAAAGAATGGAGCAGCCAGTGTGGATCAAATTCACTATTTAGTTATAATTGGTTTAGTTAGACAAGTTTACTAACAATTACACCACATCAAAGCTTTTCCATTTAGGATTAATAAATACAATTTTAAATTAATAATAATATCACTTGACCACTACAAATTAATACAGAATTTTAAAAGCTTTAAAAATTTATAAATTATTCTAATGAAAATTAAAAAGAAATGAAACAATTCTTGTAAAAGTTCACTTTTCATATGACATAATATATTTTTATACATCAAAAGCTTTTCTAATTAAATAATATCTTAGCTTTACTGTATTTTTTATTTTACGATTCAGAGCAGATTTTCTGTAACTGAGGGTTCAGTTTGACAAAAAAAATTTCATAATTTAAATTCTCCAAAGATTTGTCCTTATAACTAATATAGACTACAAAAAATTTCATGAGATAATCTATATAATAAATGCGAATGTCAGTGTTCACACTTTTTCAACTTTACTCCTAGAGGCCGTAGCCCAATATATGATACCATTTTGGAATCAGGCCAAACATTCTGAGCTGGATCCAAACCCACAATTCTGAAGTTTTGGATTCCCAAGTTTTCAGTGCTCAGTTGTTTTCAAAAATTATTGTTTTTTGTACAATAACAATTTTTATAACTTGGAAATAAATTTGGGAATAATCAAAATTAATTGCAAAATGCAGCAAAAGTCACCCATGAAATAAAAATAATTGTTTGTACAGAAAGTAAGGACCTATGTACATCAAATTGTCTTTAAATTAAGTGGAGGCAAAAAAATTATTGTTGAACTTTTAAAAGGTAATCTTAAATATTAATGCAATACTTAAATGCAGTAATCAATTTTGAATTCTTCTCTAGTTTATTGTTTCCTATTGCATCTACTGTTCCTTACCTATTTTGATGAAGGCCTAATGAAGGAGCTAGCTTATATGCCACATGAAAGGGCATATTTTAAGCTACTAATAATAATAAATCTCAGTGATAATTATTTTTCTCTTATGTGTCATGTCTTTTCAGGACATATGCAATCAGTGCTCTCCATGACAATCTCTCCTTTTGTAGCTCTACACAATGTTTGTCTTTTTACTATTCCTTCATCATTATGCATTTATACAAGCTTCTTAGGTTACTCATTGTTTACCTCATTGTTCCTTTTGCTTTTATGTCCTCTGAGTGCAAAATTCTTGAAACACTCTTTCATGATTATAAGTCCCAGAAATTTCAACTGATCCTAATAGAAGTATGTTTTTTGTTTTCATTTTCATTAAAACTTCCTCATTGTTTACACCTTCCATCCATGGTATTCTCAACATATTTTTTGCTTCAAGTCTCTTCTTCACCTGTGAGGAAATTGTCCAGCATCCCCTGCCATATAAGAGGATTGATATTATGTAGGTATTTAGCACTATTTTCTTTGTTTCTAATGAAATTCTCCTGCTTCTTAAGACTTTGTTTCACTTTTCAAAGGCATCTTTTGCTATTCTAATGTGCACAGTTTTCATGTCCAATTTTCCATTGATATCCCAGTTCTATTTAAATGTCTCTACTACTTTCATTCTGATGTCTCTAATTCATAACACCTCGATCTTGAACTATCCCTCTTTCTAATGATTATACATTCTGTTTTCGTGTAATCAGAGGTTTGTTTTCCTTTACTGTCTTGTCAAGGAGGTCCTGCAATTTACTGTCATTTGTCCGTCTTTCTCTCACAGAATTTAGGTTAACATATGTTATAGTTTTCAGACACTTTCCAACAGTGTCACATGCTAGGATCATCATCCCAGACCAATATTTTCAAGAATTCACCTTTCATGACTAGTCAACTATGGTGAGATTCAAAGCTGGATCTTGTGGGCAAAATGCCAACATTCTAACCACTCAGCCATACACCAGTAACATAATAATAAAGTGCAAAATATCAACTTTATCAATTCTTTATCAGTCTCTAATAGTCATAGTAAAGATATTCTCTTGCTTGAGTTAAAGAAACTTTGTTATATATAAACTGCAACAATAATGAAGCAGAAGTAAAATAACAAAGAAAAAAGAATTTAACATTCTATGAAATTAATTACCAGAACTGAAAATGAAATAACAAGAACAACAAACAATGAGTTCTAAGAATTTTAAGTGCTTCTTATAAAGGCTACATTAAAATTGTCAGTGATAAGCCAGAGCACAAAACATTAATATGATTAGAGGAATATATATATGTGTGTGTGTGTGTGTAGATTACTTATATAAATTAAAAATAAAAAAAATGTATACTTATAATGAGGAAAAGTAAGTGAAAAAACAAAGAAACAATTTAATAATAGCAAAAGCCCAGTTTGAAAAGTGGAAACAGAATGGTTGATTGGCAGAAGAATCATGTGAGATGGGGAGGAATGAGTAAGAATTTATTTATCAATGTTGTTTATAGAAGACACAAGATGATGAAAAGATTATTCTGTGATGTGAAATTCTGTCATCTTGAAACGTTTCTTTTGATGATGTTCCTCCTTTCTTGGAAATTTCAGGATGATATCAAATTAATGTACAGCAAGACATTTGAAGATGTGAGAGTAATGCACTTTAGATGTTGATTAATCTCAAGTGTTATTATGTATTATGGTGATTTGTCTATTAAGTTATTATGCTTTGCTGTAGTCTCTCATCTAGAAGATAGATAGATATATAGAAGATACACTGTTTTACCTAGAAAAATAATTAGAGAATAAAAACAATTTGTAAAAGAGAAAAAGAAGGTATTTTTTTCAAAGTGAAAAGAAACACTTTATGTTATACTGGATGACCATTTTGTTGTCAAAATTACACAAAATGAAAATGAATAATATATGAGCCTTTGCAGATGTTAATTATTATTTTCTATATGATATTATGATATGCTATTTTATTATTAATCATTGTCATGAAAATTGAAACAGCACAAATTGCTAGTATAATTCATTGAGGAAGGAATGTCTTTTGCACACAAATTATTATAAATGCTACATAACTATTATTAATAGGCATTATTATACGTAATAAAATGGCTAATTAAATAAATAATTAGGTAAGATGAAACAATACATAAAATTTATCTTTTAATGTATAGTAGTACGTGAGTGAGAGAGAGAGAGAGAGAGAGAGACCATAGGTGCAAATGAAACAAAGAAAAGCATGTTGAATTGCTATTTAATATCAATTCTCGTATATGACATCAATCTTTATATGATGGACAACTTCATTGCAGATGAAGAGGTGACTTGGTGCAAGAGAGATGTGGTCCTACAGAAGGATGTTGAGAAGACCATGAACAGAACATGTATTAACAAGGAAGTCTTAAGGACATAGAAACAAAAAGAACTACTTAGAATCAAAAAGAGGCAGTTGAAATTGCTGGGACACATAATGAGAAAAAAAGGCCTAGGGAACTAGACACTCACAAGACATACGAGGAGCAGAGAGAAACATCAAGTAACTTATTTAATGAGCTTGTGAAATGAATAGCAAACAGGTACAGGGAGAGATAATAAGGGAACATAGACTGTTTAGAGTTACAAAAAAACAAAAACAAGAAGCTATGGAGAGTCATGATTGCCAATATCCCAAAGAGACATGGTAACGAAAAAGAAGAAATCTGTAAATGATCAAATATTTCAGAAATGGAAATTTCCTATTGACCAATGCTCCATAGGGAGACCAGTTGAGGCTGATAGTAATTAAATGATGACATTACTTGAGAATAATCACTGCTATATGATGTGCAAGATAGCCAACATACTTCAAGCATTCAAATCAAGTATAGAAAACCATCATTTATACCAAGCTGCTTTGAAGTGTGTGACTTTTACATAAAAAAAAAACAACTTGATTAGATTTTAAATGTTCCACGTCTTGATACTTTATAACAATGCAGAATATAAGAGAATGTGGCACACATGAAATGAACCACCATTACCAAAGTCTGGTCTTTAAACAAGGAATTTCATTGAACAATCTTGTTTCAAATTAGACCAGATAAAGACAATAATCTGCAAAAAATCTTAAGGAAGTGGTTTATAGAAAAGATATAGCATTCCCTCAGGATAATGCTAGCTGCTCATTTCTCTAGTAACAAAAAAATCTTTTGCATCTTAGATTATTATAATTATTATTTACAGATTTCATGTAAAAAAAATTATTTTTCTTTGTCACTCAATATTATGCATATGTGAAATCAATTCCCTTGTGAATTTCAATGGAGTTATATCCAATTGTTTATTATATAAATTCATTTCAATTAGTTATTGCACATTTTTTTTTTATAATTTTGTTAATATTCTCTTCCAACAAAAAAATTGTTTTTTTGATGATAAAATGGTTTGACATTATGTTAAGCTTATGTTATAAATAACAAATGAAGCATGTTACTAGATTTATTGGACAGACATTACAAACCAATTTGCTGGTGAAGAAAATGTGGTTCTCACTCAGGAACTAACACTTGTGTCCGACTAAGCTATGTAAACATCTATGGGCACCTCCTGTAGTGTGCTAGTTACTAAGCTCATCTCATAGACCAAAAGTACTAAACTGCTATAGAATATCAATCTTCTTATATAGCAGGGAACACTAGACAATCTCCTCACAGATGAAGAGGAGACTTGAAGTAACAGAAGGTGTGGTTCTACAGGAAGATGCTGAGAGTATCAGGGTGGAAGCTAGTGAGTAATGAGGAAATTTTAAGGAAATTAGGAAACAAAAGAGAAACTTAGTTAGAATCAGAAAGATTCCAAGACACATAAAAAAGAAATGTTTATTGAATCATGGGATAATATTGAAGGTGAGTGGGTAGAGGGAAACAGCAAGAGACTTGGCCTAAAGGGTTAGTGTAAATGGATAACAGATTGGAGAATAGGAGAGATAGAAAGGAAACAAACATTGCTTTGAGCTACAAACTATAGTAAAGTGTGGAGAATCATGATGATCAACACACTGACATGGCAAATAAAAGAAGGAAGTTCACTAAAGACTCCACCACTATAGCCTTGTGCCACACTAAACTGAGTAAATAACTACAATTATAAGATATCATGGATTGTTTCTTTATTTTGCCTTAAATAGTTGTTTTCCATCAATACAAAGGGCTGGATTTTTTATTTTCTAGGCAGGCAAAATAGCCTACTCAAAAAAATTAGCACAACAGAATCTGCCTATCCCTATTTTTTACCCTTTGGTCCTGAGGTGCACTAAATTAAGCTGAGTAAATATCTTTAAAGCAGGTCTTTCCTATTTTTCAGATTGACATAGCACAATCTTCCTACTTCCATTTCTTACTTGTCCTCTTCACTTGGAAGCAATATTTCCTCCTTAACTTCTTGCATTTGTATTAGATAATCTTAGCAAATAGGAAGAAAGTTTACTGTATTTATTGACATGTAAGAATCCTTGCCATTTGCACTTAATTAAGTACAGTATTATGCTAGGTTCAAGTAAACATTAGGCCAAACAGATATCCAATTTTGCATAAAAGGCTCAGGAGATCATTTTTGTGGCATTTTTCTTTTTAAAAAAGTGGGGTTTTATATGCCATCAAATATAGCAATTCTAACTTCTTCCTCTTTAACTTATTTAAGCCATTATACAGCCTTTAACCCTCTGTTCATCCAGTTGAGGGTTTCAATACCTACAAAATACTTTTTTCCTTAATTCAAGGCAAGTTCAATTTTCATGATGAGTCAAGTAGCTTTCTGAATGCCTGTGTCAAGTAAGTGTAAAAAGTTTTTGGCTTTAGTCAGAATATTCTATGAATTAGAAGTTTTATTTGTTTAGTGAAAATAAAATGAAACCTATTTTTGCATATAGGAATTTTGGAAACTTAAAATTCATTTTTAATATTGACCTTTTTACAAGTTTTTTTTTCAAAATAAAAACTTCAGTTTTTTTTTGTTTCATTTTTATTTATCCCATAAAAACCAGAAAGAACACTCAAGACAATATATAACAAGAATATGAAGAACTAAACAATATATCTATAAAATTTAAAATGAGGTGTTTGAAAGCTGCACAGTTTTAATGTAACAATGCTTTACAACACTAAAAGAGGGTTATGTTGAATTTCTTATTAGAGATTTCATGAATTGTGCTTTATTTAGTGAAAAAAGCATTGCATTTTTTTTGTTTTAAAATTACAAATTGAACAGTCATTTCTTACTTTAATCTGGATGTTATTCATTATTGATTAAGCAAGTATAATGTACATTTTGTTAATTTCATAATTGAATTATGTCCTTCTTGTCAAATGTTTACTTTTATTATGACTTTTGTTGTTACTTAATTCAAAATATTTTGTTTGCATTTATTTCTTTTTGAATCCTTTAAAAGTTTGCACCTGTTCTGTCTGAAAACAGCCAAGCAAAAACTTCCTTGCATCATGTAAAATAAATTGATCTATTTGAATTCTATGCACATATGTATTATTCTCTGAATTAGTATTATCATCAAAAATGCTCACCAAGCTGAAATCATAGGAAGATGGTCGAAAAATCTGTTGATCAAATTTGGCAATCTGAAAGAAGAAAAAAATGAACATTCAAAAAATCAGTCTTTAGTTTATTGCATATATTGTGGAAATTTTAAAAAGATTCATATCTTGAATTACGGAATATATTTTTTTCAATTGATCTTGTCACAGCCTTCTTTAGGTCTACAATCTGTAAAAAAAAATGATATCCTTTTTTAACAAAAATAAAAGTCAAACATATGTAATATATTCAATGGCTTGATTCATTTCCTGAAAGGCTAAGAACACAAATGATACTCTTCACAGAAGGTTTAGGTGTTAATTGTCAGTATTTTTGTGTCTATCTCAACGTATACCTGCATTGCTCAAATTGCTGAAAATGTATCAGTTGTATGGAAATTGCTGTAAATATGCTGAGCTGGGCATCATTTTCTGTTTAAAATCTATTTTTTTAAAAACAAAAAAAAATTTCCTTATGGACTGTATACCTGAAGAAAGCAGGAGAATGGGTTAGCACAAAAGTCCTGGTAGCAACAGCAAAAAATAAATAAATAAATAACCAACAAAAGAACAAGTTTCAAACAACTTTTGGAATGAGAAGAATTCTTCTCAAAATTATAGACTGTGACATTGATGATCTTTATAGCAGAAAAAGGAATATTAAAAATTAATTTTCACAAGAATTATTATAGTTTAATTTAATTAACTTATACAATGAGACGATGCCAAGAGGATTAGATGGCTAACTGTTATGGAGTGGTTTCATAGGGGAGGCTTGTATTTGTACTAAGTTGGTCCTAAAATAGGTTCAATGTACAAAATGTTAGGAACTTGATATAATAGGTAATGACGCAGAGTAATCTAGTTGCGGTCGCTGTTAATTTAGTATCCGACTAACGGTTGTCCGGCATCGACTGACTGACCGACCCACTGAGCGACTTCTCGTTACTATTAATACTCCTACTTATTATAGGTGGGAGAGTCTATTAACTATTGAATAGGTGTGTTCCACTATAACATTCCCCCTAAAACAGTTTTCTTTATTTATTTTTCATTTTTTACAGGAAATATGAAGAAAAAACAACAAAATCCATTTTTTTTTTTTTAGCAACATCATAGCGTATCTCCTACATTTTTTGATCCACTTTTAAATGATCAGTTGCCTTTCTTTTTTCTCCTGGATCGGCGTACCTCAGGTAAAATTGTTGCAGGCATTGTTAGATCAAATGTATTGAAAATCACCTCCATCGGCCTTTCTTCTGCAGGACCGCTGTCACCCACAACTGAAAAACGTTGTCTGATCTGGTTAGTGCACATGAATTTTTCACCTTTCACCAAGTACATCATATTACCAATCCGCTTTTCTATTTTTTGATACCTCCATAATGTTACCAGAAACAACCTTCCACTTTCAGCTTAAGGATGGAGTCACAGTTTCTGTAGGTTCTTCTTGTGGTTCTATTTGCTCAGCCTCTAGCTTACCTTTTGTTGATCTTGTGCTTCTTAATGTTTTCAGTGGTGACTTCAGTTGACTTAAATCATTAAATAATACTGCATGCCCTTGGCTATGGGTAACTCGCTCCCCAGTTTTTTTCGGTGTCGGCTTCATCTTTACTTTCTGGAGCTTATTTTTCACATATATCATCGGTGTTACCCATTCAACGTTTTTTAAATAAACCGGTTTTCTCTGATCTGTCCAATTCTTTATCTATCTGTTCAATTGAAGCAAACAGTACATTCCTTTTCTTTTTGAATAACGCCTGAGCATTTTTTTTTGGCTGAAATTTTGCCTCCATCTTGGTACACATTCCCAAACCTGGAGAAAAAAGAGTAGGAAATGTTTCTTTAAGTTTGTTTTCTAATTTTGGGGCTTCTGAGTTTAAACTTTCAACCTTGTAACAGAAAGAATTTATCAGTAGATCCCATAATTGGAATTCTGTTATCCAATTCATACCAAGTAAGTTCGTGGTATTTTCTATGACAAATAGTTTAGCTTTTCGCGTTTTTTCATTTAACATGATGTTTGTAACAAATTCTCCAATAAATTGTATTTTTTCTCCAGTCACTGACCTCGCAATTTTATTTCTCTTCATTAAAGTTGGTTTCCCCAATAGATAGGTTGGAACCAGTGTCGAGTTGCAGTTTTATTTTTTTATTACTTATTTCGACAGTAACAAATTTTCTGGTTATTCCATCTTTCACCTCGTCGGACTTTAATTTTCTTATTTTATTGTCTTTATTTTTTGACCTGCAGTGTGAGCTTTTATGACCCACTCTTTTACAGTTGAAACATTTTTTATTCCTAAAATTGCAGTGAAGTTCACCGCAAGCAAAACATGGCTTTGGGAGTTTTTGTTTATTTTTCTCTGGTATTTCACTTTTTGTTTGATAATCCGCAATTTTAGAATTCTTTTTGGTAGACTGACTTTCTTCTTTGTAGCATATTTTCCTTACATGCGAAATGCCAGACTGTTCTATCTTTTTTGAATCTTTCTTTACACTAACATATCTTGTGCAGTCTTCTGCTAACTTCTGTATCGTAATCCTTGGTTCGTTTTCCAATTTTGCCAGTACTAATTTTCTCAACTCTGCGTCTCTTTCCGATACCAGCCCTTGAACAAACACTAAGCACTTAAAATTGTCAGCGCTTAACTCTGCCAGCTTGAATTCTTCACGATGCTTATTCACATTGGCTGCGTACGTTATATAGTCTTGTTCGTCATCTTTCATCAGATTCAAACATTTCCATCTCTTGTGAAACAAAGATGTATTTTACTAAATAATTCACTTAATATATTTACCGCCTCGGTAAATGTCAACTTGCTAGTTTTTTTTGGTAAAATGTACTTTACCAATTTGTTATGCTCAGCAGTTCCTAACTTGCTTAAAAGAAGCCTAACCTTCTTTCCTTCAGACCACAAGTGGCAGTCCTCATTATACACGTCCGTATATTTTTTATAATACTCCTCAAAAGTTATCTCTTCATCTGGACTGTACGTGAATATTTCAATTGAATTCCATACTGTATTCTCTGGGAAAGAATCATTTTGTAGATTTTTCTCTTTCCTCTTCTCAGTTATTTCCAGAATTTTGTTTTGAAACTCCTTATGCATCTGTTCCATTTCTCATTGAAACTGCATCTGTCTATTAAAAGTTTCCTCCTGTAGTTGCATCTTGAATATCTTCTGTCGCTCTAATATTGTCATCTGTTGTTCTGTCTTGAGCTTGAAAAATTCCTGAAATATATTTTTGCATTCCTCTATCTTTGCAAAAGTTTGCACAATGCTTAAATATTGTAGAGGGGGGTCCTATGAATTTGCAATTTGTGACCTATTTGAGCAAACTGTCTTATCGAGAAGAAAAAAAAATTCTTTTCTCAGTTGAGAATAGAACTGATTTTTTCATCACTAAGTTGACATCTTGTCTTTCGAAAAACTTTGCTAAGTTTTTTTTTGTTTTTTTTAAATGGGAATCCGAGATTTTGTCGTGGAAATAATTGTGTCAAGCAAATTTTTTGTTTTTCCTCCATATGAGTATGAATTTCATCACCAAATGTGGTGAGCAAATTTTTTTTTTCTTCCATCGTATGAATCCGAATCCCTTCGCCAAATTATACTGTGGTGAATGAAATTTTTTTTTTTCTCTTCCACTGTATGAATCCGAATCCCTCGTAGCCAAATTTGTTATGGTGGGTGAATTTTTTTTTTTTTTCCTCCGAATGAGTACGAATTCCTAGTCACCCAATTTTTTATGGTGGGTGAATTTTTTTTTTTTTCTCTTCCACCATATGCATCCGAATATCTCATCGCCAAGTTATGGCAAACAAATTTTTTTTTCTTCCACCGAATGAATTCGAATCCCTCGTCGCCAAGTTTGTTATGGAGTGATTTCACAGTGGAGGCTTGTATTTGTACTAAGTCGGTCCTAAAATAGGTTCGACGTACAAAACATTAGGAACTTGATATAATAGGTAATGACACACAGTAATCTAGTTGCGGTCGCTGATACTTTAGTATCCAACTAACAGTTGTCCAGCATTGACTGACTGACCGACCCACTGAGTGACTTCTCATTACTATTACTACTCCTACTTATTATAGGTGGGAGAGTCTATTAACTATAGAATAGGTGTGTTCCACTATAACACTAACTAAACTTATTAGCAGACATAACTTTAACAACAGAGGTTATGCAAATGATATTGTGTTGATAGCAGCTTCAGAAGAAAAACTGAAAGAAATAGACAAGTGTGATGAAAACAAGAAAAGAGTAAATATTAACTGTAAGAAAACAAAATTCCTAATTGCTAGCAAAAGGGTTAACCAAAGTTGTGAGTTATGTATCAGGGATTTGAAAATTAGAAATTTAACTATCTGAGTAGTATAGTGAAAGATGATGGAAAGTGTGGGACAGATATCTGAATATTGAAAGATGCTTTTAAGAAACTAAGCAGAATATTAATGCCCTTAGAAATACAAGAAAGAATCTTACTATATAATGTCTACTCTCTTATATGATAGTGAAATGTGGATAAATTCATACCAAATACACTTTAAGCTATATATATGTGGTTCTATGAAAAAATATTAAAACACCATGGAAAGAAAATGCAAGAAATGAGGAATTTTTAAGAAGAATAAGAATGACAAAGAAATTACTGTTGCTAACAGAAATTGACATTTGAAATTTTGGAAAAATATAATGAAAAAATGTCGAGAATTTAGTACTCTTGTTGCAAATTAAAGGCAAGAAGGGAAGCAGTGAAAAGTAGCAAATAAACAACTTGGCAAGTTTAAGCAAATAGAGGAACAAGCATTACAATAAAAAATATGGGAAGATGTGGAGAGCCATCATTATCCACATCTTGAATGAACATGTTATATATATATATATATATATATATATATATATATATATATAGATAGAGAGAGAGAGATTATAATTTTATCTTTCAAATATCCAATGATAGTTATTAGAAAAGAGAAATTTAATTTAGTCACATCTACTATTGATAGACAGGCTAGACTATGTAATTAAATTGTCATGAGCAATTCTGTTCAAAATAGGCTTTTCTTGTTAATAAGCAAAATTAAAATCTAGAACATATACACATTTGCTTTCAATGAGATTTTTTTTAATTGTGCTACAAGTACATGTAGTTACAAAAGATGAAAATTTATTTCATGTATTCATGGGGTTTTATTATTTTCTTAAACTACTTCAAAAAATGAAATTTTCAAATGTTTTAACTTTTAATATTTGTATTCATCAGAGGAAATCAAATATTAGTGAAATATTTTTTAAAACTATATTCAGAAACTGTTCAAAAGTCAACTGCAAAATAAAAATAAGTAAATAATCAACAAAGAAAAATAACAAAAGATTTCATAAAAATAAATTTAGTAGACATTTTCCAAATTTCTTTCTTTGAATGTATGAGAGTTAGCTGAAAAGTCCATAGGCTGATCAAGATACTCTCATGGAATGTGACCAAATGAAGTTTATTTTTCATCATATTCCCCCTTGAAGTCTGCACCCTTTTTCCAACAGTGTTGCAGTGCTTTGATCCCACTAGTGAAGAAGCTGTCATCCTGTTGGTTAAAAGAGAAGATATGATATCACCATTACTGTGATACTGCTTTCTAGCCAATTTTTCTTCAGGTTGGAGAACTGATGATAGTCAGTTGGTGCCAAATCATGAGAATAGAGAGTGTAATCAACCTGTTCCAAGCCGCAGTCATGCACAGCAGCCATTGAAATGAAGGACCTTCACTGGACCATTGTTCTGATGAAACAAGACCGTTTTGTCATTTTTTCTGCACATTTGGTCTTAATAGCCTTTTGTAACTGCCTCAGTAAGTTGACACAGTACTCTCCACTGATGGTGTAGCCATTTTGAAGATAGCCAATAGACACAATACATTTTAAATCCCAAAGAAACAGAGGCCATCACCTTCCCTGCAGATGAAATAACCTTGGCTTTCTTTGAAGGAGGTGTTTCCACTGTACAGAATGTCCCTTTGTCTCTGGCTCAGTGATGAACTCAATGAACTTGGGTTAGAAATGTTCAAAGAAATCAGCTGGATCTGCCTCAATGTCAGATTTTCCCACGATGTGATCAGCCTGGTACACTTTTGATTATATGGCAGAAAGATTTGTCATAGCAAGTGCAGAATATTCTGAATTATCTCACAGGATATGCTAACAGAATTGGTGATATCAGTCATAGTCAATCGTCTGTCATCTATCACCATGTGGTGAATGCAATCAATGTTTTCCTTGGTGGTGGCAGCTGCATGACATCCAGACATTGGATTATCTTCAAGAATCTTAAATTTAGCTGCCCACTTTTACACTATTGAAAAAGCTGAAGTGTCATCCCCTAATGTAGCAACCATGTCAGCATGAATGTCTTTGGGGGCTAAAACCCTTTTTTTGCAGGTACTTGATAATACCACAATACCAAATTTTTTCCATTTTCAATTAAAGTATCGATTAGTTACTTTTGAAGTCTTCTTTGAATAGTCAGATGTCAGTTTAACTTGAAAGAAAACAATACAGTTAATAAGAAGAGTTGAAATGAAAGCATGCAAGATTTCACAGCTCTAGCATTATACCTTCTTAGTCAGTGTATGAATTTTTCAGCCCACCCACAATAATGTACACCTCTGCAGCATGAATTCAAATAAAAACTGGATCTTTTGACAGTAAAAGAAGTTTTAATCTTCATTTAGGAAGATTATGTTTTTTCTTCATTTTTATATCAATTTATTCACTTATTTCTTCTGGAGCATCTCTGATAATGAATGAACACCAAGTGAAAATAGAAAGAGAAGAGAATTTGGCACATTAATAAAAGATGAAAGTTTTTATTTTCACATTAATTTGTTTTTCTCATGATCTATTTAATATGTTGATTAAAGGCTACCTATATTTGTGAGTTTCATTTAGGAAAGAAAATCACAATTCAGATATTATTCAAAGTATTTGATAAACATGAAAGCAATTTTATTTAATTAAGAAAGAAACTTAAAAGAGAAATGATATAAGAAAAATATAAGTGCAGTGGAATAGATTTCTATATGTAATACCTTTTTATTGCATGCATTCATGTGCAAAGACTACAGATAAAATAAATTTTCCATTAAATGAAGATCACTTGGAAGTAGCCATTTTGTTCACATTCCCATTATTGTAAAAAAAAATTTCCAGAATAAAACTTTATTAGAAAATGAGAAAGAATGCTGCAAAAATTTATACAATTTTTAAAGTAAAATTATTTTTATTTCTAACTAATCAAAATTAATTTATAATGGACTGGGAAAATTGAATATAGATATTTCGAAGCATAAATTTGAAGAAGCATCAAAAGAAATGATACATAAAGGAATGTGATATTTAATTGAAAGATAATTATAATGAAAACAAAAAGCAAATATAGAGTTTAATATGCAGCCATTAAATCTGAAATAGGATTAAGATAAGCATTTTTATGAAATTTAATTTATGATCTTATGTGAAAGATGCTAAATGTGTCTCTACCACTTAAAGGCTAACTGCAAATTATGAATCCTGAAGGGAGGTAAAAAAAAAAAAAAGCCCTAAATCAGAAACGTTAAATACAGAAGATTAATGATTATTACATAAAACTATCCTCAAGTAATATATATATATATATATATATATATATATATATAGCTAACCTAATCTTTGAAGGTACTTATATCTTGAAAAGATAATGCTGACCAGAACACTATTGCAGTTTCGGGTGCCGAGGTTGCATCAGTTGGTTTCCTCCATAGGTTGGATTTTTCTTACTTGAAATTGAGCACTATTTTTATTGTGTGTGATTTTAACAAATATTTTTGTGTTTGTTTACAATATATATATATATATATATATATATATATATATATATATATATATATATAATAAAAAAGGCTCAAACACTAATATTCCATGGTTATAATTTATTACATTGGAATCATAATCACGATCCAATTCATCAGACCTACAAATTCAAAAAGAAATCGTAAAATATAACTTCGGGTATAAAAAACAAAATTTTAGTGAGTGTGTACGTGTGGGAGTGGGAAACAAGTGTGAGAGGGAAATGTATGAAAGCTCTAGAGAGAGGATGTAACAGAAAAAAGAACAGGAAGGCCTAAAGGTGAAGGTGGGGATTAAAATTTAACAGAGAAGTTTTAAAGAGGGGAGTTAAATAATGGTTTAAATGAATGGGATACAGATAAATATTAATTATTTTTCAATGCATAATTTGCTACCAATTCGCTGACCTAAATTAAAATTAAAAAACAGACACCAGAAACGTGTGTATACATTTGTGGTGACACTATGCACAATAAAAATCGATATGATCTAAACTTAAAATCCAGAAGATGAGAGAGAGAGAGGAAAAAAAAAAAGATGAGGGGGGGGACGAAAAACGAAGGGCATTTATGGGAGAACTGATATGCAATCAAGAAATTTGGCAAAGCAAGTAATATCACCTACAGGTTACAAATTTAACATAAACATATAAAAATTAATGAATATTTAATCTAGTAAGGACCTATTATTTATATGTCCAAAAACACATACGTAGATACACACATACACAATTTGAATTTGTAGGTCTGATGAATTGGATCATGATTACAATTCCAATGTAATAAATTATAACCATGGAACATTAGGGTTTTCTATTATATTCTTACTCTTTCCTGGACATTGAGTTCTACCTGGATTCTATTCTCTGGGAATTTATTTACATATATATATATATATATATATATATATATATATATATATATATATCATGGCATTAAAGGCAAGAAATTTTTTACTATAGGCCATGATAAATTTTAAAACAAAAACACGAACACAAGTTGACCAGTTTCATCCCCTCTCATCAAAACTGTAAATGGGGAAACAAATTATGAGAAGAAAGTCTGTTGCAGATGATGTGAATGAATGGACAGGGAAAAAATATAATAATAAAAGTTATAACACCAAAGATACTAGAAACACAGTACTGCAAGCCCAAGCAAACAGTCTCTTCGTTTACAAAGAGCGAGTCACCCTGAACCTGATGAACACCATCTCCAACACCTTCAGATGGAATAACAAATAAAACAAACACTAAAATAGAAGATCCATATGTATTTCAAATGGTATCACCAAACGATAAATTTTTGTTGAGTATTTTAGCAGACATGTGCTGTTTAATTCTAACGTCCAAACGCTGTGTTGTTCTACCTATGTAGTTGAGTCCACAACTACATTTAAAATAATAAATAACAGAATTAATATGGTGGGGTGGGGGGGTAGAATGTCTTTACACACAGATGAAAGGACAGACTTGGTTTGAAAAACAACATGAACATTGGTTGCATAATAACACTCACGGGAACAAAATGAAATCCGCTTGGCGAAGTACTCACTAATCCTGCCCAACCATGGTAAATGAAGATAGGCCGGAAATTTACCAGCCGTAGAAACTTAATTTTATTAAACCTGGCAGTCTTATCCAAAATAACCGATTGAACAATATCCAATGGATAACCGATGTTCACAAGGATACTAATTTCCTCTTTCAAGTTGTTATCTGAACAAATCAAAAAAAATTTCTTGCCTTGATGCCATAATACATTTTTGTACCATTAAAAACATATTTATATATATATATATATATGTTATGGTGGACTGGTCATGTCTTGAGAATGTCTGATGACAGGATACCCAAGATCCTAATGTACAGCCAGTTAGATCAAGACTACAGGAATGTAGGATGCCCATGGCTAAGATACAAAGACAAGCTGAAAAGCAACTTGTCAGCAGTTAATATACCACATAACACCCTTGAGTGCTTAGCTTTGGAGTGGGTAGAATGGAGATCAACATGTTTTAGTGGACTCAGCAATTTTCAATCTGCTTGTCTGAATCATCTTCAAGAAGTGAGAGCAAGATCTAAAAGGTCAACCAATCCAACAGTGATCTCATCTCACAATCCTCACACTTGCTCCATATGTGGCCTCCTTTGTAAATTACTAGCGGGTCTTAAATGCCACTTAAGATTAGCACATAAGGTTTCATAACTGAATCAATAAGCTGGCAGATCCTCATACGTCGAAACCAACGGGAGAGTCCATTATTATTATTATTATATATATATATATATATATATATATATATATATATATATATATATACAGTGCTGTTCGATAAAAGTGACTCACCTGATTTTTTTTTACTAAAAATATTTTTTGTCTATTGTTTTTGGGGTTAAAATAATATAAAGACCCCTTCCCAACCACTTAGGAAAAAAGTTTATTCACCCTAAGGTATTCTATTGATAATTATAAATTTGGATATAAATGAGATTCAGGAAAAAACTGCAAAAAAAGTGACTCATATGTCGCATTCTAATGATTAAACTGGTAAATTTAAAGAGCTTTTGACAAAATATTGAAAACTATTTTACAATACACTCAGAACAATATTTTAGAGAATTCTAGAACAGCTTAAATTAAATCTAGAGTATTCCAGAATATTCCAGAAAGCCTCATACAGTATAAAAACAGCTTGAAATATCCACTCAAGTCACTAACCAGATGAAAGGGTAAAAACACGCATCAGAACCACTTAAGGCATCTATTATTGCCCTCTCAAAAGCAGGCAAGTCTACGGGAGAAATTGCAGAAATTGCTATAACCACCCAGTCAACTGTCTCTCAAGGGCTTAGAGCACACAATGATGCCACTCCTGCTCCAAGGAAGGTAACAAGGGGATGAAAGAAAAAGATTGATGAGAGAACTGGCAGGTTAATCAAGAGAAGTTGCAAAGAATAGGACTATAACTAGCCAAGAAATTGCAGCCAGTCTAAGCAATGAGCAAGGTGTTAGTCTTGCCTCTTCAACAGTCTGCCAGAACAAAGCTATAAATCTTGTTAGAAGGCAGCTACAAATCTTGTACATGAAGGTTTAAGCCGATAATAAGCAAAGCCAACAAAGCCAAGAGACTTGAATGGGCTCACTATTACAAAAATTTCACTGTAGAAGACTGGATGTTCTCTTATCCAATGAAACGAAAGCTAAATTCAAAGGATAAGGTGAGTCACTTTTATCAAACAGCACTGTATTTATTTATATATGTATGTATATATAAATAAAAAGAACAGTAAGATATATAATCCGGTGTTCTTATTGGTATTTTTATTTTTACAAAATAGTGCTCAATGTAAATTTACAGAGCATTAATATTATAAATTAACTGATTTAAAATATGTTTTTTTCTCTACACAGTTTTAACAATGTTTCAAAAATGGAAGCTGAAAGCTTCGAATTTAATTTTGTAATACTATCATTAAAAAAAAAATCACTGATAAACTGAAGATCAGTAATAGAGTAGGTCAACTATATGAAAGAGAGTGCTATATAAACTTAAAAGTCCACAAACCAGATTTCAAGGCTAATCCGACTACAAGGATAATAAACCCTACAAGACCTGATATCGGAAAAATTAGTAAAATGATCCTTGAAAGGGTAAATCAACACATTAAAGGAAAAGTACGCTTGAAACTTTGGATTAATACCAAAGACATGATAAACTGGTTTAGTTATATAAAGGAAAAAACAAACTGTACACTAATGCAGTTGGATATTGAAAATTATTACCAATCAATATCTAAAGAACTGTTCATGAATGCATTGGACTTTGCTACCCAGTACATGGATATTACTGAAGAAAAGAACATTATTATAAATGCGAAAAAAATCGGTACTGATACATAAAGGTGAGCAATGGATAAAAAATTCACAGCAGTCACATAAGGTATATAGGTAAATAAGGTATATAAATTGTTGTTTTAAAATCCCAAACACTTTCAATCCTAAGTTTTATAGATATGAAAATGCTCAGCCAATAATTCAGGGAATCTGAAATGGTTGTGCGGTAAGACAATCCAATTACTTCTGCTGTCTTATGAATTGTATAAATAAGACACACCGTCTTAGCCAAAATGGCAAAACTCTTCAGTTACATTCAATAAAGGCACATTAAGCCGAACTAGACTCTGAGTTTTCATTACAATTTATTGAACATAATCATGGACCAGAATGTCCCAACTTGAACTCTGCAGATCCATCAATATTGGAAACCATTATTCAAAGGATTCTTGCTTACACTGGAAAACAGTTCATCCACTTCTGTTACTGATATGGATAGACGGAACCTGCTAATGCACCATGTCGCTATACCCGTATGTATCAATATTTCTCACTACAAAAATGGATGTTTTGGATGGAATTTTGTGTACTGACAAAACATAATCTTTGCATGGTATTTATTAGTAACTACTCACTAAACTCCTGAAGAATGATTAGAACAGTATCTTCAGCATTTAAAAATCATGTTGAGGCTGCAACTTTCAAGCAACAAAAGCAGATCAGGCAAAGGACAAGTTTATCAGAGACTTCTTTATAAATGGATTAGGATTAAATTATATCCGTCAAAGACTGCTGGAAAATAAACAACTAGATTTAGCTTCTGTTTGCAAGCATGCGTTTACCTTGAAGATGGCAGGAAAGCAATCTTGTTCATACCTACAAACAAGTGTTGCAGAGGCTGCACTAAGAACTCACACTCCTACTATTCCACCATTTCAAATGACCCAAACAGGAAAAAAAGACAGTCCTCTACGACAGACTTCCTCGTTTCTGTTCACCCTCTGCTAGTTCAAAATCTTCTCTCTCTGGAAGACACTGCATACACTGCTAGTGTTGCAGCCAGGCAAAAATGTTATTTTCATGGTCTCAAACTACACCCCAGGTTGTATTGCCCTGATAGGGAAACTAAATGCCATAAGTGCAGGAGAAAAGGAAAATTTTCTAAAGCTTATCGATCAAGCTTTTTTTCACCTGGTCTGAATGCTCCTATTGTGTCTAGTATCATATCAACTGCAAACCCTAAATGTCTTTCAAAGGCTATATTAACAGTAAAAATAAACAGGGTAGAAATGAATGCTCTAGTTGACACAAGAAACTCAGAGAGTTCTATTAGCTCTGATATTGCAAAAAGAAACAGATTTAAAATCATACATTGTAAAAGTCAGGTGGCTATGGTGAATGCTTCACTATCTTCACAGATTAGAGGATATATTTTGACCAACCTAGAGTTGAATCAAACTAATTACACTAATACCAAATTTTTTCATGATACCAACTTGTACTGTGATGTCATACTGGGCCATGATTTCCTCAAACAGAATTCTAATATTAATCTCCCTTTTGGGGTCCTCTAGACCAGTATGACTGTGACTTGGCTGCTATAAATGTACAATACCCCACTGTTTTTGAAAACTTAGCCCAAAACTGTAAACCAGTGGCCACCAAAGACAAAACGTTATTCAAGCAGAAATAACAAGAATGTTAAGTGAAGAAATAATCAAAGAAAGCAGATCACCATGGAGGGCACAAGTATTAATAATGTAATAATGTCCTCTGATAATAATAATAAAAAAAGATGGTTATAGACTACTCCCAAACTAAAAATAAGTAACACCCTCCTGGATGCATACCCTATACCCCATATTGAGGAGATGACAAACAAGATCACCAAATACAGAATATTTCGCACATTAGACCCTAACGAGTGCTTACCACCAACTAGCTATAGACCCTAAAGATAAGCCTTATATGACTTTTGAAGTCTGCAGATGACTTTATCAGTTCCAACAGATTCTGTTTGGGGGTCATTAATGGGGTTTTCCAATTTTCAGAGGGTCCTTGAAAAACTACAAGGCACCTTTGCCTATATAGATAATGTGACAATGAGTGGCCATGACTGGGCCAACCACAATCGCAACCTAGAACAGTTTTTAGAGGCTGTCAAAAAATATAACCTTACAGTCAACCATGACAAGAGTACTTATGGGTCAACAACCATCAGACAAATTGGATATATTGTAGGTAAAAGAATCATGAAGCCAGACTCTGAACAGCTAAAACTACCCTATTCCTAAAAGCAAAGCTGCCTTGCAAGGAACCATGGGTATGTTTGCTCATTATTCTCAATGGATCCACTTCTTTTCTGAAAAAATTCACCCAACTTATGAAAATTAACAAATTTCTTTTACCTTCTTTTGTTGTTAAAGCCATTGAGGGTTTAAAAGGAGATACTCTGCTAAATCAATTTTGATGAATCCTGACTTTCCCCTAGAAGTAAAGACCAATGTTTCTAACCATGTCATAACTGCTGCATTAAGGCAATCTGGGCATCTTGTAGTAGAACAGAACATTGTCAAAAATTTTCAACTGTCGAAAAGGAGTCTTATGCCATAGTTGAGGCACTACAAAAATTCTTAATTGGTCACTGCTTTAAATTAATCACTGACCAACAGTCAGTCTCTTTTATGTTTAAGCCCAAGACATCAAACAAAATGAAAAGATAGTGAGATGGAGGGTAGAGCTTTCCTGTTTTTCATTTGATGTTTTCTGTCGGTCAGGAAAGGAAAATGCAACAGTGCCGTCAAGAGTATGTGGATCAATAAACAGCATGAAAAAATCTACAAAAAGTTCATAATGATCTCTGTCATTCAGGCATCACATAGATAATGCATGAAGTTCGAAGCTGGAATCTGCCTTTTTCAGTTGAGGATGTGAAATAACAAACAGTTGTTAGATTTGTGCTTGAATAAAACCAAGGTTCTACAAACTCAAACTGGGAACCCTAGTAAAAACTACACTGCCATTTGAGAGGCTGAGGTTGGATTTTAAGGTCCCTCTTCCATCTAAATCCCAAAACAAATATCTCCTAAGTATTGTTGATGAGTACTCATGATTCCCTTTTGCCTTTCCCTGTCCAGATGTAAGTGCAACGATGGTCATACTCTGTGATTGCTTACTGTTCACAATATTCGGAGCAACAGCTTATATTCAAACAGATTGCAGGACCTCTTATGTCTGATCAACTAAAGAGATTCCTATTGGTACAGGGAGTGGCCGTAAGCTGGACTACCTAATACAATCCTCAAGGGAATAAACAGTGCGAGAGATATAATGGCATAATATGGAAGACCGTACAGTTAGCACTTGAAAGCCAAGACCTTCCAATTAGACATTGGGAAGACAATAATAACCAAGGCTCTGTACACTATATGAACACACTATTGTGTACAAGAACTAATGCAACACCTCATAAAAGGTTTTTAAAATTCCCAAGGTGAAGTTTGCCTTCATGGCTCTCACAGCCAGGTACTGTTTTACTTAGAAACCATGTTCGACAAAGCAAGTATGATTCTCCTGCTCAAGGTGAACCCAATCTATGCATGCATCCAGCACACTGACAGGAGGCAAGCAAAGATTTCCCTCAGAGATTTGGCTACTGCCAGTAAGTTATCAAACCAGAGGGAGGAGCAGCTCTTCCTTGAAGCAATATCACTCCCTCCTGAGAGTAATAACAACACAATGCCATTGGATACTCCTGAGGAAAAGGCCCTGATGGTGATGATTCAGAGCTCAACACCAAAATAGCTCCCTTAAGACGAGGGCATACTATCACAGACTCTGATAATCAGCTTTCAGAATCAGAGCATCCCACTCCATATGAGACAGAATACTTCTGGCTGATTGTTCCTGTAACACCTGAAAGCCCAGATCAGCTTCCACTGAGATGATCCCAAAGAATTGTCAAGAGACCCAGTCACCTGGATGATTTTGTGTCAGATTAAGAGAAATCAAAGCTGGGGAGAATGTGGTAAGAAAACCCGATTACCTCTCCTGTCTTATGAATTGTATAAGTCACGACATTTTAGCCAAAATGGCAAAACTCTTCAGTTACATTAAATAAAGGCGCATTAAGCCAAACTAGACTCCAAGTTTTCATTACAGATTGAAAATATATAAAGTACCAGAAAAATATTTAAAATATACATCTTATCTGAAAATTCTTTTACATATGGTCAGTCTTTGAAAATGATTTTTTCAAATATACAAGCTATCAAAACATTAAAATTTTATGATTTTTTATTAATAATTTTTTCTTTTTTATACATTACTATCATTCACTTACATTTTTAAATTTCACTCACTAAAAGCAATAAATTTAATCAATTTACAAATTATTATTTTAAACCATTTCAAAACTTTTGAAACAGAAACCAATAAATCAGATTAAATTTATTTGCTGAAAGAAATAAGTTATCAGTGAGATTTACCAGATCAAAATATATACTTTTAGATGAAATAAAAAGTTGAAATAAAAGTTATGGTAAAAATTACAAAGTATAAAAGACATCTGGGGAGGGTTAGAAGATGACATGCAGAAAAAAGTCACAGGAAAAAAGAAACAGGACAATGTTTTTGCATCTTTCTTTATTGGACATTTTTTTAACCTTAACTTAAACTAACACTGAAGACAGCATGAATAATCAAACTCTCAGGACTCAATAATTGGATTTAGTGAAAATAATTTTTATGCCTCCTGCAATAATGGAAGTTATGGTTCCCAAATTTACTACTATGAATTTCATGTATACCAAACATGTCATATATAAATCCAAGTTTTGACTTTTTTTTACTGCAATTTTTTTTCTAGCCAAAATTATGACTATTTTCCCTGATTTGATTACCAGCCACAGAAGACTGCAGTAGCCAAAATGTGTGATAAAAACAGCAAATGTTAATTTGTATAAATTATAGAATAATATAAAAAATGTTACAACCTAGTCTCAAATATTCAAATACAAATTACCAGATCCTTCTATAATATAATAATCTCTAAACTTCAGTGATTTGTCTTCATTTCAACTGTTTAGGGAAATATTAAAAAAAAAAATCTTTGCTTATTACATGTGCACTGAGCTGGATTCCATAAAAACATAAATAAGTTTCATTTGTTCAAGCAAAATATAATAAAATCTGTATTTAATGAAAGGCAATTTACTCCAATGAAATTAAAGACCTAGATACATAACATGATAACCTATTTGTAAGTTTTTATTCAAAGTCCTACTAATGCTACCAGACATATTCAGTGAACAGTCTTTATCTTTATTCTCACCACTCACTGCAGAAAGACAATTATATCCTTCAGTAAAATGATTATAGTTCTCCACAGCTTCCTCTACTTGATGAAATCATACAAAATATTAATGCCTAAATATGAATATTTTCAACAATTTTGTAAATAGTTTTTATCAAATTTGAAATAAAAATATTCTTCTTCAATTGAAAAAAAATATATTAGCAAAATCCAAAATAAATTTTACCTAAAAAGGTTTTGGTGAGAATGTAAAAATAAGAATGCTAACATGAATTAGAAATTCCACTTAAATGATAATGTAGAGCAAGAAAAACGTAATCAATAATGTTTGCTACATGAGAGGCTTGTGGAATGATTAGCAAGCAGCTCTCTTGTAGACTATAGCTACTGTAATTAGGTGCCCCCCCACATCCTTGTGCCAGACTAAGCTAAGCATAATTAATAATTGGGCACCTGATGCTAAGACATGCTTAACAAACTCATCAAATCACTTACCATTGTAATTATTTTAATCCATATAAGGTGTCCATTATTATTGCAGTGAGGACAATCCTCACTGGGGATATTACTCTTGTGTCATTAGTAAATAAATTATTAATGACTGGATCATTTAATACTTTGAGTTTAGAAAGTCAATTAATAAAAAGAATCATTATGCAAAACAACTTTATATAAGATTATATTTTATATTTAATGGCACAAGGAACATTTAGGCCATTAAATTTATTTTTGGTATTTCTGTACCAATATTAGTGGACATCAAATTATTCAATAGAGAAAGTGTTCAGGAAATATAAAAATAAAAATGCTATTTAAAAACACAGTGGTCAATTTATTCAAGTAATTTCCATATTCAACCATTCTTACTAGATTTCTGTTGGTTTAATAAATTTTACTTTTTAGTATTATAATTCAAATTTTCAGTTTTGCACAGATTTAAAAAAGTGCCATAAAGCAATTCCAGTATCAGTCAATATTTATCTTCTAATTCTTTAATAAACAAAGTTAAATTTGTAAAATTATTACATATTTAACCATTAATATGCTGCACGTACCATATAAAATATAAATAAAGACAATACGTAATAATCTTATATTTGTAAGTCTATAGGGAATTCTGGAAAGTTTTAGTTATAATGATTATGTTTTGAGTAACATTTAAAATCTTTACAGCATTAATATTAAATTTTTATCCTTTGAATATTTGCTCTTGATAAGCTGTAAGTTTCATATTAATAGAATTTATCAAATATTTCACAATCCTTGTCATAGCACAAAATACTCACAAAATATTTGTAGAGGAATTATTTCTGTGAATATTTCATAATAAAGCAACTACTAAATTCTACACAAGGAGGAGAAATTAAAACCTTGAGAAAACAATTGAAGAAAAATTTAGTATAATTTCTGTGATAAACTTTGAACTATGTTTTGTCTTAATACAGTGCTTCCCAAACTTTTCTCTCTGGGTCACATTTTCACAATGAAAATTTGCTTGTGCCTCACCAAATCTTATGTAATAAAAAGTACATTAAAAATATAAAATAGAGATAGGATTAAAGAGAGATAACTGCGGATTTGAAGTCAGAATATTATAATTGATAACTCTCTCCTCCAATTTGTAGACTGTAGTTACTATATTCTTGGTACTTGATATAATGTAAAAATATCGCAATCATAAAATTGGTCAATAATTATTTAGAACTATTTATGCTGGAATTCATGCATGCATTTACAACTAATTTATAATAATATTTTAAATTTTGAAATCATATTTATTTTTGGCATATGAATTTTTTGAAACTGTTTTAAATCTTTGATTGCCTCTCAATCATTCAGCCTCACCTGCTATCCTCTTCTGCCACACCTATGAGGTGCGACCGACCATTTGGGAACCACTGTCTTAATATGTATAGTATGCTGATATCATTATTTGATTGAAATAATTGAGCTTTGATGTTAGTTTCTTGATAAATTTATTCTTAAATTATTTAATAAAATGAAGAAGACAATAACTTTCAAATATTAATATATAATTTCTAGGCCTGATATTTAGTTTCTAAGTAAAGCTATGTCTCTGCTATAAGATGAAATGACTAGGACCACACAAGTGGATATAAATTCCACATTAATCTGCAAACAAGACAGCTAGCCATGCAACAGCTGTTCTCCTTTGTTGCAATGTATTTGATAGGTTACTTCATTAGTGTCTTTGTTGTTCCTTCAAAGGGTTTAAAATATAAACTGTTTACACTATTCATGTCTTTTGTGTGCAACAAAATCTGTGAACAATATCCACTCTTTTCTTTATATATAGTATCATAATCGATTAAGGACTTCACGAGACAGTTCTTTTGATCTCTTTTCGGATAACTTACAGACTTCTTTCTTTCTCTCTCTTTATAATCAATAACCAGTTAATAGTGTAATGATAGGAGAGCACTGATGCATTATGGGTCTTCGAAGAAAAATATGTCTTTGTTATTACTTAAGGTGTTATGAATCATTTGGTAATCATGTTTCAAACGTTTGAATTGGTTCTACAACTTCAATTAGTATTATTCTTTCTTTCTTTTCAACCAGACCATCACAAAAGCCAGAAGTAAATAAGAAGTCAAAATGGTTTCGTTTTAAATTGACACCTTTCTGAAAATCATTGTCTTGTCCAGAAAAAAAAAAAAACATTTTTTAGACCACATATTAATGACCAGCTATTTTTTGAGAGTAAAATATAAGAGAGTCGGCTGAAATGCTCAGAGGCTGACTATGACAGAAAGATGCTAGAGCTGTGAAGTCTTGTGTGCATTAATTTAAACTCTTCTTCTTAATGTGAATTGTTTCTTTCCAAGTAAACTGACATGTGACAGTTCAAAGAAGACTGTTCATCCTCTTGGTCAAAAAAGTCATCAACAGCAGATATGGCATCATCATCACTGTGATACTGGTTCCCAGCCAAGTGTTTTTTCTGTGTTGGTGAACAGATGATAGGCAAATCAGGGGAATAGGGAGAGTGATTAACCAATTCAAAGTCACAGTCTTACACAGCAGCTATTGAAACCAAAGACATGTGCTGAAGCACTTATCTGATGAAACAAGACTCCTTTCATCAATTTTCCTAGGCATTGATAGCCTTTCATAACTATCTCAGCAAGTTGAAATAGTACTCTCTGTTGATGGTGTGGCCCTTTCAAAGATAGTTAATGATGCAATGAATATGCATACACCTGGATTCCCCTTCATAGTAATATGATCAGCTGGTATCAGCCATAAAGACAGACTGATGTGGAGGTACAGAGGCTACACCTATTGTCTATGCCTATTGCCTACCACTACAACAAGGACCAGTCATTATGGTTACCAGCTAGTCTGTCCTACTCAGTTACAATAGTCCAAAACTACTTTTCTACTTCAAACAAATATATCCCTTTACAGGACATATGTTAATAAACACAATGCTTTTTGCATCCCAAAAAACTGAGACCTTCCCCTTCTCTGCAAATGAAACAACCTTGGCCTTCATTGGAGCAGGTGAGGAGGGGATGTTTCCACTGCATGGATTGTCTCTTTGTTTCTGGCTCAAAGTGATGAAGCCAAAAGCACTAGCTGAATCTGCTTCATCCAATTTTGACACTTAATCAAAAGTACCCCTAGCTGATTGGATCATGAGAGATTTTCTCGTGGTGTGATCAGCCATGTAGACTTTTGATCAGGTGACAGAAGACATGGAAGCCGACAAGCAGAAACATTTGTCATACCAAGTGCATTGTGCATAATATTCTCAACTGTCTCATAGGATATGCTAAAAGCATTGGCTATTTGACTTATCATGAATTGCCTGTCATCTGTCATCTTGTAATGAACATAATCAATGTTTCCTTGATGGTGGCAATTGCATGACGCTCAGACTTTGAGTCATTTTCAAGATTTTCCCTTCCTCTCAAATTCATCTGTCCACTTTTTCGCTGTTGATAAAGCTGGAGTGTCATTCTCTAATGTAGCAACCATGTCAGCAAGAATGTCCTTTTGGGAGTGAAACCCTTTTTCTGCAGCACAATGCCAAATTTTGTCCATTTTCAAGAGAATCATTACTACCATAATTTTGTGAAAATAATATGCACCCATAAATAATACATATCCAACAAATGATCCAAAAATTAAGAAATATATCTATGCCTATATATAATAAATCTAGAAATGCATCTATAAATTTTGTCAAAAAAAATAATTACAGACATTTTGTTGACCTTGATATTAAGAATAAAATCATAACTAAACAGCTAAAACAATGTTGAAAATTACCATGCAGTTTTCCCCGTAAATATAACATTTTATTTTACTACAAAAATGTCATCAAAATGCATGAGTTATAGTGCAAATTTTAAACAAAAAGTAATAGAATTAACAGAAAGAACAGGAAACACAGCTGCAGTTGGAGAAAATGAGTTGAATGAGTCTAACATACGTTTATGGATTAAGAATAAAAATGAACTAAAAAGTGTAAATCAATTGCCAAAGCTACAGGTAGAGGAAGAAAAGCTTAATATCCAGATATGGAACAAAGTTTAGTTGAATTTGTGAAAGAGAGACAATCAAGTGGATGTTCCAAATGTACTGTTGAAATAAGGATGAAGGCAAAAGAACTTATGAAAACCATGTATCCTGGAAACACATTTAAAGCCTCAGCAAACTGGCGTTTTCTTTTTATGAAGAGGTTTGATATATCTATTAGGATAAAAACATCCATAGCCCAGCATTTGCCTGATGACTACAAAGATAAACTTTTGAATTTTCAGTGTTTTGTTATTCAACTAAGAAAAAAGCACAACTATCCTTTTAGACTGTATTGGAAATACTGACCAAACACCCTTGACTTGTGATGTGCCTTGTTTTCAAACTCTGGAATTCAAAGTGGTGAAGTCTGTTCCAATAAAAACAACTGGAAATGAAAAGAATAGGTTCACAGTCATGCTTGGTGCATATGGAGATGGTAAGAAGATGTCCCCTTATGTAATTTTTAAATGAAAAACTCTGCCAAAATCGTTGAGTGTCCAGCCAGTATGATAGTAAAATGTCATGAAAAAGGGTGGATGGATGAGAATTTCACAAAGGACTGGCTGCTGAATGTTTGGTGTAAACACAGAAGAGAATTTGTAAGAAGTAAATGTATATTGGTTCTTGATGCATTTTTTTGCCATAGGATGCCTTGCAGGAGAAGAGGACTGATCTTGTTATTATACCAGGGGGAATGATTGGCCAACTTCAAGTAATAGATATTGTCTGCAACTGTCCATTTAAACAAAAGATGCATAAAAAATGGAATGACTGGATGTTTTCTGGTGTTCTAAGTTTCACTGCTGGTGGCAACAGGAAAAAACTGAGGTTAGAACTTATTGTAAAATGGATTCAGGAATCTTGGGATTTTGCCAGTGAGGATGTTATAAAGAGAGGTTTTGTCTCACAACAGCCATGGATGGCTTTGAAGATGACAACCTTTAGCAAGAGAATGAACAGGCCGAAGATCATTTTGAATAGGATGAAGATAACATTGTGAATGATAATTTGTTTAATGACAATTTAGATATTGATTCTATAATAGAAATTGGTGGTAATGATGATGATAAAAATTAAAATTTCAATAAATTGTTAACTTCTTCAAAATTGGACTTTTAATAGATTTTTTTTTTTCACCAAATAAAAAATGCAGTTGCTGATAAACAAATTTATTGATAAAAAAATGTTACAATTATTATTGTTGAATTTAAAATTAAAATTGGGATAATATCTTCCTTATTTTAGAACAACAAGTACGTATTTATTATTATAAATCAATAACAAAAAATGTTTTTGTTTAAACCTATTTATAATATGTACCCTTACTATCACCTGTAATTTACAGTAAAAAAACGTGTATTATTTTCAAAAAATTACAGTAATTACTTTTGAAGTCTTCTTTGAACAGTCAGATGCCAGTTTAACTTGAAAGAAAAAATACAGTTATTAATAAGAAGAGTTGAAATTAATGCATGCATGATTTCACAGGTCTAGCATCTCTCTGTCCTAATCAACCTATGAACATTTCAGCCCACTCATATTTGTAAAATCAAAATTATGTAAGCATACACTGCATTAGATAATTGGTTATTTTGTTTTACCAATTCTTTTAAAAGCAATTCTGATGGTCAAAGAAACCAAGTTTTTGCTTAAGTAAAAACAACTTTATTTACAAATAGCAAATACAATAAATATTTTTTGCAAGGTCATCAAATGTGTTTATCTGAGGTGGGTAGGATTTTTGAAATACAATTTCTGTCATTTTAGTTATGAGTTTTCCCTTTATTTAAAACCAGCTTAAAAGTGGCACACTGTGCCAAAACTAAAGGGACCTCTGGTCTAGCTTAGAAAACAGAAATGAGAATTTTGAAGAAATAACTTTGAATTCCTCAATTCACTTCATGGAACATCAAAACCTTGCTTTAACTCTAATTCAGGCTGGGTACAAGTTCAATTTGGGCTGAAATTCCAATTCAGGCCAAAAACAGAGTTCTTCAAATCACAAAATCCATGGACCTTCAATTGAGTCGAGTTCTTCATATCACAAATTCTGCAAACTTCAAAACCTCTCATCACAAAACCTCTCACTTTAACTCTGATTCCTTGGCATTTGGAAGAAATTAAAATTGATTTTCTCAATTCACAAAGTTTTGGAGATGTTTTAAACTGAAATTAAAGGGCGGCTTATCAATTCTGGGATCATCCCAATCCCCAAAAGGTATGTCTATGTAGAGCAAGTGTGGTGCAAGTTAGAGGGATTTCAAACACATGGACAGACAGATAGAATTTACCATTTATTTATTTAAAATGCTGATAAGAGAGAGAAAGAGTAACAGATTGAACTTGAGATATGGTTTTCTTATTTCAAATCAACTGACCAAACCCCCAACTATATGGCCATTTTAAATTAACAGGAGACAAGTCTCTTCTCCTCTGATTCCTACTGCTCTATTAGTTACCTGCTAGAATTTAAACACCTATGTGCAATAATTTATTCTTTATACATATATATATATATATATATATATATATATATTATGAAATGGACAAAGTCCGACAATTAAAATATAAAAAGAACGTTAAACATAAAAATGTCTTTAATATATATATATATATATATATATATATATATATATATATATATACACCCACCATTTTCATTATTTACACATGGTCCTATTTTTGTTGTTGTCACAGGTGAGTGTTGAGCCAGGTTATCACAATTTAATTTAGTTTTCATCCATGTCTAGGGATGGGAATATCTTTAGTACTGCTCAGTTATTGCTCACCCTATTTCCACTAAGTGCAAGTATAAACAGCCTGGCCCAGAGATTGAACTCACAATTACTATGTCACTAAATTCACAAACCAACATTCTATTCCACTAGGCTATTATTCTGAGAGACAATCCTGAGTAGAGATTTGAAGCCTTAATCCTAACCTGTTAATTCATGCTGCTGCTTGTCATGTGTGACCACACACTCACTGAGGCTACACATTTTACTATAGCTGTCTTTATTACTTCTCTTTAGTAATGACTCCCATATATTTATTTCTATGCCAGACCTATGAAGCAGGCCTTCATAGCCTAGTATATTAATTTTCCAAGCATAGCTTAGATGTGGCACAAGGCCAAAAGTAGAGGACATCCAGTGAGGATTGAACTCACTACTCAGTAATAATTGTTCTAGCGAGACAAGCTTGTAAACCATTACACCTCCTCAAGGTGCCCTCATAGCCTAGCATATATGCACCAATTCTTTCAGACATCTGACTCTCCAATGTTCCTCACTGTCCAGTATTTTTACTTTGTTTCACAATGATTGAAGACTACCATTTTCCTTTTACACATGATTTAGACCTTCTCTATATGGTAGAGCTACTTCTGAATATTGTCCTGACATTGCATGGACTGCACATCTTTTAATTCTTTTCCAATAAGTCCTTGGCATGAGGAAGACAGACCATTATTGTTCATTTTTTACAACTATAAGACACTATGCTATAATTTCTCTAATTAGGAATGAGACTTTAATCTCCTTTAAGATCCTTCATACTGAACAATGGTTAAGACCCAATTATTCAGATTAAGATGGAAACTACAGGACCACAAAGTAGAGCCTTGCAGCTCCTGATATGCATATGGGGGGCACATCCTGATAGACAATCTAGTTAGTTAATTAGTAGTTTCATCTCTCTCACCTATATATTAGTTTTGTCTCTACTACAGATATTTTCAACATAGTCTCTTTCTTTGTCAATGTTCTTTATTTATTGGTGAATGTTAATCACATAGAATGAAAATTATCAAATGAAAATTTCAAATCAAAATAATTGTATTAAGCTACAGAATTATTGATCCACTTCTATTTTCTTAAGAATATAGTTTACTTCACATTGAATGTTTCTGATTTCAAAAATAGGAAATTAAAGGATTTTTTTAAATTTTCAAATGTGTTTGAAGAAAGAAAGTAAAGAAATTTAAATTTAAAAAAAATCAAATGAAACTTAAATCAAATCATAAATTCTGAGAAATAAGATTTGCATTTTAAAAGTGCAAAAGGTAAGAAAAGAAAAAAAGTACAAAAAGAAATTAATGAAACCATTTTCTGTACAGTAAATGTATTTTGATATATTTCATTAAAAAAACTGAGAACCCAATTAAAAATATTCCCCAAAGGCTTATTTAACATCAAACAGTTGAGAGAAATGAATACTTTTGGATGGATTTCAGTTTGGGATAAAACAAGCTAATCTTAGTTCACTTGAAGCAAATAAAATAAATCTAGGTTTTTGGATTTTTAGAATTACCACTTAAAGAGGGAAACATTTTTTACAAACACACACACACACACACACACACATATATAATATAATTTCATAAAAGACACATGAATATATATATATATATATATATATATATATATATATATATATATATATATATATATATATATATATATATTCATGTGTCTTTTATGAAATTATCTTATTTGTTAGACCTGTGACTTAAAGTTTACATGTGTATGGCTTTCTTATTCGAAACAGCTTCTAACACATTCACACTCAAACACATAGATAGATATGAAATAAATGTATTTGTCATTATTCATGCACCTGTATTTTTATAATCTGAATGTGCAAATGGCATAACAGTTATTGTTGAGGAAAATGGAAATGATAGATGGAGTTCAGATTCTGAGATTATTGTATTTATTTCACACTAATTCTCTTGGGAAAGATATAAATCCATCTCTTGTTCAATCCATTGGCAAAATAATAAGACAGAGTAGACAATTATCTAATATTTGTAAGGCAACTAGAATAAGAAAAAAACAAGGATGAATTGAAATAATGTAGAAGGGAATGGGAAACTACTTCACTACCTTTTGCAAGAACAATCATGGCAATCAATGGAAGGTGTTAATCTTACCAAGAAATTTATGAAATTCACATTAAGTTTGCATTAGCAAGGAAATTGTGCAGTAAAAATCTGCTTGATTTAAATTCTCACTTTAGTTTTGTACATAGCAGATTCTACTTTAAATAGAAGTTATCATATATATATATATATATATATATATACACACACACACAGAGACAAGCATATAATGCAATCACAACAACATTGGGATGGCCTTGTGGCAAGGATGAGTGATCACATACCAAAAGTTCTTTTTTTTTACAGTGAACTCCATAGTGGTCATAGAAATGTTGGTAGACTTTGGGTCAGGTATAAAGATAAACTGAAAAGCAACCTTTCTTGGGTCAACATTCCATTCAAGAACTTAGAAGGGGCAGCTATGAAAAGATCAGAGTATCATTCTCACAGCAATTCAGGAATAATGCACCATCAAGAAGTAAGCATCAGTCGACTACGTGAAACATGAAAGGAGAAATATGACATCTAACAGTGTTCCTGCTGCACTTGGATACAATACATTCTCCTGTACTGTTTATGGTCTTTTGTGCAATTCTCAAGCCAGTCTCAAAAGTCATGTCTGTCATAGGCATGCAGATAATTAGTTTGTGGTTGTCGGAACCTCATACGTCGAACTCGATGAGAGAGTCCATCACACACAAAAAAGGATCAAGGCTTACAGACATACCACTTTGAAATACCGGTTCCTGTATGATCACCAAAGTTAAGTAACATTGAGCCTGGTCAGTACCTACATGGGTGACTGCTTGGGAATACTAGGGGCTGTAAGCTTAGATGTGCAGCTGGTGTAATTGATAATGCCTCAGAATTGTTAATTGATAAACCAAGTTTGATCATTTTGCTTGATTCATTCAAGTTCTACAACTTATCAACCCTTTCCAGGTTATTTATAGTCAGAACATATTTTGCAGATTGGAAGATTTTTTTTTTATTTATTTTTTTTTTTTAGAGATAATAACGATTTAGTGATACAAGTCTTACTGAACCCATAAATTAGAGGAGAAGAGGTGGGTTCATGCCTTTCCCCAAGGGTATTTGCATGTAAGTGAATATAATGAACCCAACTGGAATTGGAACTTGGTTTATCAATTAACAAGTTCGACGTATGAGGTTCTGACAACCACAAACTAATTATCTGCATGCCTATGACAGACATGACTTTTGAGACTGGCTTGAGAATTGCACAAAAGACCATAAACAGTACAGGAGAATGTATTGTATCCAAGTGCAGCAGGAACACTGTTAGATGTCATATTTCTCCTTTCATGTTTCACGTAGTTGACTGATGCTTACTTCTTGATGGTGCATTATTCCTGAATTGCTGTGAGAATGATACTCTGATCTCTTCATAGCTGCCCCTTCTAAGTTCTTGAATGGAATGTTGACCCAAGAAAGGTTGCTTTTCAGTTTATGTGAAGGGCCATGATCACTTATACCCTGAAGGTATTTTTTAAACAAGTTTTCTATAAGGATTAGGGAATCAACCAGCCATCTTTAATCCAAGTGCAGAGCTCATTTTCATAAACAGGTCTTATTTGGTTGGGCATATGGTATTCAGTTACACAGTTTTGTAACATGGCTGGCTCCCAGCCTCCTTTCCACTTCCATGAGGTAGTCCAAATCATCTGACGCCAGTTGAATTCGACACTGAAGTCAGGTTGGTAAATCTTGAGTGCTGTACACACAGACATTGCCTTCTGAATCTTCACTCTTCCAGTCTGTATGATCAGAACACCACCTAAGGCTTTGATGGCATCATAACCTAGCAACAGGTCAAAGTTTAATGGCTTCTCAGACACCACCAGCACCAACATCAGTGAAATTCCCTGTGTCTGCATGGATCCTGACTACTCATGACATGTGTGCATTTCATTGCTTATGGTGGTTACTCTGACGCTTCTCTTCTTCCAAGTGCGGCAATGTCCTACACTTAGTATTATGCAAGAGCAGCCAGAATTGAGGAGTGCTGACCATGGCATCTCATTTACATAGATTTTGGATGACTGGCAGTGCTTCATTTATATGTTGTCAACCATACTAGAATTCTCAATATGTTGGAAAGGGAAATGAAAATATTCAAATTTGGTGTACATTACATTAGATTATCTTTCATCCTATTAAACAGTTATCCATTTGTAGGGTTTTATCTTTTAGTCTCCTTGAAATCCCAGTTTTCTCAAGAACATTTTTCAAAACAAATGATACATGAATAAAATTTATATCTACATATATCATTGAAATGAAAATGTATTTTAGGGAAGACTTATCTTCAATATCTAAGTATTCTTAAAAGATCAACAATCTCTTCTTTTTTTAATATATACTGTTTACAATTGAGGTCAGAATTATGAGATTCTTTCATGAAGATGTAATTGTTCTTAAAATATTTCCCAAGTACTGTTTAACAGAGAAAAGAATTAGTTTCATTTAGGAAGCTTATATTATTTGACTTTGCACAAAGAAATAAAATTAATTTACAAAACTCAAAAAATACCAAGGGCAAAATTATTAGCCCCCCCTCTCATGCTAATAGTCAACTGTATATTTTTTTTAATGTATAACAGTCTACAGGCATTTGATATAATTTTCAATAAGTTTTAGTTAGTTCTTTTTCAAACTCCCCAGATTTGATAGTTTTCTGGCCTTCAACTCATCCCACAAAATTTCTATGGGATTTAAGTCAGGATTTTATATAAGCCAATCAATAACATTCACATTTAGTGTTTTGGCTTAGTTCTTTATGAGCATCAACAATTATTTTCCTCAACTTTAAATGGATTTCTTTTCCTTTCTTTTTGGCATACTAGTGTAGTGACCTTAAAGATAGTAGCAGTAGCAGCTCTAAAAATAAAACTATCAGTAACAGCTTTAAAAAAACTTAGTAGCAGCAGCTCTCAAATATAAAAACATATAAACCCTAAAGTAACCCTCTCTTCTTCCGGATTTATCCTCTTTTGAACATGTAATATGAACTTTCCATGCTGAAGCTACAAGGGCTGTGAATGCTTCACCATAAAACACACCAACAAGTAAGTCCCTATTTCACAAGTTTTAATTTAAACAGATTTTTCTTTAAAATAAATAAAGTTGTGCTATGTTCGGTAAGTATTACTTACACTAACTACAGATATTTTCCTTTTCGGATTTCATTTTTGAAAATCTTTTAATACAGGATTTTCTTTTAGTTGTTTTTTGAAAAAACAAAAAGATCTCTCACAAAACTGGACTTTGAATTAATAATATTTTATAAAATATTTTATAAGCTTTAATGGTGACACATAATAACAGTTAATATATATATTTTTTCTCTTTCACAAAACTTTTTAGAAAGTTGTGAAATAACAGGGATAATACTGGCACTGACAGATCAAGTGACCCCATCCCATTTCACCATTTTTTTCTTCTTCTTGTCTTAATTACTACTATTCAAATACATAGAACAGCCTACTAATTTAATTATTTAAGGAAGACAATGTTTGAGGTAAATAGCAAATTATCTTGAGTAAATAAATAATATAAGGAAAGAAATGAATTTATTTTTATGAATGAGCAAATATCTCTGCCCTACTCCAACAATCCTTTCCATATTATCTATAGATATCATTTAGAATTTTTCTCAGAATATTTTTTCGAAAATTTTCTATATCATTAAGTAGTGAATAAAAAATATTTTTCTGTGCTACAACCTTTTGACACTGCATATACATGCACATTTTGGGAGAGGGAGACTGCAATAATTAGTGGAAACAGAAACATTGGGAGATAGAAAACCATCACAACTTCTGCATCATTTACAGACTCTGACCGGCAATATGTTGGATGATAGTGTTTTATAACACATATTTATAGGAATTGCTACCACAGATGGTACAGGTATCCTTAACAACAATGGGAGACAATGTAGCCATGAATAAGCTATGAGATACAGCTGATAAATTGATAAAAGTCATGAGCCTAGACAACCCTAGTAGCAAATGTATGGACTCCATGTGATGACGACATCCAAATACGGGAGGAAAATAAACTGTTGAAATGGCAAATAGGTGATTTGACTAAAGAAGCAGACAATGATACAGGAGCAAGTCAAAAGGGAGGCAATATCTATTACTACTACAAGAGAATCAACGATAGGAGTATAAAATGCACAACACCTTGCAATTACAAGTCCAGGGGAAACAAATAAGTAAACGATCTTCATTGATGGAACATGTTGGCATTTCAAACTCAAGTTGACTCTTCCACATAATTGATAGAAATTCAAAAACAATATTCCTGATCGATAGTGGAGAACAAATATTGCCAATCCCAGCTTGCCAGTCAGACAAATTAAAGGACCTGAGAAAACTCATTTTATGAGTGGTAAATGATTCAATTATCCATTGCAACACTTCTTAATCCAAAAATTGCATCAGCAGAAGAAAATTCTGAATTTTTGGAAATATTGTCCAAGTATCAAGACATAACAGAACTAAAACTCAATATCCCTGTGAGAAAACATGACATCACACACTGCACTGAAACAACTTGTATACCTGTCTTCTCACCACCTGTCTTCTCACCACCTTATCGACTTGCCCCTGACAAACTCCTTATTTATAAAATAGGAATTTCAGCACTTAGAAAACCTCAGAGCAATTCACCCATTGAAAAGTGAGTTGTCTTTACACCTACAAATGGTATCAAAACAGAGGTCATCCTCATGGAGACCTTGTGGTGATTACCACAAATTGAACATGATTACTTCTCCTGATAGGTACCTAATTGCAAATATCCAAAATTTTACCAGCCAAATGCATGAAACTAAAATTTTTTCAAAACTTGACTATCAGTCAGATACCTGTATGTATCTGCTTTCGTGTCATCCTGCAGCAACATTGGGGCGGTACTGAAGGCACTTGATTGGTACGAAAAGGTGACAGGGTCCAATATTAACCATGACAAGTCATCCGGCTTGCGGTTAGGTGCCTGGAAGGGGGTCAATCTTCTGGGACCCTTCGGTTGGACGGATGGTTCTGTCCGCATTCTTGGAGTGTGGTTTGGACCCAACCGCCAGCTGGGGAAAAATTGGTCTGAGTAACGAGCAAAGGTTGACATGGCCGGTCAGGCTTGGCGTTGACAGAGGTTGTCCATGAAGGGCAGGGTGGAGACATGTGCCATTTACGCTTTCCCTCTTGTCCTTTATCGATTGTTCATACTTCCTCTCTGTGATGGCCATAGGAAGCTGCTCGAGCGCTCGCTATCCTCCATTTCATGAAGGGGACACGGCAATCGGGTCAACAGATGAGTCTGTGCACAACATCCATGTCATTGGGGGCTGGGAATGCCACACTTGGTGAGCCACAAACTCGCCTCAAGGTTGGCTTTCCTACACCATGCATTGACAGGAGATTCGATTATCAGTCCCCCATCTCGCAGGTTGAGTGTCATCGTAAACCCTAGGATCAATCGGATTTCCTTCGTGAGTTTCAGTTGGCCTTGTTGGCTCTTACTCGGTTCAGTGACCTTTCTCGGCCTAAGAAGGTCTTCTATCATCTTCTAGTGGAGGGGGTCACAAGGATTCCCTATGTGAGCAGCTTGATGTGTCGGAGGATGAGTTTCACTCTTACTGGTCTTGGGTGCCAGCGGCAGATTACCTCAGTAAACCTGAGTTTTTCCTTACCTGGTGATTGGCTCAGAATCGGTTGTCTCTCAATGACAAGGCCTTCATATGGGGCTTGGCAGATTTGCCAGACTGTGAACGGTGTGGCCTTGGTTTAGAAGAAATGGCTTCGCACGCCTTCTACCATTGTCCCTGGGTTCGCCCCCTATGGGACCATGTTGGTGAGTTGACGGCTCATCTCGCTCCCAAAAAGCTTGTGCCCATTTATTGTGCATACGCATGTGACAATGTGTCGCCCCCGTATTCCGGGGTGAAATGAATGGTGTTTCAGACACTGCTGGCCATGCCCCGAATGGTGATTTGGATGACGCGACTGGAGAAAGTCTTGCAAGGCACCTGTCTTTCTCATCAGGATCTGATCCGATTCTTTGAACATCAGCTCAAGATGATGATTAGAACTGATAGAAAATGCTTGCATTCGACAATTTTCAGCGAAAAGTGGGTGACTGAGGCAAGCTTGATTCGTTTGAACGGGGCTAACCTTGATTTTCTTTTTTAGGTCAAGCCTACATCACATCGTGATGGTTTCCTGTGGAGCCCTCCCCCTTGGTTAGGCTAGACAAGCTTTTGTGTACCTTGTTAATGTGAGTTATTAGTTAATGTTATTCCTAGCCTGTTCCCGGCTACACCTTTTGTCATGATCCAAGTTGAGATTCCCAACCTCCCCAGTTTGTTTTTCCCCCCCCCTCTTTTTTATCTCGCCTGGGTCAGTTTTTTCTTTCCCATGTCGGTGTATATTTTCTCCTTTTCCCACTCCCTTAGCATGAGAGCTTCTTGATTTTGTCGAAATGGGCAGAATACAGCGGCATCTCATATTGAGGGTTGGACAGGCCCTACTAACATCAGTTATGTTTAGTTTATATTTAGTTTGTTTTGGGGGTTCATTCCCACTCCTCTCATTTTTCATCACAGATTTTTAAGTATTTCTCATCAGTAAATTTTTATGGCATGGGGCGTGTTTTGTAGGTCCCCCTAGTGAGAATGTGGTATTATGGTGTATGGAGAACTGATTGGTGATGGACGAGTTTTTGTGGTGAATGGGCAAATTGTAATGAGTGAATGGGTCATGAATTGAATTAGCTAGGTATAAGATAGTTAGTGAAGACGAGCCTCAACTCCTCCCCTTCATTGGCCTCGTGCCACAATTGTATTTTTTAATACAATAAATATAGTCAGATACCTGTACAAGACTCTGACATAAAAAAGACATCTATTACAACACCATTTGGGCTTTATGAATATTTATGCTTACCATTTGGAGTATGGAATGTAGCTGAATCCTTTCAAAGATTTATGAACCAAGTTCTTCAAAGACTAGATTCAGTTATCTGCTATTATCAATGACATGCTTATTACCCTCACTTCATCAGAAAAAATATAAACAGCATTTGAAAGATGTTTTTGGAAGATTTCAAAAATATGGTGTTGTAGTGAATTCAATTAAATATAAATTTGGATTGTCTGAAGTTGACTTTTTAAGTCATAAGATTGATAAAAATGGCCTTAAACCACTAGCTGAAAGAACCGAAGCTATTCACTGTTTCCAAGTTTCAGGAAACTTTAAAAAATCTATGCCAATTTCTTGGCATAGTGAATTTTTATAGGAAGTTTTATCCCCAATTTGGCAAAAAGTTTCCCATTGACAAACTTCAAGGACAAAATAAGAAAAACTGTGATATAAATCTTTCTGAAGAAGAGTTGTCCACCTTTAGTTTAGCAAAGGAAAAGTTAGCCAATGTTAGTAACCTCACTTTTCCCATTCATGAAGCAGAGTTATCCTTGGCAGTAGATGCCTTGAGTTTTGACACTGGAGCATTTATCAAAGAAATTAGCAGAGACCGCTATATGGTACAGCACTTTTGGACAAGAGTTAATGGCAGTGTACTGTGCCATCTGACTCTTCTGACATTTCTTGGAAGGTAGGTCTTTTCATGTTCTCGGAGAACTTTAATCAAAGCAATCAAGGTGAAATCAGATAACCATTCTCCTCAAGAACTTAGGAACATTTCATCAGCCAATTTACAATTGATATTCGACATATCAAAGGCTCAGAAAACATTCTAGCAGACACACTCTCCAAGAATATTTCTACAATTAATATAATGCCAGTCATTGATTTTAATTGCAATTTCACAGAGAGGACAATAATTCTTTATTACAAATGAAGGAAATACATATTCAACAAATGAAATATTCAATTTGACGCAACATTTCTACAGGAAATTTGCTACCTTTTATTCTGAAAACTCTTCATAGAAAATTATTTGACACTCTGCACTCAATATCACCCCCAGGTATGAAAGCAACTTGCAGGTTAATTAGTAAAAATTATATCTGCCCTGGAATCAACAAGGATACAAGACATTGGATAAGCCATTGTGTTCCATGTCAAAAAGCCAAAATAGTGAAATACATTAAATCAACTCCTATATTTTTTCCCATTCCTGATAATCAATTTGACCATGTCCATATTGATATCACTGGATTATTCCCCACCCCCATGAATATTACTATCTCTTCATCTGCATTTATAGATTCACTTGCTGGTCTGATTCCCCTTACCAATATAAGTGCAAAATCAGTTGCACACGGTTTTATAACTGGTTGGGTGAGCAGATTTGATGTTCCTACTACCATCACCACAGATAGAGGAACACAATTTGAATCCTCACTTTTTGCGCCCTGCTTGTAACAATTAGAATTTCATATAACTGCTTAACATCCTGAAGCTAATGTCATGATAGAACGTTTTCATCATTCTCTGAAGAAATCCCTGAAAACAACAATGAATTATACTTCTTGACTTCATAATATTCCATTAATACTTTTAGGAATAAGAACAGCTGTAAAATGTGATTCACAGAGTTCTACAACTGAACTTGTATATGGCACACCTTTCTGCCTACCAGGAGAGTTAATAATCAAACCAAATGAACCACTCTTGGATCCTGCTTTATTCGTAGATATGTTGATATTGAAGATGTCTCAAGTAACATCCCTGTCTCCAAAACAATCAACCCAGATAACATGTGTGCCAGAATGTCTCAAAAACTGCAACTTTGTGCTAATAAAAGACAATGCAACCAAACATCCCTTAAAACCAGCTTACAGAAATCCTTACAAGGTGGTGAAATGTACAGTGAAAGATTTCACAGTTGTCATTAAATAAAACCAACACATGTAGAAAATATTGGTGATGATTGATTAGAAACCACCAAGTAAACACAACATAGAAATTAAAAGGGCAGTCGTCATATTAGATGACCTAAGAACCTATGTTCTTACCTAACATATTAAAAATTCTCTTTCTTAACATTGTTGTACAACTATCTCACATAAAAGGGGTTGCTATAGTAACTTTAAACATAATAGCAGTAGAAGCTTTAAAATAAAAGTTATTAGCAGAAGCTTTCGAATATAAAAACACATAAACCCTAAAGTAACTCTTTCTCCAGTTTTTTTCATCTTTCAAACTGGTGTCATGAACCTTCTATGCTGAAGCTACAAGGGCTGTGAATACTTCACCATAAAATACACCAACAAAGTAAGTTCCTACTATAACATATTGATGAACATTTCATTGTGCATACAATTTATGTCTAACAAAAGAAACTCTTGTTTTAAACTTCCCTTTTGTTAATTTGTCTAATAAATGTTATCTTGCATTGCAAATTAATTGGTCTTGTATTTTGTAGATCTACTCTTTCCACCACCATTATTTCATGTACAACAAAATGTTCCTATAAGAAAACTTACACATTTAATTATTGAAATAGCTAATCATCAAACTGGAAGCTAAAATTATGTTACTTTTGGTTCACAAAATCAGAGAATTAATAAATTCAAGCACATTCGTAAATAACAGTGGTTTGTGCTATGGTTCTACAAAAAGGAGAGTTCTTGTGGCTAGGGGCTAATAATATTTACCATGGTAGGTTTTAGGCTATTTGAAATATTTCCATTATTGGGAGCATATTAAAAGAAATTAACTCTTTCTAAAGAAGACAAATATGTTTAGCAATGTTGTGTTAAAAATGCGTTGTTCTGTTAAAAAGCACTTCGGAAAGGATTTAGAAGAATTCAGTTTCCATAGGGAGTTAAATTAAAATACTTTTCTTACATAACTATATAATAATCTATTCAAGACTTGTGTTTACTTTTTAGTTTTTATAGTTGTAGTGTTTTGGCTGCTCTATCCTCTAGTTTTCTGTTGCATTCATTACCTTTTCTGGTAACTGAATCATATTTGCTCACTCTTATTTCACCAAATCTATGCATACAAATAACTTGTCTCAGTTCATTATTCTTGTTATTTTGTTTCTTGTTGTTTCCACTGCAATTGAAGTTAAATGAATTTGACTTTCTCTGCTTGCTACAGAAACTGAAACTTACAATCACCAGGTAAATAGATGCACTTCAAATTTTTGATCCACTATGGCAGTTTTAGTGGAATTTTGCAGCCTTAAATCTGTTGTCTGTTTTTTGTGTCACTTTTATAGCAAAGAATCATTACACCATTAAAATAATTAGAACATTATTTGAAGCAAATTATGTTTTTCATTATTAGTTGATTTATATCATCAAATGTTGTTTCCTCTGTCTTGAGTGTG
>OZ010590.1:1473817-1571317 GCA_963932145.1 Acanthosepion lycidas | reverse complement strand
TTATCATAAAGGATAAGGCTCTTTCTCTCATTGAGGTTTGTACACCAAATGACCATTCTAAGCAGCCCAATTTGTTTCAGTGGATCATTTTTTATGACATCTCATCAGTTAGTATTAGCAGGTGATTACAATGCTGTGTCAAATTCAGGTACTAACAACCGAGACATGAGACCATTTTGGGATTTTATCAACAAGTTTGATCTTGTCAATAAGTACCATAATGAACACCCTTGGGAGGTAGTGTGGACTTGGAAGAATAGGGACAGCTTGGCTACAGTGGTACATTCAAGCTAACTTGACTGAGTGAGGTGATGTAGGGCTCTTAGGATATCTAAGTTTTGTCCGGCTTTATGTAAATTTAGATAAACCTTAAGATTAAGATGGCTGGCTAGTAGAAATTGAACTCATTATTTGCAGAGCAAGATTTCCAGAACCAACTGCTACAAATGCTATGGCAAGAATTGACAGTGGCTATGGTTGGGAATATGTGGTGGTACAAATTAAAATCTAAAATAACTGCTGAGTACAGTCATTGAGTTGGGCTTCTTACTTATCAAGAAGGATCAAGTTCTGGTAGTTAGAGCTAGATTAAAAAGATTATCTTCTGAGGTAACAGATATGACCGCTGAATTGCATGCACAGGAAGTGAGGAATGCATCTCATTGACATGTCACATGCATCACACTGGCAGATAATTGGATCATGACTACAAACACAGGCATATGTGAGGCTTTTCATGGCTACTTGCAAGATCTGTCCACTAGGGAGCCTGGTCTGAGCATTGCTCAGTTCGACACCTATTTATCTGACTCTCTGCCTCAAGGTGGCTGAAGTGGTTGGGTGTGAAGGTTCCATCACAGAATCAGAAATCTGGGAAGTGCTGAAGTAGGTTGGTCAGGACAAATCTCCTGGATTAGATGGTCTACCCTATGAACTGTACTTAAGGCAGTGTGATGTGATCAATTTGCTACACAAGGACAAGAATGGTGGGGATGGGATAGGTAACTTTTGGCCTTTAATGATATTAAATACAGAGTTAAAAATTTTAGCAAACATATGCTGTGAAGGACAGGATTATTCAGGACAACCTTCAGATTATACACTTAATCATTGGGCAAGTCAAATCTGGTCCAATGCAGAATTTCTCTACCTAGTGCTACCACATCAGCCAAGTACTCTGCCTCTGCTGACAACATTTTGGTTCTTGTGTCAAGCAGAACTGAGATTAACAAAGTCAGCAAAGAAATCAGAGGGTACAAGACAGTGACAGGGGCCAAGATCAACTGCAATAAGTCTGTTGGATTGTGGTTGGGTGCGTGGAAGAGAGTTTGACAGACTGATCAAGATACTCAGTGCCTGGTTTGATCCCGATCTCTTCCTGGAAAGGAAATGATCAGAGGTGTGGTAGAAGGCCGAGATCACAATTCATCTATGGTCCCAAAGGAATCTTTCCTTAAAGGGGAAAGCAGAAGTATGTGCCTTGTACATCTACTGGATTCTCCTTTACCGACTCTCCATATTTCCACTTCTGTCTGCTACACTAATTTCATTAGTAAGGCTCCTATTCTTCTTGTAGAGAGGTACCCCCGCCCCCAGGGATTTGAGAAATCTATTATCTCCACCCTTCTGAAGGTGGTCTGGGTATGCCTAGCATTGAGACTCATCAACATACACTTCATATTGCATTCATGTGTCGCTAACTGGATGAGTAGGGCAAACTTCCCATCATTGAGAAGTGTGCAATCATGCTAGGACAAGGACTCTCCCTTTACCCTGAAGTGAGTGCTTCTTCTATTGTGAATGTTGAATTTCTATGTAACATCTCTTATGGTTGTTGGATGGCCTCTCCAATCTCCAGGCATTGATATTATATCATTTGTTAGGGGTTCACACAAGATTATCTGAAAGACAAGTTCAATCTTACAAAGCAGGAGACTCACTCAATATGGCCTTGGATGCCCAGGTTGAAATACTTCAAAATTGATGGGGAATCACTCACCTGGCTGATGATTTAGAGGGCCCTCTGGGTTGGTAAAAGACTTTGTTTGGTGGGCTTGAAAAATTCTCCAAACTGCATTTGCTGTGATGGAGAGGTTGAGACTCTGGGTTGTAGTCTTATTGTGCAAGTTTACTGAGCTTAAACTCAAGATTAGGACAGAAAGGCAGTGGCTCCCTCCATTTGAATTTGGCAAAAGGTATGTGAATCTTGCATGTTTGTGTCAAATAAGAGAGGACCACTTAGAGTGGCACTTTGATGCCAGTTAGGCATTAGGATATTTTGTTCTCACTGGATTGAACATTAACAATCTGCCCAAAATTAGGCTATAGTTTAAGGTTGGTTTTTGTCTTTAGTTACTTCCATTAGTTAACTTAGCTAGGGAATATATGTTCATTGGCCCCTTTTATTTCTGCTCCAACTTTCTTCAGTTTAATTTCCCCCTCCCCTTCCCTGTTATGTAACCAAAGACATCAGTTCTCTTTTGGATGTGGGACGCCTTTCATTTTTTCAAGTGTGAGTTTTGTATTTGTGTTTGAATGAGTGTTTAGATGAATAAATGTTTTATTGAGGTTCCATATTGATTTCATCCAGTTAACTGATGTTTCTGCCACAATTAAGGATTGTGGGGGAGTTTATTACTTACACTATTTAATTTTGTTTCCTGTACATAGATTATTTCTGATTGTAAATACACATTAAAATAAAAATGAATACAAATTAATGGTCCACTTGAGCATTAAACTGTAAATCAAAGCCCATTAAAAACTTCAAAAAAGTCAATTTCCCCGCAAAATTAAAGTTATATTAATACCAGACACATAAAAATACATAAGAATATAGCATCCTACAAAAATACACACTTGAATTTAATCAAATCTTTACTTTCCAAAAAGATATTTGAAATGAGCTTCCACTAAAGATTATAGTTTCATTCAATGAAGGTTGGAGATTAGTGACTGAAAGGCTAACAAACAAGTCTAATTGGCCAGTGTTGACTTTTTCAATAAGTTTAATTAATTTCTATGATGCCAAGTTTTATTTTTAATTTCCTATTTGTTTCATCAGTATGAAATGAAATGTAACCTGTAATTGCTATTGAGATGGTCTTCTCTTTGCTACATATTTGCTTATTCTTGACGAGAGGAAAAAATAAATGAGTGTCTTGAGAAAGAGAAAAGAATATGTCATTCACTCAGTTTGAAATCTGTTTATATAAAGTGATTTATGGATTTAGGCTTATTACTTGTTTACATTCAATATTCATTAAACTGTTTCATAATCAAATCCTATATTGTACAACCCAGCCCCATGTTTATGCACAGCCAAACATTACGTTAACACCAGGTTTGATTTTGATGGATAATTTTCCAAAGTGAACCATTCTACAATTTGTGAATATCAATTGACTGGTCCAAAAACAGTAAATTTGAGATTTAATGTTAGCAAATACTTAAAGGAAATGAACACTCCATTGCTCCACCATCCAACACAAAATTTAAAAAAAAAAATCATTAATAGAGCATTAAAATTAAATTACTACAAGTTGCAATAAGAAAAGAAATAAGAAAACAATATAATTGAATGCAGAGCCAGATATTTTTCTGATGAAGCTAATCAGTTGAAAAGGTACATTACTTTTCTTACTGATTTTTCTCATATTAACCTTAAGAAGAATTCTTTTTTGCTTATGACAGATATTTGCCATGAAATATAATCAAAATGAATCTATAGTTAGCATGGTGTATAATGAGGGCAACCGTATTTCTTTTCCCTCTTTATAAATGGTGTGAATGAAAATTCAATATGTTATGTGTCACAAATAGCTCGTGATAATAACAATATAATAATCACACAGGGAAAATAGATGCTGATGACTTTGCCATTAGGTCACTCCCAATTATGATTAGCCAGCTTTTTAATAATCAGCTGGGTTTAACTGAAAACAATTTCTAGTAACTTGATATCATTTTTCTCTAGGATGTTATAAGCAAACCTCGGAGTTGGGTCCAACAACAAATTAATAATGTCAGCAGGCCAATATAGACAAATGAAGTGGAAAAGAGTAAAGTTTCTCATCTTACACACTGAAAGTACAACAACATAAATGCAATTTGAGACTACATGGCTAACATTTGATTTTGTGTACTAATTATGGGAATTGAGGGCTCAGTGCCTGTTTGCTAATGCTTCCAAAGAAGGTAATAAGTAGCAACAACAAAAAATATGACATTTATTATAAATAATACAAGAGTACAGATTCACTACATAGATATTTATAAAATGAAAATAATGATGATGCATCTTCATCAATAATTTAAGGAGTAGTTGTTAAAACAGTAAAAATAGAAATTTGAATATTATTATAAATATATGAAATATTACAGATGTTGAACTAAAGGTTTTGTTTTCTTTTTGTAATTTTGATATTTTGAAATTCTAAAATGTTCTGCAGTTTTCATTCAACTGGTTAATAAAGATAATGACAAAAAATTTATAATTCTAATACAATCTAATAGGCCTTTCCAATTTCACTTGATTTAATAAGCTATATACAACAGAATATACAACTAGCATAACAGTTATTGGTATAGAAAGTGGAATCAGTGTGCTGAGCTAAAATGCTGACCAAGTCTATTTTATTGAATTTACCCCAATGGCTACCATTTCCATAAGTATTACTATCACCAGTTTTTAGGAGAGGTTAGATTTCCTTTATCCATGTGACATTAGCCATCTTACCAACTAAATAACTTCTGCTAATTGTTATAATAAGCATTTGGTTGTGAAAGGAAAAGAATAACATGGATTGGGTTTTTAAACAATGTGTATATGTTTAATACAAAAGGTATCTTACAGTGTTGTTCTAAAATTGGTGAAATATCAATTTGTCAATTTTGGTTGCTGATCATTAGGCTGGTGATTAGGTGTAAGGGTAATGCCGGGTTGACCAATTTCTTGGGTTGGTTTGACCAAGGTCACGGGATATAGTCTTTGGTTTGGTCTGCACATGTGTTGATCAATCGAGGTCACGGTGGTGGGTCGATTCATAGTAGTGTGTATTGGTTGCTGAGTTGATGAGGGATTGGTGTAGCTGGTTGGCCTGTGTTTCTATGAAACAGGATCATGGTGACGACTGTAAAGGAATGCCTGTAGTGGGTTGGGTATGCCAAGGGGACAGTGGAAGTGATGAGAAATAGGTGTAGTTGGGTGGTGCCAATGTTGAGATGATATAAATCTCAGCAGTTTGGAATTAGGGACTGGCAGTGTTGAAGCTGGATAGTCAGCTAAATTCCACATCATGCTGGTGTGTTGAGAGCCAGATGGTGTTGAAGCTGAGCACTGTTGATTTCTATATGTAAAGAGTTGAGTGATTAGTCAATCCTGAAAGTGGTAGCCGTTGTGTTGAGAGAAAGTGGCCTGAAGTCTGGTGACTGTTGGTGGTGATTGTTATGGGACGCCTGCTTTTAAGCAGATCTGGCAGTTCCCAGGGACATCTCCTTTTCTGGTGGGAACATTTGTGTTTGGCTAGTGTCACTTTCATAGTGGAAGTCTTGCTTCATGGACTGAACGTAATGCTTGGAGCCTATGCACAAAAAATGACTTTTTTTATTTTGTTTTCTGCCTTCATCGTGTTCTGTTGTTGTAAAGCAATGACTCAACTGATAGTAGCAGATAGAAAACATGAGGAGAGTAACCAACAAAATAATGTCACATATCCAACCTTCTCACGAGCAAAAAATACAGTCCTCAGAAACAAAAACATGCCTGCTTTATACAGCCGAGGTTTTGCGTTAACTGTCTGAGACAGCCTGGCATAAAACATGGGTGCCGACATTTTGGTTCTTTTTACTGTTGAGCAGCCGTAGTTTGCACGATCCACAGATTCGTGGGCGTTTCCGAGGTCGTCCATTTTCACAATTTTCCCCACACTCCCCTCTGATCTCATGATCACAAACAGGGCAGGGAGGTGCCGATCATCGCCGTCAAGTCCCCCTCTGAAGGGGGACAACACAAGCTTCATCCTCATGCATACTCTCGTCTGTGGTTTGAGTGTCGGTAAACACTGTGTCCGCCGGGAGGCTACTGATATCAGAATCACTGCCCTGCAGGTCTAATTCCAAGCAGATCAAATGCTCACTACTCTCATAATTGCTTTCATTGCTCAGTGACAGTAGCAGTTGCAAGTCTTTAATGTGACGAGGCACCACATCAACTCTCACAGACTGTGGGCTAATCACCCCCGTAACAGATCCAGTGCTGTATTTTGTCGTACACTTGCCGTGTGGGTTTTTGACCCAAACAACATCTCCTTTTTTCAATCTTCCTCCGGTCACTTCTAGTTCAGGCAGCGGGTTGTCTTCAATGCCTTTCACCCGGACATGATACTTGTGCAGTGCATCAGCCAGCACTGTGGATGGTGAAACGTTATCTTTCGGGGCGACATTATACCAGTAAACCGCCTCCGATACTGTACAGCCATTCCTGGCTGCGATGGTCTTGACGGATCTGTGGTTTCGCTCTATGATGCCGTTTCCACTCGGCGAGTAGGCACATCGAAACCGTAGATACACATCCCAATTGTCCGCAAATTTTTTAAAGTCTTTACTGGTGAATGCAGTATCTTTGTTGGTCAGTATTTCCATGGGTGGGCCTTGCTCCAGGAAAACATTCTCCAACAGTTGAATGATGGTGCTCGCATCTTGTCAGCGCAATGGCTGCCATACTGCAAACCTAGAGGGACTGCAATCAATAAGCATTAGAAAATTCTCACCATTGTAGTGAGTTATGTCCATCGCTAGTCTGCTCCAGTTGCTCTTCACGCTCAGTTCTCTTTCCCAGTGAACAGGTGCCAGATCAATCAACTGACAGGTTGTGCAGGCCTTCACAACGGATCTAACGCTTTCTCTGGACACTTGTGGGTTGATTAACCTGGCGAAGTACAGAGTTCATTTCACGACTGGACTGCCATCAAGGGAATCAGACCCTTTGGGGGTCCCAGTCTTTCCTGGGGGTACAGAATCAACCAGCTGTTCACAATCCACTGTTGAAGCTCTTTCTCATATTTTCCTCTGATGCTGTGACCTTGTTGTGAAGCTGAACTGGTGGGTCTTTTTGGACCCATTTCCACCTGGTGGTCCACACCCTCTCGTCAGAATTGAAGGAGATGTCGAAATCCGGCTCACTAATGCAAAGGGCTGCACACACCTTTCTTCCTTTCCCAGTTCCACATTTCTGGCTAACATGATTATCATGCCTCTTAACGCTTGGATCGCATCGATCCCAAGCATCAGATCATAACCGAGGGGCCTTTGACGTGCCACCGAAACGTCGACCTTGGCATAATTCTCTCCGTCTGTGAGGATCGACACAGTCCCGACACCACAACAGGCCCAGGACAGTCCGTTAATCGTCCAAATCTCGATTTGTTGACTGCTCCATGTCACACAACGATCCACGCTGATGATCAATTGGGAACATCCAGTGTCGATGAGCACCAAACACCGTTTACCCTCAATGCTCACGACAGCACCTTACCCCTGGACTCAATATAACCCATTACAGTGGCAATGGATTTCTAATGCTGACCGATTGCTGTGTGCCGCCAACTGGCGCGTCAGGATGCATCAGCTATCTTGAGAGAACTGAGGTCCGTCTTCTTTGAACACGGTGCACTGGCTGAAATACTGACTGATAATGCCCCAGCTTTTTGCAGCCAAACTTTCCCCGCTTTCACAGATGAATGGGGTATACAAATGTGATACCAGTGTGCTTATGTTCTGGAAGGTAACAGCATTGTGGAGCTGTGTCACCATACTATCAAGAGAATAGCTGTGAGGTCGCGGTGCTCGATTCTGGAGGCTGTGTACTGGTATAATGTGACACCCAAAGATAATGAAACGCCGTCTAGTGCACCAGAAAATGGCATATACCAGTATGAGTAGCACGTGAAAGGCATAGACCCAAAACTGTCACCTCCTGAAGTCAGAGGTAACATATACCAAGTTGGGGAACCTGTTTGGGTCAAACCACCGGACGGCCAGTGCACTACCAGATTTGGCAAAAAACAGGTTGATGAAGTAATCAGTCCTCAGACAGTGCTGGTCAATGGCATACCCTGCCATGTGAAAGACCTTTGCAGGTGTGACGAATCAGCCGTTACGGGGGAAGACGAAAGTGACACATCGTCTGGTAGCGAAATGAGGGTCAGAATGACTTGCGGATCGGAAGGCCAACATTCATCTGCACAGTCAGCATCTGAGGAAGATACCGAAGATGAGAATGACCAAAACCTGATGGAAGAGCACCCTACACCTCTGAGAAGAAGCACCCGGAGGAAACAAGCGCCACCCCCATGCAATATTTGTGATCATGAGAGCAGGGGGGAGTGTAGTGAAAATTTGAATGAAAATAATCACCCACCTGATCGCAAACTGCAGCGTATATGTTCTGTGTGCAAGGTTTTTTGTTTTTTTTAACTGGAAAAAAAAAACCATGACTGCCCCCGGCAAGCTTATATTGCGAATGGTCACGTATCCTCATGTGGGTGGTTGCATAAAACCACGGAAAGTGAATTCACTCATGCAAATGAAGGAAGGCAGGAAAGGACATAAAAACGCCGAACACTCGTCACTCAGGGGACAAAAAAATCTTTTGCATCATTGAAGAAGTATCATGTAAAGGAGAAAGCAGAAGTGCAGTAAGAGATTATTGAGTAAATTGAGGAAATTTGTCAGTCGTCGTGGATTTGCACCCGGTACAGAGATAGATTCCTCAGTGTATTTGAGCATAAGCAACTGTAAGAGACTGACTAGAGTTCAAACTTCAGCTGTCTCATTCCAAAGTATAACATAAGATAGTACATAGTGTAGTGACCTAAGCTTGTAAGGAATATTCTAATAATTCTACTAAACCAATGGATAAAGATCTCTTCTCAAATATAAGTCTTTCACTATTGTAGAATATTGGTTAGCTTGCCAGTGGTCTGACACACTTAGGCAAATGTGGCCAGGAGCTAAAACTGACTTGAGTCATTTACTGGAGAGATATATGGGTGAATAGAGAACACTCATGCAAATGTATTGGGCAGGTCCATTCTATCAAAATGGAACAACCTAACTGGTGTATTGGGCACTCTCCTATAAAATGAGGTAAAATTAGCCGGGTTGCTTTTCAAGAGGACACAAGAAGGCAGCCATGTTAGTAAGTCACTTGACTTCGACAACTATCTTTCATAGGAACATATATCCAATAAGGAAATATCTTCATTCATACACATTTTGGAATTTTTCCATTTATTTTGCTGAGTCAATAAAATGTATTGTTGTTAATTATACATAATTGTTTATATATTTCTTTTTCTTATCTCTTGTTTGTAATAACTTCAATATGTCATTCGAATCCCATCAATTAATATAACCTGAACATCCTTATAAACTACATTTGATGAAGGCTGAAGAGTGGATTGGCTGAAACATTGTTAACAACAGCAACTATGAAAGAAAGGTTATTCAAACATGTAAAAAATTTCAAATAACCAGGTTTTTTGGGGTTTTTTTTTAATAATATTTATAGCACTCAAGAGATTTTACAAGGACTAAACAAGAGTAAAGTCTATTTCAAGACAGACCAGTCATTAAAGAAGACTATTTTACTTGCAATACCAGATATTTAGGTACATGCCATAGAGTGACAGTAAGCCAATCTCAAAGATCATTTCTATTATGCTGAGTGCTATCCTTTCTGTATGCCTTGCTATTGTAATCTTGTACCACACTGAGCTAATAGTAAACAACATTTGATATTCACATACATATTTTGATTCTGACCAAATACAAAATGTTCAAACTTTAAGGATTAATTATAAAGTAATAAAATAAATTATTTCTTAAATTTACAGCAATTTTTTTGTTTTTTTGCACTTTAATTTTAGTTGTTATTTTAATTATGCCATTCTTTCCCCTTCAAGTTACACATGCTATCCATTTTAGTTGTTGCCATTATTGAAAGCCTTCAAGTGATGTTGTTTCTGTTATTTGGTTCAGTTCTTTAATTGTGATTCTCTACTGCTAATTTATGAGGTTCAAAGAAGTATTGTCCTTGCTATGACCATTTTTCGTTTTTAATCATTTCACTCCAAATCAAGGCTGTAATGCCACTAGTATGCAAGGGGTTATAAGAAGTGACAGTGAAAGAGAAAAGACTGAGAACAGGGAGGACTGAGGAAAGGACAAAAGATGAATAAGATTCAGTAAGACAGAAGATGGCAATTTAGGCTGGCACAAGGATAAAATAGTGACGAACTTAGCATAAATACTCATCAAATTAGTGAGCAGATGTGTGAGATGATCTTGTTAACTTTCACACTACATACAGTAGGCATTCTTCATTATTTATTAGACTTAACTAAGTTTGACTAATGCCACAGTAGTAGGGTCATCTAGTACGGATTCATCTCAACCATACTAGCAAAACAGATTGTTAAATAAACTTTTTTACCCTCACACAATGGCAGGTTGTCAAAGCCAGGTGAATTAAGGTAAATATTTTGCATAAATCTAGCAGTTATGATCAAACTGCAGATTTTGTAGCTTTTATCTCAGTGGCTTTATGAACAAAATATATAATAATGGATAAGAATGAATGAATCAAGGTAAACCACCAGAAAACTAAAGTGGTGAAGGCTTGTGCAGAACCAGCCACACTTTTCAGAACTATTGACACACTCAGTCAGTGCAAATAAATGCCACAAGATATATATATATATATATCCTCCTACATACACTGACAAATATACTTTCTTACAGTGCTTTTTCCAAGAATACCTAAGAAATTTTTTATGGCATTTTGCTCAGTTAATTCTTTTGGGAAGTCAAATGGGGCATGAGTCTGGGTACAACAATAACTAATAACTTTGCACTTGAGTGTTATACAATAAACTCTTCTGCATCATTAAGGTTCACTCTTGCTTTTGATTCATTTATTGCCAACATATTTACTTTTTCTTTTTTCTTATTATTTTTCTTTCTTTTGTTTCTTCTCTTTCGACATTTCTTTCTTATTATTTTTATTCTATCTTTTGTTTTCACTTTTTCTCATTCATTTCTCTTTTCCTTTGTTTTTTTTCTCTTCTTCTTTCTATTCATATCTCTTCTCCTCTTTATTTCCTTCTTGTTACTTCCTGTCTGAATTGTGTGTATTTGCACTCAGTGGAAATGGAGTGAGAAGTAACTGAGCCAGACTAAATAAGAACAAAAGGAAATATCCCTAAACATGGCCAGTGGAATGAGAACAATCTACCCCGCCCCTTAGATTAAATAAAGGGTTCAGTTTGAAATTCCCTGAAGATTACCCAGATCAACAATCATCTGATGAAGACCAGATAGCACAATGGCTAAAATATTATGGTAACATCAACTACAAAGATGGGGACAATTGTCAGCATGTAAATAATTTAAATCATTTATTGTTACTTTTATTTTATTTTTTCTTCTTACTTTTTTATTCTATTTTACTTTTTCATTCTCCTTCCTTTCTTTCTATTCATTTTCCTTACTCTCTTCTATCTATTAATTCGCCTCTTTCTTTTTTCTACCTTTCACCTTCTATATTTCTTTCTTGCTACTTTTATTCTCTCTTTTGTTTTCACTTTTCTTCTCTCTTTCACTTCTTACTTTCTCTTTTCTCCTTTTTTTTCTCTTCCTATTCACTCCTTACACTGGCTTCAATCTATTCATTTTTTCACATCAATCTTCTTTTAGTTATTATATTGTTGTGATAAATATACTTCTTCCTCTTTTTCTTTTTCTCACAAATTTATCCATTCCTGTTCAATCACTTTTGTGCTTTTATCTCATCATTCAAAATGTATTTCAAAGTATTTTCTTTCCTTGTTCAATTATGAAGCAGTATTGCAAAGTTTCTCCAGCTATACATGCTTTGATTGTACCATCTAACAGAAATGCACGTGTAACTAAGAATCATTTGTACACAACTTACTGAGTCAGTCTGCCAATCGGATTCATACTATTTAATCATGTTCAATTATTATGCAAAGTTTTGTAGTACTGTTGAAATAGCTCTGAAATCTTTACAATGGCTAACAAATGTAAGCAAAATAACTATATTAAATTTTGTTTGAAGACACAGCAAATCTTCTACCATGACTCCCAAAATGTTTTATCAAGTTTTTGATGAGTTTTTGAACAAGGTTTTTTTTTTGTGGTCTTTCAAGGCCAGTCAAATGTTGTTTCAAGATGATAGGTGTTACAAGTAACCAAGCACCAGCAAAACACAAGAAAATATGGAAAAAAATCTGTGGATTTGTTCATGTGACTCGTCAAAATACAATTCATGTTATTTACTGGAGTAATAATAGACTTTTTTTTAAAAGCTTAGTTCAAGAACTTTTCAAATTAAAAAAAAAAATGCCATGACTTTTCTGACTGTAGGTGATCATCGCTCTCAACAGATCTCTCTGCTTTAATGTATGTGAATTAACATGACATTTTAGGAAAATAGGGGGAGTAGTTTCCCACTGCCTTCTCCATGGTTTTGAATTAATAGTTGTTTTAGACTGAATTCCATTCAACACTAAAAAGTATAATTTACTCAATATTTCATGCATAACTGGTGTTGAGTGGTTTTCTGTTGCTTTCCCCCCAATTTTGAATTCAGAGTTATCTGTCTTCTAAACTAGCTGCCATCCAATGTTCAAGAGCATCAGTCTGCTTTGCTGCTTAATTCATAGTTGCCTTTCCCAAGGGCATTAGCATGGCATCAATGGAATAAACTTGGTTTGCTGATTCTACTTTACATGACTCTCTGCACATCCTAATCCTAACCAAATACCACCTAATGTTTTCGATAGAAAAGGTTTTTGCCTTATTTTCTTATTTTCTCTGTTAAAGATATTATCACAGAAAGAACTGAGGTGAAAAGGAGTTATGATGTTAGAAGACAAAAAAGAAGTGTTAAAATAATGATATTAGCAGACTTTGTCAAATTTGACTTTCGAAATGACTTCTTTTGCTGATATTGCTTGAGTATACAACATACTTATGGGGCAAAGGTTCATTTGGTAATGATATAAAATATGGGGAAAAGCAGATTCATGCCTTTCACAGGGGCATGAATATAATGAATAAAATGAATATAATAAAAATAAATGAGAATAAAATGAATATAAGCAAACTTAGCCCAAATCCAGACTCAATTTGCTAATAAGTAATTTATATAATAATATAATATTTATAAATTTGTTTTCAACTGGGTTGCTGTAACAAGCCAACTAGACTTCATAAATGGAAATGTAGATTATGTTAGTGAGAGTTCATGCATAGGTCAGCATAATCAGGATAGGGATTTTATGAGTTGCCAAAAACTACATGAACAATATTTCAGCAAAGTCAGGCAAATATGAAACAGCTTATCTTCATGGCTGTTGGTTATTTACATAAGTCATAAATGTACTGGTTTTGGGATTCTTTTTAGAATTGTAGAGTGGATGCTAGAAGTTAGGCATAATGGAAACTAGAAAGAAAATAGATTTTTTTTTTAAATATTACATAGGTACATCAATTATTTTACACAATAAATACTGACTTTTATATTCCTGAAAGCACTTAACCCAATACTTTTCATGAATGACACAGATTAAGCATTATACAGTGTAAATCTGAAATGAAAAATCAGCTAATAACTTTGTCAGATGATGATCCACTCTTGTAAGATTATAAAAATATAATAGGGTGGTAATGGATATGACTTCAAGGCTTGGATCAGCTGTTTAGACAAAGGTGAGCAAGACATATAGATTCAGGTTTACCTCCTCTTATTAACTAAATACAAAGGAACCAGAAGCACTGATGGACCAAAAGAAGAAATAAAAATAAGATAAAGAGTAGAAAGAAACTATTTATTTGAACTGCATTCAAGAAACAGAAGGTCAGTAAATAGAGAGGTTGTTAGTTAACTAACAGTTGGGAACCAACTGAGGCCACAGAAACAAGGAAAACAATCCAAGAACAGTAACAATAGACAAATGCAAAATGCAAGTGATGATGCCTTTTCTCCATTTGTGACCCAAGTTTGCCATCCAGGTGTTTTTGATATTTCATCAGTAATTTTGTGCTTTTTAACAAGAGATTCATCAAACACACAAATAATTGCAACATATTTACCTACACAACATATGTTTTGTGCTCCAGTCACAGTTTTCACATCACATGTCTTTCATTTGATAAGCCTTCCTTTTAAGCTGCAATAGAATTCTTTCTACTTATAAAATGTAATTGTTTGATCCAGTCAATCCAGTAATGTGACAAAATCTAACAATGATTGCCACACAAGATTTACTTAAAATAATAAAACCTTTTGGGATTAATACTTAGTCTAGAGCCTGAATCATGGTTAGCTCATTGTAAAGACATTTGTTTATTTTAAATTATCTTCTGTATTTTATTTCTATCTAAGGGATTTACACACAATATAGACAAGCTAAAGAAAAGGGAATTGAAATACTTTTTTAATATCAATCCTCCTTTATGGCAATGGAAGTTAGACAATTTTCTCACAAATGAAAAGGAAACTTGAAGCAACAGAGATGTGGTTCTACAGGACGATGCTAAGAATACCATAAATGGAGCATGTAAGCAACAAGGAAGTTTTAAGAAAAATGGGAACAAAAAGGACACATGTACTTAAACTTAGAAAGAGATAGTTGAAATGTTTGAAACATATAATAAAGAAAGAGGGCTTGGAGAATTTAACACTCACAGGACATACTAAAAACAGGGAGGACAAAGAGAGATACTAAGCAACCTACTTATGGCAAAACAGGGATTGGGAGGAATAGGAAGGGAATAAATATTGCTTAGAGCCTCAGAGAATAGGAATTTCTGGAGATTCAGAATTGTCTACATCCTGTAGACACACAATACATAAAAGACGTTTGTATGAAGCAAAAGAAATGAGCTAAATAAGAAGTTAAAAGCATAAAATACTATAAGCATGTGTGCCCTTTTAGTTGTAGTGCAGCTATCAACAGTGAGCTTGATGCTGTGTACTCCCAAAATACTCCCTCACTTCTAAATACTTCTTCTCTTGCCATATATATATATATATATATATATATATAATTATCAAAAAATTCCTCTTTATTACACTTTGCTTATTTATTTAGGATTAATATTTTTCAACTATCGCCATTCATTTTATGCCACTTTATTTCATTCATTACAGACATTCTGTCATATGCATATTTATGAATTCTTTTGATAAAAATGAAATTACAGTTTGGGTCACTGTCAGCAGAGAATATGAAGCAGTTTCATTACTTTCTTTGTAAAGACAAACACATACACACATTGATACAGGTGCCTATATATGTGTGTATTATATGCATGAATATATGCGCATACAGTGTATAAGGCATATATAAGTTTATTTATGTGGCCATTTAGTGTGTGTGTGTGTGTACATGAGTAATTGTACACACTGAAAAAATCCTGATACAACTTGCTTTTAAGTAGAGCTCTGAAACTTTATATAAATGAATCAAATGGATTTGTGAAAGTTAATACAGTTGTTAATATGGATCTAAAAATAATATACTGAGAAAAATGTTTAAGTATTCCTTTGATCTATCTCCATTATATATATATATATATATATATATATATATAAAGAGAGAGAGAGAGAGAAATAGATGTAAGAAACTTTAGAGCAATACTATTTCTATAAGATATTCCTTTAATAACATGTCATCTTTCCATGTCAATGCACTTAACCCAGCTTTTCCCAATTAATCATATAGATCAAATATTGTAAGGTGAAATTTTTCAATTGAATTTCTGCTAATAAGTGCTTCAGGCTTGAGACTTACTGATCCACCATCATATATATATATATATATATATATATATATATGCATGCACACTAACATGCAACTGCAACAAAGTATTTACATTACATAATCTTCTAATTTCCTTCACACATTTTCAGTGCAATTTTAAATAAATTAAGTAAATATCTGTCAGTTATGTACCGGACATAATACATGCTTAGGCGATCATGTATCTTTCGATACATGACTAACAAGGCAGATTTTTCCCACAGTAGGTTGCCATTTCTTTCTGCTGTAGACCAGTTGGCATCCAAGGCTATAGAATCCGGTCTGTCTTGCTATTTACCCATAGCTGGGGGAGAAGAAGAGGATTCATGCCTTCCCCAAGGGTATTAGCATGTAAGTGAATGTAATGGATTCGATTGGAATTTGAACTCAGCTCTCCAATTCCTCAATCCTTGCCACTATCCATTACTCCACTGTGCCTCCTAAATAAATATCTACAGATACAAAATAATGCCATCTATTTATTTTTCCATGGTGTCTAAATAATTACACTGATACTGTTGAATAAAGCAATAAAATGTTATTTTTCCAAATAGTTACTATTATTAGCTTTGTATTTTTGCCAATGATAAACAAGAGCCTGCACATGTAAATATGTCACATACATCAGGGCCACCATCACTGAAATGAATTACACCTCATTACTGCCACTCAATTTTGCTCACATCCACTGTTTGGTCTCTGCAAATATTCAGCAACTGTGAATAACTCTCAAGAGGCTCCAATATTTTCTTTATGGAGAAATTCAATAAGCCCTCTCTGCTTCATGCCCTAATTCAGATGTCTGAGATTGCCAGATGGTTGTCTATTTCTTATTTATAATATTGGAGGGAAGGTTAATCCTTCACTATCATACCACTAAATTCTACACTTGATATCATAAAACAGCATAATAAAATGCAAGGCATTACTTTTGGAGCAACATGTATTTGTGTGTGTATATATCAAAGATTGAAGAAGCTGCAAACGTTTTTGGTTATAAAGTGGATTTTTTTATATATATTATACTTTATTTTTTGCTACATATTTTTTGGATCTTGTGACCTTCATCAGGCAAAGAATGATTCACATATCATTTAAAAGAATTAATTTTTTATGTTTAGTCTTTTAACCATTCTCTTTTCTGTATAGTAGCAATCCAAATTCATCTTGGACTGGTGGAAGAATGTTCCTTTGTTTAAGGGGTAATAAAACAATTAGGATTAGTCAGAGAAAGGGGGATATATATATATATATATATATATATATATATATATATATATATATATATATATATATATATATATAAGTAATGAAAATCTTATTAATCTGTACGGATAATTCCAAGGAGGATGAAATCCGGAGAGCTCAATGTTAAGTCAGAGTGAATAAAATTAAAATATACATATGAGTAGGTGAAGAAAAAATCTTGGCCCTTCCCCCACCAAATGTGATGTTTGGTAATTTAGTTTCCAGCACCTGCACCATGCATTTTATTTTAAAAAAAGCTTTCTTCAAGTGCTGAAGTATTTTAGTTACTGTACATTTTCCTGCACTGATGCTCAAGTGCCCAAGACTTGCTGGAATCACCCTCTAATATAACAAACTCAGCTAGAATTTGAACTCAGCTTTCTGTTTTCTCATTCCTAGTTGCAATCCATTACATCACCCATACATCCAGCCATCCATATTATAATGGACTCTCCCATTGGTTTCGATATATAAGGATCTGACAACTTAACCAATTGATTCAGTTATGAAATTTTGTGCGATAATCTTAAGTGGCACTTAAGACCCGCTAGTGATTTACAAAGGAGGCCACATATGGAGCAAGAGTGAGGATTGTAGGATGAGATCACTGTTAGATTGACTGACCTTTTAAATCTTGCTCTTGCTTCTTGAAGACAATTCAGACTAGCAGATTTAAAACAGCTCAGTTCACTAAGACATGTTAATCCCCACTGTACCTGCTCCAAGGCTAAGCACTCAAAGGTGTTATGAGGTTGTCTAAGCCATGGGTGTCCTAAATTCCTGTAGCTCTGATCTAACTGATCTAACTGGCTGTAGATTAGGATTTTGAGTATCCAGTCATCAGACATTCTCAAGACATGACTAGTCCACCACAACTGAGATTGTTAAACAGGTCTACATTGGATGTCCTGTCTTGAAGGCTAACTCCACAGATGACACGCAGATAGCTCTTATGGAAAACAACCAACTGGCTTATATGGTACCTGTATGGAGTCCATGACTCTGAGCTGTACAAAAGGATGGCAAGGACAACAGTTCTGAAAACCAAAATTTTTGTATCCAGTCGGATACCCCACTCATACCACAAGTGCTGGCAAATTTTGCCGAAAGCATTGGTAGTCTTAGCAATCTGATGCATTATTTCATCATCTAAAAGGTCCACTGTAGTTGACTTTGCTAAAAAGGTAGGTGAAAGACTTTACATAGTTCAGCACTTTGTCTTCTATTTTAAACGTTCTCTCTGGAAATTTGTATGGTTTTTGTTTCACATCACAGAATTGCTTCGGAGTAGGACAAGGTTGGTGCACTACTTCAGTTATCTTTATGCTAAGTGTAAGACCAAAGGCTTTACATGCAGCAGAGAAACGATTTATTGGATGTTGGACCTCCTCAAAGGATCTCGCAAACAAGAGCAGCATCATCAGCAAACAACAAATCACGGATAATTTGCATATGAAGATGGGTCTTGGTTTGAAACGCTGATGATTGAAGAGATTACCAGTTGTTTAAAACTGAAACTTGACGCCTCTCTCTGTGTCTGTGAATGTGTGTTTCAGCATCACCGAGAAGAAAAGTGCAAAAAAAAGGACAGGAGCTATGACACATCCTTGCTTGGTACCGTTCATGACATCAAAGGATTCTGACATCATACCATCAGACACGATATTAGCTTTCATTCCTTCATGAAAGGAGATGATTAACTTTAGCATGTTTTCTGGGATGCAGAGTTTCCTCAAGACTTGCCAAAGAGCTTCTAGATTCACAATGTCAGAAACACCATATACAACTCCTGGTTTTTCTCATGAACCTTCTCTGCAACTTGACAAAGAGAAAATATCATTTTAGTGGTGCCATGATCCAACCAAAAACTACATTACAAGTTCAGTAGCCTTTTCAGACCACCAACACTTTCATGGCTCTGAGAGCTCATTTGACCTGACTTTTGCACTTCTTGTAAGCATTCTTCTTAGTGGATGAGGTCTTGACCTCAATCCACACTTTATGAGAAGAGTGCATTTGATCTATAAACTGCTGAACCTCTGTATTACTGTTGTCAAACCAGTTTTGGAGTTTTTGATGTGGTAGTCTGAGAACCTTCAAGGATGCAGAATGTGTTGCATCCCACAGAGCTTTCCAAGACAATTCAATATCATTGGTAATGTTTACAGAATCAAGTGCAGCATCAAGTTTGTCAGAGACTTAAATTTTTGTTTCAGTCAATTTAAGATGCAGTATGTTAATGCGCTTGGGCACTGTAGAATTTATAATCCTTTGCTTTTGCAGATGCAGTGTAGACTTAGTCTGAAGTAAAGTGTGATCTGACAGATAGCAAATTGTGTGGAATGAATGCATGATCTTAAAATCTTTTATGTCCCTTTATTTGATGATGATGTAGTCGATCACATGCCAGTCTTTTGACTGAGGGTGCATCCACATGGTCTTGCAACAGCTGGGTTGCTGGTAGAAGGTAAGCCATTCATACATATAAGTTTAAATCACTTATTGATGCAGTTATAAACACTATTGCAGTAAATCAGGCAGCATTAAAATATATTATAACTGAATAATCAATAAAATGTGCTTTTCTATAAATATATTCTGAAGACTTAGTAGATGGGATCTGAGTTTATAAAAAGTAAAATCTTTTTTTTTATAAAAAGTAAAATCTAAAGTTGCAAGATAAAAGGCAATCTTTGCACTGCATAAGTAAGATCAAGCAAATATCAAACCTAAAATCTTATTGGATCAAGTGAAATGGAAGATTTTTATAAAAGAATTTAAATGGCTATTTAAAACTAAACAGAAACAAGTTCTGTAAAATATATCTTTACAAGTGATGTATTAGCCCACTGTAATGAAACAATTACAAATATACATATATGCATACAAGAATGTGGTGAAAATGTTCTCAACCTAACCAAGAATCCATTCCAAAAAGAAATTTTGTCATCTGGTCAGATTATGAGAAGTGGGTTGGGCTGAAAACATTTCAGGAATTCCTTGGGTTTATATATATATATATATATATATATATATATATATATATATATATATACACACACACACAAATGAAAAGATAAGAGGAAAACTATACTTAGTTTAACCGACACATTTCATCATTTGATGAAATTTATGAAGGCAAATGTGATGGTTTTATTTTACAACACATATATTTGACAGTTACTCAAAATTCACAAATTTAAGCACACTCATAAATATTCAGCAAGTTAACTGAAAAGATTTAGGTATTAGATCCTAGATGACATCATATAACATCTTTGAAAGGAAATTTTTCAATTTAAAAACAAAAAATAACTGATTATATCCAGGCATTCAGACCTTAGAAGACGTCATTTAGTATACACAAAAAAGAAAAAAAAAGGAAAACAAAAAGAAAAAAAAAGTTTCTTGGAATGAAATCTCAGATAGACGTTTGTATCATACATCTCCAAAAGTAAAAATAATAGATTCTATCTTTTTCCTGTGATTTTACAACACATTTGGTTTGGGTAAGTAGTAATTTCTTCAGGAAAGGTGAGATTTGGTAAAAAATGGGGCATAGATTGATATTTTGGTAATGTTCCATGGTGGCACTGTTGAGGATTTTCATTCTGAGTAAATTAGATTCTCTTTTGATGAATGTGACATTTTTTAAATCAAAATTGTGGTTGAATTTATTTCTGTTTATGACTAGTGCATTTGTTAAATTATTATTTATAAGGTCTCGTGTTCATTGACAGTTTTTTTTTAAATCTCTGCATGTTTCCACAACTTGTGTTCAGAAGAACAATCTAAGCAAATTATTACCGTCACCTGAAGAAGTATATAGTACCATACTATTGAAACATGAAAGCTTTTGTGCAGCAATTTCAACATGTTTTTATTATAATCTCTTATAATAAAAATAATAATTATATATATATATATATATATATATATATATATATATATATATATATATATATATATATATATATATATTATATAAATGCTCATATACTTACATTTGTAATGCAACTCAGAGTTTCATGGTTACCCAATTCATCAGGCATATATGATAAATTAACTATTTAATATGGTATTAAATAGTTCATCTACCATTTTGAATCATCACCATGAGAACACAAACTCCATAACAGTTACAATATGTTCTTCACCTGAAGATTGCAAGAACTACATGAAACTCCTAGTCATGCTATTGACATTGGATATTATGTATATTCACTAATATATACTTATAGCTCTGTTTCATAACATTGAGCACTGTATTCATAACACCAGTAGAAGAAATATACTTATATGTACATGCAAGTATATGTGCTTGTATGTATATTTTTTCATCATACCCATACCTGTGTGTGTATATATATATATTTATTTAAATTATTTTACCCATACAGATTACCTAGTTTTTCATAAAATAACTAACTAACTATATATATATATATATATATATATATATATATATATATATATATATATGTGTGTGTATGTATAAAATATTTTTAAAAATTTTGGTGATCAGGCAGCCAATCATGCTACCTTGGTTTCAACATTTCAGTATCCTCAGGTGACAAGAATTAAATAATACTAACACATTATTATTTATATATAAAAGCAGAATGTGAAATGTAATAGAAGAGAAGGAGAAAAGGAAGAGTATTGTATTGGAGGGGGATTTTTATTATTTTATTAATCCATTATTAATAAAATAATTAATAAAATAAAATTATGAATAAAAATTATTTTAAAATAAGTATAGCAGGGCACATTTTCAAGTCTTCGCAAAATCACTATCACAACAATTACAGTTATTAGCTTGGTGCAAAAATAATGACGTAATAATGTCGTTTTTGACGTTAAAAAATATGTCAGAAAACGACATTATTACGTCATTATTTTTGCACCAACCTAATAGATTAAGTTTGTCTTTGCAATTCTCTCCTGAGCGTGATCTTTGAGGAGATCAAAAGTACATGGGTTAATAAAAAATATGGTACCTTCCTTGTTCCTTGATGAATTTCAACTTAACATCAAGAAGATAATTATTTATTGTCCACTGCCTTAGCCACGTATTGAACTCACACCTCTTTGTTTTCTCTTAATTACTGTAGCATTTTTTTAAAATCAAATTGTCAGTCTCATTGCAGTAAGCAACTAATATATTTAGCATGTTGTTCTGTGTTCATATAATCTTATTTAAATTCACTGTAGTTTCTCCTTTGTATTCCTTTTGGTATTTAATATGGTTTCTTCTTTGATGTGCCCTGTCCCTTCGGAACATAGGCGATCATGGCCCTCCACCTCCTCCAGTGCTTTGTAGCTCTTAATAAGTTTTGTCTTTTTGTTATTTATGTCAGACCCTGTTCTGCCATTCACTTGCTCAAGCCCATTAAGTTATGCATTACTTTCCCTTATCCCTCTTCCCCTGTATCCATCCTATGAGTAGCAGATTTTTCAAGCCCTCCTTCATCATTATGTGTATCAAAAATTTCAGCTGCCTCTTCCTGATGTTAGTATAAGTTTCCTCTTTGTTTCCATTCTCTCCAAAACCTTGGTGTTGCTCATGTGTTCAGCTTATGGTATTCTTAGCATCCTCCTGTAGAACCATATTTCTGTTACTTTGAGTCTCTTCTTCATCTTTGAGGAGATTGTCCAGCATTCACTGCCATACAGGAGGACAGATATCACATAACAGTTCAGTACTCTTTTCTTTGTTTCCAATGAAACTTTCCTGTTTCATAATACTCTGCTTAGCATTTGGAATGTGTCTTAGGCCATCCCAATACATCCTCAAATCTCAGTTTCACTTTCTATCCTCTGTTAGAACACTTCCCAGATATTTAAATTTCCACAACTGCTTGATTTTAGTGTTCCCAAACTGTAAATTGCATTTTGGGCTCATCCTTTTACTGATGACCATGCATTCTGTCTTCTTGTAGTTTATGCTTAGTCCCTTTTTCATGCTCTTCTTTACTATCTTCTGTAGGAGGTTTTGTAGTTTCATTTCCATGTCTGCTATCAGCACTATGTCATCTGCATATCATGTTATTAAGATTGTAGCTGCCAATGGTGAATCCTGGTAGGATTTCCAGTTCTCTCAGAATTGCCTTGCTGTATAGGTTGAATAAATCCAATGAGAAGATACATCCTTGCCTTACACTCCTTTCTATTTTTGTATATCTGCTGAACTCATTTTTTATCCATATGCAGATGGTTTGCTGCCAGTAGAGATTATTGATTATTCTAATCTCTTTCCCAAATGTGTCAAGGTTGCTGAGCAGCTCTAACAGATCTTTGTGGCGTACTTTGTCGAATACCTTTGTATAGTCTATAAAACACAGGTACACATTTTTCTCCATTTGTATTGCTCTCTCTGATAACATTCAGAGCATAAATATTGCATTCCTTGTTCCAGTGTCTTTAATGAACCCACACTGTTCTTGTCCTATCTCTGGTTTGATTTTGTTGTGCACTCTATTCATCAGAATTTGGATGATAAGTTTTCTTATGTGGCTCATTAGGCTGTTTGTTTAGGAGAGTTCACATTCATTTGTGTCTAGTTTCTTAGGCAGTACTATGAAAATAGATCTGCTTAGGTTTTCTCGTATATCATCACTGTTGTAGATTCCATTTATTATTTCTATAATCTTGTCCATGCCAAAATCATCTAAGGCTGCCAGCATCTCTATTACAATCCTGTCTGGCCCTTCTGTTTTGTTTCTGTTCAATTTGGCCAGTGCAGCTTCCATTTCCATTTTTAGTATTTCCAGCCAGTCGGTATTTCTCTGTATTTCCAGTTGTTTTCTTTTGTCATGGAAAAGGATTGCAAATATATTTGTTCCAGCACTGAACATTTTTTCTTTCTCTAATATGAGCATTCCATCTTTGGATTTTAAGCAGCCTATTGACAAGCATGTCTTCCCTTATTTTTTTATACATGTCTCCTTTATCTGTGATGCCCATTCTCTCTATTTCTGCACATTTTTTGTTGAGTCATTCTTCTTTAGCCTGCCTGAATTTATTCCTTATTTCATTATGTAGTTTTCTGTATTCCATTCCATGTCTTGGCATTGTTTTCTGTCTCCTTTGCATCATGTCGAGAATATCATTTGTGATCCATTCATTTTTTCTTCGTCCATTATCTTTTGGAATGATGAAGTGAAAATATCCTAGAAACAAAGCCTAGCATTTGAACCAAAATATTCTATTTTCCAACCAACTGCAATCTAGTATATAAGATTTTATATCATATTATTTCTAGAAAATATATAATCCAGCAAAAACCAATAACATATATTTTTTACCATCCTGTAAGCATACAGCTGTCTTGAGATATCAGCATGGAGAGAAGTTTTGGCTATAGCCCTCTTCAGATATTGTCACAGCAAGAAATGAAAATTATTATTTGTTTTGTATTATTTTGTCTTTTTGCTGTTTTAGATGTAGTTGTGACAAATTTTATGTTGAGTTTTGATAAATTCTTTTCCGTTTTAGTTGTGATAAAGTTAGCAGACCGAACAATATATTTTGATCCATTGGGTTTGTCAAGAAAGATTGTATTTCTATTTTGAAATATTTTATTTTTTTTGAGTATTTTCAATGTATTTCTCTTCTTCTCTTTATATAAATATTGAGGGCTACAAATTCTGAGTGCTCTTAAACAGAATCTGATGAGTATTCTGGATTTTATTTTGTTTTTATTCTGAGAATAGAAATTCATAAGATTATCTTTATTAGTTGATTTGTGATAGACACTAAGTTTTAAGTTATTAATATGGCGTAACATAATATCTAGGAAAAGTACCATATTGTAGTGACCTTAAAGATAGTAGCAGTAGCAACTCTAAAATAAATCTATCAGCAGCAGCTCTTGAATATAAATAAACATGAACTTTACCATTTCCCACACTTCAAAATACTCCCATTGGAACAATTTTCCCAGCATTTTCCCCTTTTCCTCTTTCAGAATCAACATCTGCTACTTTGGCATTTACTCCTTAATCTCATCCATAGTGCTTCATCAACAATTTTAGCTTTCGCTGGTAGAAGAGCTGACACAACTGGGTCATACAATGCTTTGCCAAAATTCTGCACCCACTGCAGAGAATCTACTAGTTCCATCACTGTCAATGTAATGGTTATACAATACAGAATTTCACTCAATGACATCTAACTACTGACTGACTAACTTCATAGAAGAGTATTTGTTCATACATGCATAGTAAGGCCTTTTCTAATTAGTTGCCTTGTTGTTTCATGATGGATGACGAACATGTTCTTTATATACTCAAAATCGCTGGATGACAAACCATAAAGATATGTAGATTGATAATGGGTAAATTAGGTGTTTTAAGAAGTTCTTTTAAATGTATTTAAAATGCAACATATATATACATATATATATATATATATATATATATATATATATATATATATATATATATATATATATACATTAAGAAATGGACAAAGTCCGACAAATTATTAAAGACATTTTTACGTTTAACATTCTTTTCATAGATACAAGTATTTAAGTAAATGCTCTGTTTATGATAAACAGTATCAAATAACATTTACCGGCCTGAATGTCTGAGAAATTTTCATTCCGTATAGGATGCAGGTTCAAATCCTGTCAAAGGACGAATATTTTCTATGAAAATTTCTCGGACATTCAGGCCGGTAAATGTTATTTAATACTGTTTATCATAAACAGAGCATTTACTTAAATACTTGTATCTATAAAAAGAATGTTAAACATAAAAATGTCTTTAATATATATATATATATATATATATATGTGGGGAAATTTTATGACCAAATAGAACAGGTTTACTTGTGATGCATTTTGTCCTTCAGGATTATATTGGACTAATTTTGTTATGTTGTTAAGATTAGCAGAGGGGTGCTGGGAATTTTAGAAATTTTTGGAATTTTTGTTTGTTTTTTTTACTACAAATTTGACATAAAAATGCTACCATGATCAAAGTATGAGTGTATTCAGTTCAGTTTTTATGTTTATGTTTCATATGAGACAAAAATCCTCCATGGGATTTGCAAACAAATCCACACAAGGGACATGCTGAAGGGTTGACTGTCATATGGGCTGATATATTAGCCTGAGATTTAGTATTGGTTCTTAATTCTCTCAGATGGTCGAGACAATTCTTTTCAAACTTAGTTCTACCTCGGTAGCAGGTGTTTCTCCAGTTTGCTTGGTTTTCAACAGGGATGTTTGCAGCATTTAAATTGTATTTAAATTTGTCCTTGAGGCATAACCAAGGACAGCCTACATTATGCTTACCATGAAAACGATGGTTATACATGAGGATTTTCAGCATTTGATCATCACTCATTCTGATGACATGACCAGCCCATCTGAACTGTGATTGCATCAGAAAGGATTTAATACCACCGATGCCACATTTGAGGAAAAGATCAGGGTTAGAGATTTTGTCCTGCCATGTATAACCACATATTGAACGAAGGCAGCATTTATGAAAAGCATCAAGTTGATTGATGTGTGTCGTGTATGCTGTCAACAATTCTGATGTATAAAGAAATGTGGTGAGAATGACTGTTCAATAGACACTGATTTATGTTTTCAGCAAAATCTCATGAACAACCTATAGATGATGATTAAGCATTGGTTGCCTTTGATATTCGGATAACTATTTTGTCATACAAAGAGGCATTTGAATTGACTTTGCTTCCTAAGTACAAGAATGATTTCACATATTTCAGGTTGTTGCTGCCAACAATAATAAGAATGATTAGAAAGATATGGGAAGGTGCTTTTTGTTTTACACCCTTGACCTGCTTAGGTGTAGGCTTTGGTTGATGAACAAATTCAGTTTTCTTCATGCTTATAGTTAATCTGAATGCATGGCAAGTGGTGGGAAAATGCTTGAGCTTCTTCATTGAGGTGGCCACGGTCACAGCGTCATCAGCAAATAAAAGATCATGAATAATTCTTGCTCGAGTCAGCTATTATGATTTAAAATGTTGATGGTTAAAGAGGCTGCCACTTGTGCAGAATTCAAATTTCACACCTATGTCACGATCGCTAAAAGCATGGTGCAACATGATCGAGAAGAAGAGAGTGAAAAATACAGGAACCATGACACAACCATGTTTTGTGCCATTTGTTACATTGATGGCTTCTGAATAACATTAGATATAACAGATGCTTTCATTCCTTCATGAAATGAGATGATGACATTTAAGCATACTTTTAGGTATGCCAAGCCTTTTGAGTACTTTCCAGAGGGCACTCCTGTTAACAGTGTCAAATGCTTTGGTCAGATCAATAAGGATGGTATAGAGTTTGTGATTCTTCTTGTGAACTTTCTCAGCAACCTGATGAACGAAAAAAATCATATCAATGGTTCCACAACCTGAATGAAAGCTATACTGAGATTCAGGATAGATGTCATCAATGAGATATTTGTTTATTCTGTTGAGAATAACACGAGCGAGAATTTTACCAGCAATAGTTATAAGTGCAATGCCACGTTAATTATCACATACAACCTTTTTGGCTTTGTTCTTAAACAGATGTCTATGCAAGCATCTTTGTAGTCCTGTAAAACAGAACCAACCTTTCATATGACTTTCAAAAGCTCAAGGAGTTTCTTAACCAGTGTCTTCCCACCATATTTAAAAATTTGCAGGGGGAATAGCATTTTTTCCAGGGGCTTTGTTTGAGGAAAATTGCTTGATAGAATCCTGGATTTCCTTTAGGCATGGCTAAAGAGACAACTGGGGAATTTCTGGTTGCTGATGAATTGAAGTAATGATGTTGTCATCGATGGCAGAGGTGGAATTAAGGACATTTTCAAAGTGTTCTTTCCATCATGATATAATTTCCTTCTTGTCTGTGTGGAGTGTGTCAGACGACATAACAGGTAAAATTCCATTTCCTTGTGAGCTGTACACCTTTTTAAGGCCTTCATGGAATACTTTGAGATCTTTTCTGTCAGCTGCCACCTGGAGTTCCACAGCCTTAGCAGACCACCAGGATTCTTTTTTTTTTTTCTGAGAGCATTTTGCACTTCTTGCTTACAATGCTTATATATGCACTTTTCTGATGGACAATTTCTGTTGTTTAAGAATATTTTGTGTGAATCGTGTATCTTCTCAATGAGACATTGAACATGAGCATCATTTACATCGAACCAGTCCTGATGCTTCCTTATGGGAAGTCCTAGAACCAAGGGAGCTGGAACAAATGTCATCTGAGAGATTTACAGAAGGATTCAATGTCTTCTGAGATCACACCTGAATCAAGCCTTGAATCCAGTGTCTCAGAGAGTTCTTTCTTCCTAACATCAGAATTCAGAGGTGAGATGTTGATTTGTTTAGGAACCATAGTGCTAATGAGAGGTTTGCTGCATAATTAGAGCATGGTTTGAAAGATAGCAAGTGTTATGGAAAGATCAGTTTATATTGAAGTCTTTCACGTCACTTTTCTTGGTGATAATGTAATCACTCATATGCCAATCTTTGGATCCGGGATGCATCTAAGTCATTTTGTGTTGATTGGATTGCTGATAATGTGTGTTGGTGATAGTATGATTGAATTCTTGGCAGAAAGAAAGAAGTCATAGCCCATTAGAATTCATACTCCCGACTCTGTGAATGTCAAGGACATCAGGCCATATCTGATGGTTAGCACCAAACCCATGAATTAAAGTCTCCCATAAGGACAAGTTTGTCTCTATGTGGAACTTTGGAAATGACTGAATATAGTTGCTCATAAAAGTCATTAATTTCTAATTACAGGGGTGTTCATAGTTGAGGCATAACAGCTCACAAGAGTGGCAGAAGAATTGTTGTCGAGTTCTAAGGCTAGTCTTAAGGCGAACATTTATTCCTTTTGGAAGAGATGACAGAGATTTAGCAATGTCTGATTTTATAGCAGTAGACTTGTTGCTCTTGGGGAATAGCAAAGAAGGAACGCAAAACTGAACTACAGACTATTCACACAGAAGATTTGTTTAGAGTGGTGAAGGCTTGCATAGAACAAGTCACACTTATTGGAAGAGCTCATAGCAAGAAGTTGGTGCAAATATTTGCAATGAACACAATGAACAACATCCCTCAGGTTTTATTATCACAGAGTTATTTCTCTCTGGTACTACCAGTGCACAGAAGAATGCAGAGTCTTTTGATGGTAATTTCATAGGATTTAGCCCCATCTGCTGAAGTGGTTTACAGGCTGTGGCACATAGAGATTTAGGGGATGGGCGAAGACCAATGTTACCCATCCACCTTAATAATAAGGTGCAGTAGCCGAGCAAGAAAGGTATTACTTCTACCCACTGTCTCTTACATGGATAAAATATTTGAGATATATATATATATATATATATATATATATATATATATATGTATTAGAGAGAGAGAGAGTGGACTGAAAATCACTTGAAGCGAACCAGTATCAGGAAAATACCACAGTATAAAAGATTTGTTTATTTGTCAATACGAGCTACCAATTATAAAATAAAAAAAACAACATGAATTCCAGGAAAAATCAAATAATTCCGAGACAAGAGTAGCAGTTTTGGAGGCAGCATGCTTGAAGAAGGTGTTGAGAGAGGAGCTGTCTCCCAGTCTCCCTTTGTGTAGTGAAAAATTGTTCTATGAAACAGTAAATTATGGGATGCATTTGGTTAAGTATCAATTTGGACACTGACTAGGGAATGATCTGATGTGCCTAGTGGGTGAAAAACTTTAGCTAAGTATTTATCATAGCAGGATGTTAGAAAGAGGTCGAGAAAGTTCACCTGATGCTGTGTAGTGCGAGGGACATGGGTGGGTTACTTCATAGATGATGGTGAAGTCTCTGCAATATCTGCCTTCTTCATTGATTTTATTTGAGTGGACTAACTACTCCTTCGAGTGGATATTGAAGTCACTGCAAATATGAAAGCTGAGGAAAATTCTGTGAGTATATTATCAATCCTCTCAGATATTCAATCAAAAATTACCGTCCCATTGTCCTGGGGGTGATAGAGAGTGAAGATGAATTTGGTACTATGGATAAGTGCCACGTGGAAATAGATATATGGGAAATCAGTGCTCATTTTTTGTATGTCTGCCTCAGAGAAACCCATCTTCAATGTAGGTTCCAACTTAAGTAGTCATGTTTGGCTATTAGGAGTGAGTAGCCCAGGATTGTCAGCTCCTGTAGTGGGATTGAGGCATTGATACCAGACAGAAATAGTTCAGATTTGGACTGAAGAAGATGGAATGTCAGGAAAGTTGGAACATAGATCCCACACATTGGGGTAGGAGATGCTATACATGGGGTTTACTTTTCTTTTCTTTTTTTTTTCTTTTAGGTTGGGTTGCTGGTTTTGTTCATTTTCATTGTAATCAATTTCATGTGTGTATTGGTTAGTGGGAGACTAGTAGGCAGTGAGACAGACACACCCCACCCAGGAGATGCATGCATAAATAACCAGGATTGCTTAGAGGATAGCCTCTTTTGAAGTTACTCAATTACATATTTTATATATATATATATATATATATATATATATATTAAGAAATGGACAAAGTCCGACAACTTATTTATTAAAGACATTTTTATGTTTAACGTTCTTTTTATAGATACAAGTATTTAAGTAAATGCTCTGTTTATAAACTTCAATCTTCCATGAATCTCGTACATTCATAACTGCTCATAGCGTATCAATAAATCAGTAAATTCGACCTTGCCAACCGAACGATCCTTTGTGGCCGAGCGGTTAGGCACGTCAAGCTAAATGACGGTTCCGTATAGGATGCAGGTTCGAATACTGTCAAAGGATGAATATTTTCTATGAAAATTTCTCAGACATTCAGGCCGGTAAATGTTATTTAATACTGTTTATTATAAACAGAGCATTTACTTAAATACTTGTATCTATAAAAAGAACGTTAAACATAAAAATGTCTTTAATAAATAAATTGTCGGACTTTGTCCATTTCGTAATATATGACGTCATTTGTTTATATTTGATATGCCATGAGCAGTTATAAATGTACGAGATTCATGGAAGATTGAAGTTTATAAGCAGTAAATTCGACCTTGCCAACTGAACGATCCTTTGTGGCTGAGCGGTTAGGCACGTCAAGCTAAATGACGGTTCCGTATAGGATGCAGGTTCAAATCCTGTCAAAGGACGAATATTTTCTATGAAAATTTCTCGTATGAAAATTGTGTGTGTGTGTGTGTGCAACTATCTATTCCAATGGATGATGATGATTATGTTGGTTCATTTCAAAGAACATCTTGGGTGTGAATGAGTATTTTAAGTGAATAAGTAGTTGCACAATTTCAGATCGACAATCTTTTCATCTCCTGTAAGATCCAGCATCAAGGAAGGATCAAGGCTGGATAGCTGGCAGAAAATCAGTTGCAGTGGATGGTAAGACTAAGCTTTGATGCAAAGAATGATCTTGTGCTTCATGACACATTTATAACCAACTGCATGTGTGTGTATATGTACATACACACACACACACACATATATATATATATATATATACACACACATACATACTTTCACATTCAGATACAAGAAATGTTTGTGTGTATTATTCATTTATGTGTGTGTGCATGCATGTTCAGAAGATTGATACTGAGCTTTGTGGATTGGAAGAATGTTTTTTTAATCTAAAATATCAGGCAAATAACATCATTGATTTCCGACTTTTGACACAGATCCTACTTTCATGTTTGTTTTTAACAAATTTTACCCAAGCCAGACATTTTCACTTTACAGTACTTTTGTTTTTTCATTTCTTCTTGAAATTATTTTAGGCAAGCATATCAGATCTTTTGTTACAGAAGAGTCTTCTTTAATTTGTGTTTTTTTTTTTTTTCTCTCTTTCACTCTTGCTATAAAACATTGCTGGGAAGATTGAATTATTCAAGTTTTACTAGCTGAAAGCATAATACCTAATGTTCACATATAGAAGTGTGTATATGTGTGTGTGAACAGGTAACAGTTCCTGCAGTGTATAAACATAAGCATTTTTTAGATAAAATGTGTAGATGTTTAACAATTAAAAAAGAAAGTAACTACATTGTTTATTCATTATATTTCTTTGAACATCATAATTATACAATGCTAATTATTATAAAAGCTTAAATTGTGCTAAACTTGAAGATTTATATAATGAATGATATTTACAATTACTTGCAAACATTCTTGGAAAAGCCATCAGGTGAAAATGGAATTGTTTAGAATGCATTTTTTTAAATTCTAAAACTAACAAAGTTTCTAAAAACTGACTGGGTTCAAATCCTTTCTAAAATCATTATCCTTATTATATACCTGACTAATCTTTCTTTGTTTCAACTATATTTAGAATAAGAATTAGGCAAGAAATTTAAATGATATATAAATTTGTAAAAAGAAACCAAATTGGTTTACAAAATATGCAAATATACCAAATTTCTTTTTTATAGTTCATTCTATAAGTTTTATCAGCAACTTCATCTACAAGACATGTTAACAATTATATTATCTTAGGTAGACTTCTTCAGTAAGATAAGAATAATAAAAGCAAACTATCTGATTATTTTTATTCACTTCAGTTTAATAAAACTTTCTCAACCAGCATAGAGCTCTCAAACACTGACATGAAAATAAAATTAGGTAATTTTTAATAAAACCTGTCCTTCAAGTAAGTTTAACACATAAAAGATGAAAATAACATTCATGAGTTTATTCATATCATAAACCTGACACACTGAAGATGTGAATAAACATTGAAATATATAGAAAATTAGCCACACTTTTTTTTATCAAATACTGATTACCTACAATTAAGTTCTCTTTTTGTTTTAATGAGAGTGTGCTGAAAGTTCCTTGTCCTGACCCACTTCCCAAATCTAGACAAATGATCAAATACAAGATTTTTGCTTTTAGAATCCCTTCCTGGACAAGCCAAGAACTTTTCAGCACCTCCTAAAAGAATATTTTCATGAATCTTCATGCCAGATATTGTTAAATCCTTTTTATGTATTTTTTAAAAAAACTTTTAATCATCTAAAGATATAAACATAAATACAGACTAAAATATTGCACATATCTCAGATAAATGGTTGCACATGAAGGTGGGGAATATATTAGTAAGTAGCAGAAATCAATTTCTGAATTTCCCATTCCTCTTTTATGTTCATTCTGCACTATTTGCCTTTTACCAGTTTCAAACAGAGCAAACGGCGGTGAGTGGGGGGAGAACAATTTCATTTTAAAATTAACCTGTTTGTTGAGACATAAGTGAGGATTAAAATATATAGGTTATCAAAATGAGAGATATTGGCTAATGTAGGATCCAAATGCACTTAACTGCTGTATTTATGCTTTAATGAATAAAAAGAGAAACACACACGCTCTTTCTCTATCAGACACTCTTTCTCTTTCCTATTCATGCACATGCATACATTCTCTCTTTTAAACACTTTCACACACATGTATGTTTTATCACTTACCACACACATATAGTATCAATTCTCTCTTTTAAGTACTCTCTCACATACACATGTATGTATACATATATATATATATATATATATATATATATATATATATATATATATATAGAATGATTTTTATTTATTTATTTGATATATATAAATCTCAATTATATGCTATTATTTTGGCTAGTAAAATCATAGATAAATACATATATTCATAACTATATTCATTTGTATCTATTGGAATTCTTTTTCATTTTTCCCAGCATCCATCTATTTTGATTCAAATGACTCACTAGATTATGTGAATGTCTATATATTTGTTCATTTTCCCAAACAAATAACTTCTCTTGAAAACTCATTTCCATTTGAGTGTATTTCTCATGGTAAATGTATTAAATGACTTTTAATATAACATCCTTTATACAAAGCCTTATCCTAATTGTGAAGCTTTTAAATGTTTTTTTAATGTTGACAGTAAGAAATAGAATAACTTGTAGTCATTCAGCAATGTAAGGTTTTAACGAACAACATTTTCTATATAAAGTGGATATTCTACTTTCTGCTAAACATATGAGAACCACAAATTTTGGTCATCCCATTGAAACACATTTGTGCAAAAAGAGCAAAATATTTGTTTCTATTTTTGCTCAATTGCTTCGACACAACAGCTATTCCTTGTGACTGGAATTATCTGCAGAGGAATTATATCTTTATTAAGATATCATTTATATATGCCAGATTCTAGCAACAATGAAAAGAGTATCAAGTAAGGGATTGGAGGTCAAATATTTAATCATTCTTTTATCCAACTTGGATTTGATAATGTTTGAAAAATTATTTATAATTTTTTGCTAACTCAAACTCCTGCATATATTATTAAAAATAATTTGCCTGTCAAAAATAGAGTACCATAACTTCTGGTTGTAAAATATTTTCTGGATTTATTTGCATATTTAAATATTTATTAAAGATAGTTACTAAGTTTAGCATAATCTGGCACAGACCCAAAAGTGTGTAGGATCGAAGGAAGATCAAATCCACCAGATGGTTCTAATGGTTTACAACGTTTTAGCAACCTATAGCAACATTACATTAAGAAAATTATAAAGAATCAATTTATCATCTTACCATAATAGTAGATTTCAATAAAAGGGGATATTTAAAAAAAAAAAAAAAAACAAATAATTGCCTTATGAATTAGGAGCAAGAACATATTTAGAAATATATCTATAAAGATTTTTACATTGTGATGTCCCTTCAGGATGTAAACAACCATGACGTTCCACAGATTCCTTTCTTTATTATCTATGGACTGTTAGGACTTCTTGGAAAAGATTGTGGAGTGGTTTTCTGTTGCTTTCTCCATGATTTTAAATTAAGAATAGTCTTTCTACTTGACTGGTTGCTATCCAAGGCTTGAGAGTCCAGTCTACCCTGTTATTTAATTCAGGTGGGAGTAGAGTGAACAGATATAGTGCAAAGTAAATGCAACAGACTAGTACTCGATTTCTACTTCCCATGTTGATAACAATTATGCCATGACATGACAAAGGCTCTTCTTTTCCTTCTTAGACTTTATAGGTGCTTATGAAAAATACAGTCTATAATTATTGCAAAAATAGATAACCTAATGAAAATGTTGGTATATTGTGTGCAAACACTATACTTCCAGTTGTGTTTTAACATTTGCTGAAAACAAAAAGGCTTAGCTATATGCCTGCTTTTGTCTCCAATAATGGCAAACATATACAGGAAATACTCCAATGAAATGGCTAGAGAAACATCACCATTAAAGCCAACCATATGGTTAGATATGTAGATGACATCTTTATACTTTGGCCCCACCAGAAAGATGTGTAAATAATGCTGGACTATATATAAACAATGGAAAAAGAATTAAAAGATCAACTGAACTTGCTGGATGTAATAATAACTCATATGAAGAATGAGTTCAAGACATCCACCTATTCCACCTGAACCAAGCCACCTTGAAAGAAAACATGACCAAGAATGTGTGAATTTCATTCCCTGCAGTTGTGATAAGGAATAGAAAGAAGAGCCTTCCCTTAAAAGTAAGGATGGAGGCACATCAAAAAGTTGTGATCCTGGGAGATTTAATGAAATCAGACATGGTTAGTCATGTATAGAGGGAAAAGGATAGTCATCAGGCCCTGTAGAAGGAAGTCACACTAACAGAGAACAACACTGGAGAATAAGACATCTGAAAAGAATCAACACACATTTTAGGCACTGATCACCATATAGAGATAAAGCCTCTAATTAGTAAAGATAAGACACAAGAAATCCACCCACATCAGTCAGGACACTCATACAGACATTAGAGCCTAAGATACCAAAATTTCAATACTAGATTTTTAATACCCTAGTGGATTAAAACATTTCTTAAAACCTGACAGTTTGCATATTTAATCCTTGAGCCTGGTAGTGCTGCAAAGTCACATGCACTTTTTCAGTGGAAGAAAAGAACACTTAAAAGAAAGGTGAAAAAGACTTTGGTGAGTACTACGAAACATCTGCATAAACATAAAAAGCAAAATGAGAACAATTGTCTTTTGTGAATTGAATAAAGTGTTCAATTTGAAATTCTAAGAAGGTTTACCAAGTACAAAGCAGAACACCTGAAGAAAGGCAGAGGTTACAACAGGCAAAATGTTGCAATTATGATTGTTGTGCATGTATGCTGGCCTGAATAGAGGAAAACATAATAATTCTTATTATTTATTACTTTAAGATTCATTAATATTCTAAGCTTTCTTTGTGATGATGTAATCATTTCTCAGCCAATACATTCTACAGCCTTCAAGTGTAGAATTCATAAAGAAAGTGTTTTCTTGTTTGTTTGTTTCTTTACACATTGGCATCAGATTGATTAATTCCAGCCAGACAATCTGCCTAGCTTGTACCATTCTTTGCCACCCACATAAATCAGTGAATTCTAAATTATACAGTGAGGAGTTCTACAATTATTTTTCTTGCTCAGCAAAGAAACCAACATGATGCTTAACTCAAAACTAATGTGACTTACACAATAAGCTGATAATCTACTTTATGCCACTTTCTTTAATGTTCTGATTCATTCTTACCCATACTTGGAGATCACCAACTAGGTAAAAAACATATCATACATAAAAAGATGAGTTGATAGAATCTAAAAGCTGTGTGGATGTTACAATCTCATAGTATTTTTAGCAGTAAACCCATCTTTCATGACTTCATTACTAGAGTCAGTCCTTAGAAAAAAAGAATTTGACAAAAGCTTGCATTTCTAAAATCCACCGCAAATTTGGAAGCAAAACAACACAGAAACCAGTTATTTGCTTAAAATTAGACTTGGATTTCAAGAAGACCATATCCAAAGAAGATGATATGCAGACCATATCTAAAGAGAGTGGGTGCACACCTTATCCTCTGGGATGAGGTCCTGATAGTTGGCAGGGACTGAAAAAGTAAGAAGCTGAAAGAAGGTGGCATACATCTGCTTATCAGTTTGTTAAGTTAGGCCAGTATATATTTCAATATAATTTTCTTTGTTCAGAACTTGAAAAATCATTCTTGTGTATAAATTAGAATCAGCTGATTTACATGCCTGGTAGTGAATGGTATCATCTATGTATTTCATGTTGCTGGAATGAGCCAATCATGTTAATATAGGAGCAACCATTTTCTGACTCACATTATCAATAAAAAGACTAGTCTTTTTCTTTCTGAATTGTAGACATGAAAAAGGCTATAGAATGAATTGGCTGAAACATAGTAACAGCATCCAGGACAAAAAGGTGGTCACTTACCTGAACAAAGCTTGGAATAAGTCATAACTTGTTTCCCATGATCATAAAAAAATGTTAAGATGCTTGACAGAAATATTAACCAAACATTAATAGAAATATCTTTCAATTTATGACATTAATAGATTACATAAAAAATGCCATTTCTGATTTATGAATGACATTAATAAAAGGACTAAAAGAAAAAGTAAGAAGAAATGTATTTATTCATTTAAAAAGAAGGTTTAAAATATGTGGTAAAGTATTGACCAGTTTTGTTTATTATTTAATGCATTATTCAAAAATACTTTCCATTTGAAATAATTATATGAAATTTTTTAAATCTGTCAAAAACTCAAGATATACTTATTTCTTCAATAACAAATATATGTTCTTATAAATCATAGCTAATATTTACTTAATTTTCCTCAAACCTGAAACAAAATATTTACTGTGATTAATAAATATGGTTTCAAATGATGTTATCTAATATGGCATATATTCATGAAATTCTTGTGACAGTGATCAATCATTTGTTTTAATATTTCAACTTGATTAATTTAGGATATTGTTGCTTATAGTTGATTTTTAATAAAATAAATCAGTCGGTGTATGGACAATTGTTTTTTAAAATAATCAAATTTCATAGAAATGAACAGCACATGGGAGCCTCTTTGCTCAGAAAAGAATAGATACATTAAGTTTAAGACTCCAAAATTCCAGGTTACTGAACAGAATAATCAAATGAAGGTTGGTAATGAACGATAATACTTAGGACAAGAAACAAGAACAACACATATAAGATTTGCCAGCAGCATGTAGAAGAAGTAGTCAACTGCTAGAAGTCAGTCAAGTGAATTCCATAATGAAACTAACTGCAAACCGCAGATGGTATCTACCAACTGCCCCATGCAGTCAAATGTGGCACAAGGCTGAATTTAATGTAGGGTTCCTGAGACTGTAGGCTCAGTCAAAAATTCCCTGTAGACCCTGTATAAAACAGGGTCGGGTAAATGTTTCCTGAGACAGGACTCTGCCATTTGATATAGCTCCATCTGAGGATGCTCTCTGCCTAGAGGCAGAGAGCTTAACCAGCCCAGCTGAAGATGAATCTCCAACTGCAGACTGGAGATGGTATCTACCAACTGCCCCACACAATCAGATGTGGCACAAGGCCGAATTTAATGTGAGGTTTCCAAGCCCGTAGGCTCAACTAAAAAGTCCCTGTAGACTCCGTATAAAATGGGGTCAGGTAAATGTTTCCCTGAGACGAAACTCTGCCCTTTGACATAGCCCTGTCTGAGGATGCTCTCTGCTCAAAGGCAGAGAGATTAACCAGCCCAGCTGAAGACAAATCTCCAACTACAGGCCAACACATACAGTATTCACTATTGTATTTATGGGAATGGGGGAATACCCATTATCATCCGTAGGTATGCTACAAGAGTAATGAATATGCAGAAAGAGTGGTTGTAAGTTCAAGCCATGATTCAGGCAATGAAATCCTTAAAATCTGCTTCAGTGGAATTAGCAAAAACAGCATCACAAAGATGAATTAACTCAGAAGAATTAACTAAAATGAGTATCTCCTAGCATGGACAAAAGAATAAGGAGATTGACTGAATAAATAGTTCAGTTCAAAATTAGAAGAATATTACTGAATATGACAGGCACATTTGATGAAGTCTGGAAGGTAGAATAGATGAAAAGTTGTTACTATAATGATAAAAACAAGGAGTCATCTTTTTGAATATCTAATCTCTTTTATACAGTTTCTTAGTCTTAAAGTACTGAAAGACGAACTCCAGCAGATGCAGTCTTTGTAGATAGGAATGAACAATGGTAAACAGCTGATTATGGCACTATGAGTCATGCTTCAAATCCTAGTAAAATCCTAATTTTAGATTTTGTAGCTAGTTCTTCATATGACAATGGTGATAAACAATCTTCCATAGCACTTTAACAGTTCATGGGAAAAGTGTTTAAAATGTAGCTTTGCTTTAAATAAATCTCCAACAAACATCACAAAAGTCAATTATATATTATTTTGCATTGTGGGAAGCTTGTTATTGAAAATTATAGAAAAAGGATTTTTATCATTCTTTATTACAGGTATACTAAAAAAAAAAATAAACTATAGAAAATGCCACTTCTTCCAAAGATTCTCCCTAAGCAGAGTAATTACAAGAGGTACTAAAAAGTTCTCAGCTTGCCCAAAAAGTGCTTCCAAAACATCTGATGGGTCAGGTCAAGAATTTTGTAGCACCCCCTTGTACATATCTGAAAATATTTTGAAGGTTTTCAATGTAAAAGTGGGGAAAGTTCACAAATGTGTTGTCAGTAGAAATGAAAAAGAAGGCAAAATTAAAATAAAAGCTTATGATTGGCATTTATAAATAACAACTCAAGTGATTTTATAAAAGAGTTCACTGATATGACAGATTCAGATATTGTTGGAAAATGACAAAACTTAGGTTTGGGTTCATTTAGGTCATGACAATTCTTATAGAAGTTGTAGCATGAATCCAAGCTGAAAGAAATTCCATCTGAAGAAGTCTCTGTTGAAGATGAAAGATCACATGCAATTATCTGTTGTCAACAAAATATGTGTATACAAAAGAATTGGATATTTCTATCACAAGACTTACTGATGACTCAAGTTTGGAATCTGCTTTTATAATCATATACAGGATCCCAGAGCTAGCTTAATGCAGTGAAATTTAATTTAATAGAAAATGACTTTTTTCTCCTCTGTGGGGGTTCTGATTGGTCAGAATGAAAGTGAATTAGGATCCACTTAAAGTAAAATAATTCTGTTGAAAGAATAACTCTTAGTCTTGGCCTACATAATTCTTTCTTTAACATTTCAATTAGATTTTAATTTCTGCTTAATTTAAATTAAATTTGTCACTTTTCCTTTCCAATCTTACAGTATGTAAAAGAGGCATTTCTCTTCAGACTTAATATATTTCTTCCACTAAATAACAACTTTATTGGCAGATACTCACAATGTTGGTTTGGATTCTCTCCCTTTAGATTGATCTACATTCTTAAAACTGGAGCTCTTAAACTATTTTTTTCTTTTAATTCTGGGTATATATACTATTTGACTCCAGTTCTGAACACCATGCAGTCATTTAAGAAAACACTTCAATTTTTATTTTTGGCTTATGTGCTCCTTTCACTGCAGAATATCATTTCTTTGCTTCCATTTTTTAATGTCACATTTTATGAATAACATGTTTTGTATAATGTCTTTAGAATTATCATTTGAAAAACAGATCAGCATTCCAACAGTTTCAAACTTAGAATTTAGGGTTCAATTCTTTTCCACCCCTGAAACTTTAAAATTCAACCAAAAAGTAAAATCAACCCTGGATTAAAACCTCTGCAATAAAACCTTCATATTCTACCCAGTTCTAAATACAAGGTTTTTTTTAAATATTTTCAAGTAAATTCTATAATTTTATTTTTTTTAGTTAAATAGTGCATTTGTAGGAAAATTTGTTTCCTTATGCATTTCTATAATTTGAAGCAATACGGTCTTCATTTCTTCTGGAAATTAACTTCAGTTTGAATGAGGTTCAGTTTACCATATAAGTATAACAGATTTATTGGCACACAATCTTAACAATTAGCAAATAATATCTCAGTTTGATTCTATTTACTTAAATCTCAGTGTGTCTACCTCTGTTTCTATCTATTTATCAGTTGTTTGCAGAAGTTCTCCTTCTTTAAACAAGAAACAGAGTATAAAATGCTTTCTAATTTAAAAATAAATTATGAAAACTTTTGAACTCAGCTAATATCTCTCTATCTCAGTCTATTGTGATCAATCTTCATGAGTTCCTATGTATTTATTTAGATAAAAGTGAAACTACAAAATTAAGCAAAATGAATTACAACTTTGAACTTTTTATTTTCTTTCCCAATATGTCTCTCTGATTGTTTTGATCTATCAAAGACCACAGTTAATGCACTGCTACTGCTATAAATGAGGTGTTTCAATTTTTCCTCTATGATATCTCTATGGGAGCTGCAGTTAGATTTTCTTTTGATATGAAATGATTTTAATCCCATTCAATAAATGACAAAACATAAATCCAATGTTTAATGTTGTCTTGCACTTCAATAAGTTGGGTGACAGTTGGCCATGTCTTAAAAAAAGAGAATCATTCAAAAGCAATAATGCTTTTGTTGTCTCTCAACATTGCATTAAAGTATGCATAGCAGATGGGAATTATCTATCTATGCATGTGTGTGTGTGTGTGTGTGTGTATATATATATATATATATATATATATATATATGTATAGAGAGAGAGAGAGATAGATAGATAGATAGAAAGAGAGAGAAAGAGGGGAACATTTCACATACACTAACATTGTTATAATGAAGCAGTTATTTACAAAAAAATGTTTATCCTCCATTACATGGCATGTTTTATCAGAGGAAATAAACAAGAATAACTTTTATGATTATTAATGGGTGGGTGTGCATTGACAGAGGGGAGCCCTTTGATCAAAATCTTTTTTTTTACCTGAATTTGTTGAAAGATACCATTTCTAGCCTCCCATACAATACATGTTAAAAACATTAGTATTCAACTTGAACTTCAAAAGACCAGTTTATATAAAATGTTTTCTGAAAATATCACTATTATAATTTTATACAAGAGAATTAGATATATTACTAATTGAACTTTGATATAAAATATAAAAATTAAAATAGAGTTGTCAAAAATCATGCTTCCTATATTCCTATCGTTCGGTGAAAAGGAATGTTGTAACATGAGTTGAATAAAATTAGAAAGGCCTCAATAATAGCAAGTTATACATAAAATTAAGAAACTGTTTTTTAATGATAAACCATATTTCACCATATAACAAAATATAAATGAATGCTAAAACCCAAATTTTATTGCTAACAAATATTTAATCTTTATTTCAGTAAGCCACGTAATCTTATCAAAAGAGATAATCTTTAATTATTCATGAAGAATTTTTTTTCTGTCTGATTTGTTGCAATGAGAAATTATACATTAAATTATTACTATTTCATATTGAAAAAATAAGAGAAGACAAAATCAGAGAAATCATAACTCTTATAAGAAATTCACTAACCTCTATAGTAGAAGGACATAATCAGAAATAGGGAAGTAATATTTCATCTATTATTTTGAATTTTTGCTCTATTATTTTTACAATGCTAAAGTCACTGTTTCTTTTTGTTTATTTGTAATGGACCTATATTTCTTGATGTATTTATGTGCATTGAATACAGTAAAAGAATCATGACAAGAACCAAATACAACAGGTACTTGAAGATTGATTGATTTGTTTGTTTGCTTAATGGCATATCAACTCCTTATGGGTCATTTAATGCTGAAATTTAATTTTCTTCAGAGCTTGAAAGTAATAAAAATATGATATATGTTATTCTACTTTCACAACTGAATCCATGGTAGATGATATTCAGCTTTTGTGTTTATACATTTTTATGTGGACATAATTACTACAGGCAGTGATATGTGTGTTTTATGTTATAGTTTTGTAGAATTTATATTTTGGAAGACAGTTTGATTTCTTTAAAAAATTGTAGGATATTATAAGGATTAATATCATGAAAGAGTTCATGTTGGTTGTTTAGTAGTATTTGAAACAAATTTGTGTGAAGTCATTACAGTTTGTTAGTATATGCATATTGCTGGTATATATACTATAAAATGTATTTTTATATTTTCATAGTGTTTTTTTTTTGTTCTTTGGGGGTTCACTATTTACCATAGTTGAGACCCTAACAGGTGCTACCACCCCAGGTTACAGTAAACCTGGGAAAAGCAATTAAGAGATAGTTCCACACTCCTCAAAGCCTCCAATTTCCCAATCAGAGGTCTTGCTGCCAGATGTAGTCAGTACATGAAGGAGGCAGAGGGGTGTTAAAGTAGCTGAAACATGAAAACAGCCACATATGTACCAACTCTCTCAGTGAGTGTGTGCATCATATTCATGGAGATTGTTTCCCAAGTGTAACCTAATCTGACACAAGCCAATGATGGTTACGGACCTGGCAAATATCAAAGTCATTAACAACTGCTTACTATCAAGTAATGTCACATCACAAGTTCCGTAATCCAATAAAGATTTAGGAGCACCTTACTGCAACCATAGCTAAGGCAGGTGTATCTCAAGCAAGAGAGCCTGATGGAACCCATAACTCTTCAAGTTGGTCGTGAATTCAGAGTTGTTCCTTCTCCTAGACTGGTTACCATCTAAGGCTAGAGAGCCTAATCTGCTTTGCTATTAATCCCTACCTGGGAGAGAAAAGAGATAGATTCATAACTTTCCAAAGGCATTTGTGTGAAAATAAATGTAAAAGCATTCACTGGGACTTGAACTTGAATCCCACTTTCCACACAAATAATGACTACACTAGGCACACACCCATCCACAGTAATGAACAGTGTAGCAAATATGTCAATCTATTGTGCTCTATGGCAAAGCACCATTAATCATTTATGGATTACTCCTTATTACTGCTTATAATTAAGGCTATCAATAAGTTATGATATAGTCATTAACTAAATGTTGATTTGAAATTTTCACTGTATAATGTTTGAGTTACTTGATTAATGGAATAGCATTGGGTTAAACACTTTGACAAAAAAGATTTTATTTTGAAAAAAAAAGTACCTGTCCCACAAATAGAAATGCTGCTTTAATCCTTGGGTTTACAGTGGTAATATGTAGCTTGAATGGAAATTCAAAGCTTTAACTATATTGTATTTAATGACTTTTAAGGTATGATTACAGAAACATGTATCTTATCCCTTTTTGTTGTTGTTGTTAAATGTCATGTCTTTTCAGGCCATAGGCAATGACATCTTTCCACAAATCTGAATAGATCTAATTTCTTGCAAAATATAGTGGAGTACTTTTTCCACAGTTTTGAATTTGGAATTTTCCTTTTAGACTAGCTTCCATCCAAGACAGAAGTCTGATCTACTCAGTTACTTAACTGATAGCTGGAGGGAGAACAAACAGAATCCTGCCTTTCTCAAGATCATTAGTGCAAAAATGAATGAACCAAACTTGGACAGACCTTGAATTTGTCTGAAAATTGTTCTTTATGTTAGCTTGTGAGAAATAAACATCTCACTCAAAAATGATTTTATACTTCTATTTAGATATCATGTTGCCATCAACAACTCCCCTCTCTCACTTATTGATTTCATTTATCTACACTTTCAATTCCATTTTTCATCACTAAGCTCTTTATTAAAGTTGTTTTCTGTAGAAAACAGTAACCATTTCTCAGAGGCTTACACAGAACAAAAAATACATTATGTTTCTATCATATTTGACTACTATTATTACTGTAGAGACTATTTAAGTATTTGACATACTTTATAATGTTGATTTCTTGTTGTGTATTTCAGCTGACAGGATTCAGAATGACAAGGAATTTAGGTGTCCATTTTTTTTTTTTTTTTTTTTTTTTTTTTGCAAAGTAAAACAGACATATATTGCTAGAATTAAATCTGTTTGCCAGGCACCATCTCTTGGAACCAATTTAAAGAGACACTGTTTCAATATCCAAGTCTGCAGATCAGAATATAAAGAAAATATTTTGATTGCTAAAGGAACTCTAATTTCAAATTTCTCCAGACTCTAATGTCTTAATTTCTTTTTCAATTTTTTTTTTTTTTGGTTTCTTCCATTCTTAAAACTTAAAATAGGTTTTGTTGTAAAGACCAATAGAAGTTGCCTCTCTTGATAATGATTGTCTCCTTTGAAAGAACTCTCCCTTGATTACATACTATAAATAAGAGGTCTAGCCATGCTTACCTATTCAAGCTCAATAAAGATTTCTTAAGTCTTATCATGCTCCCAAGTTGTTGTTACAATTTATTGAGCTTCAATATCATAAATGGAACACTTTTATGTGCCCACAACAATTTGATGTCAACCCTAATTCTGATACCACTGGTAAACATTCGATACACTGGCTGGTGACATTTTAAAAATCTAATTCAAACTTTATACACAGAGAACAAAATTTTATTCACAAAATTATCACAGACTGCTGATATTATGAAGAGGCTATCATACTCATGCAAGCTACATCCCTAAAATCCATGAATGAGATATTCACCTGTCACTTACTCACTATCTGATTATGTGGAGAAAATAGAAATGGCTTACCTCCCAAACGCCCTCGCGTCTGTCTGGCCTGTGGGTTGAAAAAAGAAAGAAAGGGTCCAAGATAGCATCCGTGACTTTTTAATATTCACGGTCTCGTGCAGTTGCGCAAGGTCGCGTTACACGCATGCTAATGAGGTGTGTCTGGGCTCCATAAAAGCAGGTTGCTTGGAGAAATTGGCAGAAGCCATTACACCCGTGTTCGGTATACATTGCTTTGCGTTGCGTTGTGTCAGACATTTTCCTATGGAAAGAGTTGCGTCACTTAAACTCCATATTGAATTTGACTCCTTTGCTATTTCGGCCATTATTACAACATGGACAGATTCGACTTGAAGTTGATACCAGAGTTCGACGGCTCCCCCGCTGGCCCATCTGTGGTCGAGTGGTGGGAAAAGGCTGAGCAGGTCTTCCAGCTGTGTAAAGTTAAGGATCCCGCACTGGTCAACCCTCTGAGGCTCACCAAAGGAGCTTACGCTGTATATCAGCAGCTCAGGGATGATGGAGACTTGGAAGAAATTAAGCAGGCTTTATACGCTGCATTCGGTGCGGACCCCTTTGTCGCCTGGAGGCAGTTCACTGAACGGCGGCTTGGGCCAGATGAAACGGTAGATGTCTTTCTGGCCGATTTGAGGAAGCTGGCCGCACCGTTCGGTGGAGCAAGCGACCAAATCCTAGGATGTGCCTTTCTGGCAGGACTCCCAGACAATGCCACTCGACTGCTACGATCATCGTCAAGGCTCAATGAGCTGGGGCTAGACGAGTTACTGGCCAGAGCCCGGAATATTCTTAAGGATGATGCAGAGCTGGTCTCAGCAGCTGCGGAAGCACCCACACCACCAACTGAGGACACAAGGTGCTAGAAATGTGGCGGACTGAACCACTTCTACAAAGACTGCCAAAGCGGTGCGATGGATACACATAACCGAGGAACATAGAGACATATGTGTTGCTACAGGTGCAACAAGCTGGGCCACGTAGCAAGAAGCTGCCTGGGAAACGGGCAAGGGGGAGTAAGCTACAGCACCAGCCTTCTCCCCAGATCGCCGCTGAACAAGGCGCTACCTGCGAGCTCGTGCAGAATACAACAAGGAGTTGCGAGCCTGGATTGATAATGGATGGTTGGTTCCTTATCCAGAGAAGGAATTGGGGCCCCCAAAGGGCCTGATCCCTCTAATGGCGGTTATCCAGCACAACAAACAAAAGGTGAGACCTGTGCTCGACTATCGGGAACTGAACGAGCACATGGACCCTTTTACAGCCCGCGCGGACATGTGTACAGAGAAGCTAAGGGAATGGCGACAGACAGGATCAAATGTATCTGTGCTGGATCTTCGCAAGGTATACCTTCAAGTGCATGTGCACCGATCACTGTGGCCCTATCAAACTGTGCTTATCAAGGGGCAAAGGTATTGCCTGACCCGCATGGGGTTTGGACTCAATGTGGTGCCATCAATTATGCAGATGATTGTTGATGCCATTCAGACAAAGGATGAGCACATACAGCAGACAACATCTGCATATATTGATGACGTGTACGTGAACGAGGGAGTTATATCTGCGGCACGTCTGAAGGAGCATCTCTACAACTTTGGCCTCCTCATCAAGGAACTGGAGAGGCTACAGGATGGTGCACAGGTGCTTCGTTTGCAGGTCTGGGGAGAGGATGACGTTCTGTATTGGAAACGGGGAAACGAAGTCCCAGACATGCCCCCCGTTGTCACGCGGCGAAGCATATTTTCCTTGTGCGGCAAGTTAGTTGGGCACCTTCCTGTTAGTGGCTGGCTGCGTGTTGCGGTGGCATTCATCAAGCGGAGAGCATCTGACGTCACCACTGGATGGGATGACGAAATTCACGACGCCCCTCTCAACACCATCATGAGGAAGGTCTTCGCTAGAGTATGCAAGGAAGACCCAGCGCTGGGCAGATGGTGCGTCAACAGCCAAGACCTCGGTGTGTGGGTTGACACAAGCTCTCTTGCAACCGGCGTATTGATAGTTCACGATGGAGCCATGGTGGAAGATGCTTGCTGGTTACGTCCAGAAAAGGACTCCTAGCACAGAAACCTAGTGGAGCTTGATGCTGTCATCAAGGGGATCAACTTGGCGATCTTCTGGAAGTCGACCACCCTGCGTCTGTTCACGGATTCCGCTTGCGTCTATAAGGGGATCTCGTATACTCTTACTGGGAGGGCCAGGGTGCAGACTAAAGCCACCAGTGAGATGCTTATCTGACAATGGCTCGACACGATTGTGAAGCTAGTGCAAGAGTACGCACTGACAATGGAGATGTCCCTGGTCAAATCTAGCCTCAACAAGGCAGATTGTTTAATGAGGGTGCCCCAAAGGTGTCTTGATGCCACTAAGAAAGCTATTGTGCCCGTGCAAACTGCCTGCGCTGCATCCGTGAGTCCCGTTCGATCTAATCGAATCGAAGAAGTCCACCAACAAAGCAGGCACCCTGGAGTCAAGCGGACCATGTATTTCACCAAGTTGGTTGACCCAGGAGTACAAAAGACAGACGTCAGGAGAGTGGTCAGAAGCTGTGTGGCGTGCCAGTCTATAGACCCAGCACCCATTCGCTGGAAGAAAGGGCAGCTGAGCGTGAGGAACCACTGGAGCCAGCTGGCGACAGACGTTACTCACCACAATGGCAAGGATTTCCTGACACTCATTTATTGCGGTCCATCTAGGTTTGTGATATGGCAGCTGCTGCGTTGGCAAGATGCAGCCACCATCATCCGTCAGTTAAACAGTATCTTCCTTGAACATGGCCCCCCAACGGAGATATTAACCGACAATGACACCGCATTCACCAGTGAGCAGTTCAGGAAGTTTGCAGATGGCTGGGGAGTGCACCTACGGTTCCAGTGCGGCCATGTACCAAGTGGAAATGGGATCATCGAGCGGAACCACAGGACCGTCAAGACCATCGCAGCCAGGACGGGCTGCGCGGTGTCTGTGGCAGTCTACTTGTACAACGTGACCCTGAAGGATGATGTCTCACCCTCTATGGTGCCAGCCAACACATTGCATAGGTACCATGTCAGAGTGAAGGGCATAGAGAACAACCCACTGCCTGAACTGAAAGTAACCGGAGAGAGGCTGAAGAAAGGAGATGTCGTCTGGATTAAAAACCCGTGCAGCAAGTGCACGACGAAATACGGAACCAGACGCGTCACTGAGGTGATCAGCCCACAGGCAGTGCGGGTCAACGGTGTGCCCTGTCAAGTTAAGGACTTGCAGCCAGCAATGCAGTTGCAACCACCGCTGGACGACGAGAACAAATCAGAATCTCAGACGAGTGAGGCATCGCTCTGGTTCACGCCAGCTCCATCAGGCAGTGAATCAGATATCAGTAGCCATCCAAGGGACGCAGTGTTTTTCGACCCTCAGACCGTGGATGGGAGCACGTGACGATGAGGCTTGCAGCATCCCTCTTTGAAGAAGCACCCGGCGATAGCGATCACCTCCTCCCTGCCAACTCTGTGATCATGAGATCAGGGGGGAGTGTGGGGAAAATAGAAATGGCTTACCTCCCAAACACCCTCGCATCTGTCTGGCCTGTGGGTTGAGAAAAGAAAGAAAGAGTCCAAGATGGCGTCCATGACTTTTTAATATTCACGGTCTTGTGCAGTCTCACAAGGTCATGTTACACGAATGCTAATGAGGTGTGTCTGAGCTCCATAAAAGCAGGTCGCTTGGAGAAATTGGCAGAAGCCATTACACCCGTGTTTGGTATACATTGCTTTGCGTTGCGTCGTGTCAGACATTTTCCTATGGAAAGAGTTGCGTCACTTAAACTCCATATTGAATTTGACTCCTTTGCTACAGATGACAACAAAATGATGAAACTCTGGAACACCATCTTAATGAGTTACAAGCTCTGAGCAAGGACTGCAACTTCCGATCAATGACTGCTGAAGAGATCCAAGATGAACAAATCATGGACACATTTATTAAAAGGCTTCAGAATGTTCAGGTAAGGCAGAGATGTTTAGAAAATAGATCACTTGATTTAAGAACAGTCTATAAGCAAGCCTATACATTTGAAGTTGCTCAAAAACAATCAGTCTTTTATATGCATTTTAGTATTAGTGCCTCTTTGAACACGCACTCTTCTTTTTGTCCCTGCTTCTCTTACTGTGCCTATTACAGTTGCTTCAGCCCATAGAAAATGTTACGTCTGCAGGTTCTGTCTACATCCTTGACCTTCTTGCCCAGCTTGAAATGTGAGATGTCACACATGTGGTAAGGTCTGTCAACTGCTAAAATTTCTTTTACTTCTCTAATGACAGCTAATATAATGGCTGCATTACCTGATTGCCTCTTGAATACTATTATAAAAATTCAAGTTAATGGAACTCCTATGGATGCGTCAATTGACACTGGTAGTTCCAGTAATTGTACCAACACTCCAGTATTGGGAAAGCTAATAAATGGTGGATATTTCCTTATTCTAGTCACAGGTATCTGTGTCCCTATTCTCGCATGTAATTGGTTACTGTTCATCCAACTTGAAACTGAAGATAATCTCATATAACAAACATCAAACTATCTGTAATGAAGAATCTCTGCAATGACACAATTTTAGGCCACAAATTTCTTCAACATCATTCTCATATCACGATTGGCAGCCTAATGACAATTAATGTTCAGTACCCAATGCTATTCAATAAAATAACATCCAACTGCAAGTTTATAGAAATAAAATCCAGAAGGTACCCCTCGGTCGACACTCTATAAAATAAAAAGTTATATCAATGCTTAGCAATGGAATCATCAAACCAGGTGAGTCCCCACATAGGGTTCAGGTATTGATAACATCCTCTTGAAAACCAAAAGAAGCAGCTGGTAATCTATTATCTGCAAACCATAAATAGGTTTACCTTGTTAGACATGTATCCATTGTGGGCATTGATAAGATGGTAAGTGAAATCACAAAATATTATGTATACACCATGCTGGAACTTAGGAGTGTCTATCACCAAGTGGCAATAAAACCAGAAAACCTGTCCTACACAGCTTTCGGGGAAAATGGTCAACTCTACCAGTTTCAACAAGTATCATTCAGAATAACAAATGGCATCACAATCTTCCAAAGAATTATCAACAGAATTATTAGCAGTGAAAAGCTGGATGGTACTTTTGCCTGCATTGACAAACATAACAGTGTGCAGCCACAACAACTACTACTCCAACCATAATCACAACCGTAAAAGATTTATGGCTGTGGTAAACAAGTATAACCTCATACTAAATAAGGATAAATCTTCCTTCTGCATGGATGGTATTAACTTACTAGGGTACACTGTGAGCAAGGGCTCTATGACACTGGACCCCAAATGATTAAAACCCTATTGAAATTGCCAATTCTGGTTAATATGTGTGCCCTTTGAAGAGATATGGGTATGTTTGCCCATTACTCTCAGTGGATTGTATCTTTCCCAGAAAAGATATGCCCATTGGTATAAATGAATAGTTTTCCCCAGTCATCCATGGCAATTTTGTGATTGTTGCCATGGACCCTGCTGCTCCCTTGATGCTGGAAACAGATGAATGTTATTGTGCCATTGCTGCCTCATTAAAGCAATCTGGGTGTCCTGTTGTTATTTTTTTTTCAAAGACCATATCTCAATCTGAACAGTGACATTCAGCAGTCAAGAAGGAAGCATATGCCATAGTAGAGGTATTGAGAAAATGAAAGCACTACCTAATTGCACATCATTTCAAACTCATTACCAATCAAAAGTCTGTCACATTCATGTTTAACATCAAAACAGTAAATAAAATAAATGAAAAAATAACACAAACGGCAGTTCTTCAAACAGATCCAGAATGCTCCTAAAAGCATAGACTTGAAAGGCTCTCTCTTGTCCAAAATGAGGAATCAATATATGCTGTCATCGATGAATATTTGTGATTCTATTCACACTTGTCTACCCAGACATAACAGTAAACTCAGTTATACAGTGCTTATGCTCCTTGCCATTTTTAGGGTTCCAGCATATATCAACTCAAACTGCCAAGTCTCTTTCATGTCAGAGCAGCTGAAACAATTCATGCATGAATGAGCGGGTGGCTGTAAGCAGAATGACTCCTTATCACCCCCTCCCACAGTAACAGCCCATAGGAACACTATAATGGCATAATTCAGAAAATGGGGTATAGTTGGCTGCTGTAAACAACAAATGTCCAGTCACTGAATGAAAGAGTCTCCTCCCTGAGTTATTGTACATCATCTGAGTTCCTCTATGTACAGCAATGAACATAAAAAGTTTCTTTCTTTTCAACAAAGAAGTTCAGCTAGAACCTTGTTCCCCTCATGGCTTTTGAAACCTGGAACAATCCTGCTGATGCACTACATTCAGCACAATAAATATGATCCACTAACAAATGAGGTTAGAGCTAATTGAAGCAAATCCCCATTATGTGCTAGTCTTACACTCAAATGGAAAGGTGTTCAATGTCTCTCTGAGACTTGGCACCTGCTGGAGTTGTAATAGAACCCAGTATAGCTCCTGAAGAAGGGCCCACATTCCAGGCCTCTCAAGGACCAACATGTCAGCATTTAGCCTTGTCATTCAGATACAGACTCACTAGAGGCTTTGGATACAGTCCCTACTATCACTGAAAAGATCAGAGAATGAGTGTCCAATGTAATCTAAATGAGGATACATGATCATTGGCTCAGAAATGCGCCCATCCACTCTCCAATTTGGATTCTTTGACCAGAGTCAGAGAAACCAGCACACAGGAAAATTCAGGCATATATCAACTCTAGACGAAGCAAACAAAACCAACATAATATGTCTCCAGACCCTAAGCTCAAGACAATGAGTTACTCAGATGCTCCAACAGGACCTGTAAAATACCTGTTCGGTGGAATGAACTCATCTCCTATAGTTAGAAATAAATTGGGGGAGAATGTCATATAGACCAACAGGAGTTACAACTCTTGATGACAATTGTCTCCCTTGAAAGAACTCTTTCTCACATAGATATTATAAATAAACAGTCTAGCCATTCCTCCCCATTCAAGCTCAATATATCTTATCATGCCTCCAAGTTATTATTACAGGTTTATAAAATAATGATATATTCTGAAGGCATATTAGTTTCTTAAAATTATCTTTTATTAATTCTTTATGCTAATTTAAGCTGATCCGAAATAACCAATTATGAAAGTGAAAAATTTTGAAATAACTTAATTTCTATTAAAGTGATCATGAGAAGTATTAGTTAGAAATTTGAAAATAGCTTTGTTTCAGTATTTGGACTAGAAATTCTTCCACAGATTTAGACTTTTCAAATGGTTACCCATTAAAATTGAGTTTCTATTCTAAATGCAAACTCATCAAATATTAAACTGTTTGCTTTCAAGCAAGAACAGAAAAGTCCTTTTCCTAAAATGTCAGAATCAAAATTCTAAATCCTTCAAATGTAGGAGATCTGTCCACAAAAGATTCAGTCATCAAACATTAACAAAAGAAAGCGCCTACCTAAGGCAATAGTAATTTAGTCTCCTTGGAACCTCATATAATTGTCCCAGTGACCCTTTCATTTTTCAGAACAGTCCTCTTTCAAGCTGACTATCAATTGATGCATTCTCCTTAATTCTTAATCTCATCTACAGTTTAAAATCTTCCCCTTTTTCAATGGTGATTTTAAGCCAGAAGTTACTGGGTGACAAAGGTGGGTAGGGGGCTGACTGACCTGGGTGTCATGAAAGTTTGTCAGAAAACCCTACATGAGATGTGATTGGTAATGCTATGGTCACACAGTACACAAACTCACTCAATGACATCTCCTCCATGTTGAGTAATACAACAGTTGATTGTCTATTCATATATTTGCATTAAAGTCTCTTCTGATTGATTGACAAATTACATCAAAGGCTGAGGTATTAAAAGCTGATAGATATTTTCTGTACTAACCTCATAAGCAGCATCAATGAAATGTAAATAAATATATTGAGATCCAAAATATCCCAAATTAGAACATTGGTTAAGTGATTTATTAATATTTCCTAACATCACCCATATTGCTCTATGTTTATTCTTATTCTTTGTGTTGTGTCCCTTCAGGAAGTAGGCGGTCATAGCTCTTCACAGCTTTCCTATACCTTGCGGTTCTTAGCTGCATTTTTTCTCTTTGCCAAACCTTTTGTTCTCCATTCCATTATTCATTCACACAAGTGGCTAGATACTTTCTGGACAAACTTTGTAAGTAGCATGAAATATAAATATATTGAGATCCCTGATTAAAACATTGGTCAAGGGATTTATGAATCTATTTCTCAACATCCTCCCATAATGCTGAGTTGATTAGTCAAATATTAAAGTTTTAAAGAAAACTGAATTCAAATCAGATAGAAAAAAAGAATGTATTCAAAAAGTAATCAGTTTAGAAGTTTTGATATCGACAATTCTGAAACAGTAAAAACTGAAGTCTAAATAAATAGCATAATCTGTCCTTCACAATGTAACTTAAGCATAAGATTAAATACATTCAAACTCATGAGGCCGAGTTCCTCAATATTAAATAGTTTCAAGTTAACTTTGAACAAGACAATATTTACGCGGTTCTAAATATAAAATGACTGTTTTATGACACGTTTTCAAATCTTAAAAAGTATATTTGATGAAGCCTACTTTGTAGAACTTTTAAGAAACACACAAACACATTAAATAAATAAATACAAATTTTGAAAACTTTAACATGACCGAAAAGTATGACAAATGTAATTTTAGTCAATACCACATGATTTTATGTTGAAACAGAATTTTCAAACTTTTTTTAAAAAGTTTTGAAAATTCTGTTTCAACAAATGCACCGAAGGTTATAAATGTTCAGCATCTTTTAAGTTCTACATCAAAGTTAAAGACCAACAGAGAGTCACCCTTTAATATCTCCAAGGACTTTTCTTTCTATGAAAATAGAAAAATTTCTTATAGTGAAAAGTATGTTACATTAAACTGTTTGCACAGTTATGTTACTTACAAGCTACTAAAGAGATTTCTTGGCCTTAGAGACAATATTATACAAACACATGCAAACACACAATGTTGGTCACAAGTATTGCAGAATGTGGTTGAAGAATATATAAGTCTTACAAATTTTAATTGGCTCAATAAGTTGACAGAGAAAAACAGAATATAAATGTTAAAAAGTCTTAGAAAGTGTCATTTCTAAGCAACTGCAAATATATCTCATTGGCTCTGAAATAAGATTCCTTTCTTGGGAAGGAAAAATGATTCAGACTTTGAAGAGATCAAAGTAAAATATGCATGGAAATTTTAGATGAACATGTGCAAGAATATTTTATACATTCATTTTCATATAATTATAAAATACTTCAAAAGTAAATGTGAATATGATTTTCTAGAGAATCAGTATCTATATGCAGCTTAGAGGTTTATATTTTAATCTGTTATGTCCAGAAAGGAAAACGATCATTATAATATTAGAGAATGTGCTTTGTTATTTGGTTGGTCGTATGATTTTAGAGGACTGTTGTACAGCTGGATGGTCGGGAGGGGATAGATCATTTTTAATATATTCTATGGGCAAAGTAAATTACTCAACAACAGCTATCTCCTCATCAAGTAACAAATTTGGAGAGTACAGAATGAATTATTTTATTACATAAACAACCCTATCATTTTCCTTCTTTTTACTGACCTACAGTAGAAAAATGTTATTTAATTGCAAATCTGCAGAGTATCATTTATAATGTAGTTTGATGTGTTCCATCAATCTAGAAATTACCTAACTCATTCTGCTATGCTTTATCTTTACAAGAATCAGATTTGCCTATCATCCAGTTCACACTCCTCTCTGGTCTTTTAAACAGGAGTAGAGATTTATCCTTTGTTTCCAGTTTAGGATTGTGTCTCCAGTTCCTTCTAAAGTCTACTTAAGCTCTATAATCCTAGCACTGGTCCTTTCTTACACTAATATAACTCCATACACTAATCCTCTAGCTTGAATGGCTCTAGGGTCATGTATTGAGTGAATATTAGTAAAAAAAAAAGACCTAAAATGGAGTATTGCTGCTATATCTCAGCTGGAACTCAAAATTGTATATTCAGTCTTGTAAGGGAAGACATATTTCCCACTCTACAGCCTTTTTCCTACTGATGTAATGTTGTAAGACTATTGATGTTTCCTATAATAAATGTTCAGTTAAGCTCCACTCTTTAGTTCCATTAGTTCCGATCTTTATAGCTAGGACTAGCCATGTTATAATCACAGATTTGAATCACCCACAGGAGGAAGTTCCACTCAGGTTTTTTTTTTCTAAGAGCTGTTACTTTATGGAACAGATTCCCATGTGGATGTTTCTCTGGGTGCTACAATCCCAACTTCTTCAAGTCAAGAGTTAAACATTATCTATCCTCCTTATCCTCTTAATCTTCACTTCCTTCTACCTCCTCTCTTGCATTCAGATTGCACACAACCTCATTCTGTAACCCTCTACTTTGACTGGCTCAAGCCTTTTATTAGGTGAACTTGAATAGAAAAAAATTGTAAAGGATCAAGAAAGAAGTATTTAAGTTTCTCTAGAGTTAAAACCTTAGTGCATTATTTTGTTGAGATAAAGAAGTGAGCAAAAAAAAAAATTAAAAAAATAAGTGACAGTTTTGCAAACATTAACAACTCAATTTCTTTAGGAAGAAGAAATCTTCCTTTATTATTGATTGGATGCAATCCAAAATGAGGTTTTCCTATTCTTTGGTTTTTGGACATGGGACTTTCATCCTTAAGTTTCTTAAGGCTCTTTCCTTAAAAGAGTATTTTGCAATGACCCTCATATTATAAAGAATTAAAGATTTTTTGTCAAAGAAATAACAGCAATGAAAAATAAACAATTTTGACTTTCAATAATATGACATCTAGATCGCTAATATTAGTCTTAAGAAAAATAATAATGAATAATGTTTTTAAGATTATTTCAAAAAGGATTAAAATTCTTTTTATATTAAAAGTATTGATGACTTCTGACATAATCTCTAAGAAAGTCTCCTGTATAAATTTTTCTTTATCTTCAGCCAAGAATGATTTTATATGTTTTATTGAGAACAAATCAAATCCACATATGATTTGTAGATCATTTTATATCTTTCCATATCAGTTGTTGCTTTTCTCATATAATCGATGAAAAACTACATTTGACAAATGTACAAGTTATCTGATTATAGAAATTATATGAAATGATATTTATTTATCATATAACTGAACAATTTATCTTTTAAATATTGAGTTAACCAATAAGTTTGTTCACTTATTAAGTAGAAAATTTATTTAATAGATCAAACAAACTTTTTAGCCATTTAGATAAATGTTGGACAAAGTCACATTCATAGAGCATCCATGAGAGACCAACCTCATTCTAAATATCTTATCAGCCAAGTACATTCTTAAAATATTTTTTCTTTAATAAAATCTGTAAGGATGAAAAAGACCATTTTTAATCAAAGATGTCTTAAAATATTTAAAATGTCTCAAAAGCCTCACTTTCATCATCCTTGTCTTCTGCATTTGATACATTTCAATGTGCTTTGTTTAATTTTAGTTTTTAACTACTTGGTTTCAAAATACACTAGTATAGTACCCATAAATGATTATTTTTAGATGAGCAATTTGGTCAAGGATAAATGTAATATCTATACACTCTGTGAAAAGAGTGAAATAAATATATATATATATATATATATATATATATATAAATAAAATGGGGTGCTGAAAAGTTCTCAGCTTTTACCAAGAAGAGATTTTAAAAAATCTGATGTTTAGATACTTGGTCAGATTTTAGGAAGTAGGGGTCAGGCCTGAGAAATTTTCAGTCTGCTTTTGTGTGTCTCATTATTATGAATGTGATATTGAGTTGATACATTTGTTTGAGTCAACATCTCTGCTTTTTAAACAGGATAATTGATGTCTACCAGCCTGATTTTTTTGAGAGTCTTTAAGGAAGAAGATGTGTCCTTTGGAAGAGTTTGCAACTTCATCACCCTTATATAAGCGATACAACCCTATAGCCTGACATGTTTTCAGACTGCTCAACCATAAAGGACTTCACAGTAAAGTAGCACTCAATTAACCTTATAAAGGAAATCACAGCTCTCGTTAAGATCTTTCAAAGCCCATATCTGTAAAATTTATTTTTGTATCTGAAATGCAAACAAAGTCATTTGAATTTTAATTGGACATTATAAAGAGAGAGAAAGAAAGAGAGAGAGAGAGAGAAAGAGATCTATCAACTGCCTATAGATTCATTTCCACAGCACAACACTAACAGAATTGGTTAAAACAAGGAAGAGTAGGAGAGAGGAAAAGAAGTATGAAAGAAGAAAAGTTGATGGTAAATAAGAAAGCTAGAGAAAAAACAAAATGAAAATTGGGTGAAAGGAAAGAAAGGAGAGGTGGGGATGAATGAGAGGTTGCCTTGAAGTTCATTACTCTTATTCATCCTTTGATCTTTTAAAATGAGGGAAGCTTTACTTATTTTTTTTTTCTTTGGGATCATGATGCTCACCTTACATAAGAAGGTAGTTAGATAATAAAGTATTATAGTCATTTTCCATTGTTAGATTCCACATGGAATATCATGAAAATAGTCATGATTTAAGTAGCATTTTAATTTTGAAAAGAACAGAGGATTTCTTTTTAACAATTAACAAAAACTGATCATAATCAAATAAAAAAATGACAGGATTAAAAAGTTAAATTAAATCCTTAAATTGTAAAAAAAGCTCAGTTTTATATTCAGATATATTTACCAGAAAGACATTTTGTAATGCGAATATTTTTTGTACGTTAATACTTTTTATATTTGGAAAATGTATGACATGAATATTTCAGTTCCAGCAATCAAAATACAAAAAGACAAAAATCATTTGCTTAAAAAGGAATTTGATTTTACAAAAAAAAAAATACTTTTACAAAATTCCTGTAGACCTAATTGAATTTTACAGGCAATGCATTGAACACACACACAGACATACATACATGCACTAAAGTAATATTTTTCAATTATAATTAAACATCTTTTTCCGAAGCCATAAATTTTCTCTTTTTCTTTTAGATAAAAATACCAATATGGGAAAACGTTGGTTTTAAATGGCTCCACTGAGAAGCCTCTACTCCAATCCAAAATCTATTAAACTGGAGCAAATGATTTGCCTAAAGTATACAAAATAGGAGGCTGCAATCCTTAAAATCAAAATGAATAAAGAAAGAAATTAATGCAAATGAGAGATCTAAATCTATGATAAAAACATACAAAGTCTGAAGCTTAAAATAATATGTTATAGACCCTGTTGATATTTCTTTCAATGTTTTGCATGTTCAGGGAGCACATGTTCAGTATAGACAGACAGACGACATTTTGTATGGGGAACAAAGGGTTTCTGGTGCAGTTTTCCCTGTGATCCATTGCCAAACTGTAATTTAGCCAGAAATATATATTTGAAGTTACATCCTTTTTAAGAGGATTAAATTGTAAGCAATTGATCCCCTGCCATCTTGGCCTGCTGACAAAAATATTTAGACTAACTTTGATGAATAAATCAGTTTTGATTGTAAATAGATGAACTGAGCCCAACTGGGATTTTATTCATTACTTAATGATCTAACTCTATTTTTTTCTTTCCCCTTTTTTTATGAATCAAGGAGAAGGGCATTGCCTATAACCTAGCTTTCAGAATTTGGTAAGGGCCAAAGAAGAGTTAAGTGTTATTAAAAAAAATTGCTTGCTAATGGCAGAATTTAGTTCCTCAAATGCAGAATCTATGTTGCTAATAATCTAACCTAAAATGATAACATATTTGATATACATCACTTGGATTTGGTAATTGGCAAGCCTGAAATAAAATCAAGAGATGAAAAAAAGACTATGCAAATGCTGCAAAAATGCTACAGTTTTTCTGAGATAATTTTTCACCAGAATTAAAAAAAAAATACAGTAGTCTTCTCTATTATCCATGGAATATGTTTCAATATTCCTGTCACATACCTAAAAGTGCAAAAAGTAAAAATTCTATCAATATTATTGTTAGATTTTTGTTATTATGATAAAATTTAACTTTCAAATTTAGTATGAGAGATTAAGAACAATAATTAATAATAAAGCAAAACATTTCTAACAATAAACTGTAATAAATTGTATTAGCAGGCATCATGGCATAGCATAGTAATTATATTTTAATAATATTAATGATAACAATAATTAAGCTTAGTGATAATTAGCATTTATGAATAATTATAAATTGTATAAATAAAAAGTAATTTCATATTAATAGAAAACTGCATGCTGCATTTAACTGAATGCTAATAAATACACATTTTGATATTGAACTTTATGTTTTTTAGTAACATTCTTGAATGTATTTCAAAAACTTCTTTTATTCTCTGCATATCATCTCTGTCTTTTTGACAGTTCACCATTCTTCTAAATATGTGTAAAAATAAATTTGCCTTAATTATAAGTGAGTAAATTCAGCTGGAAGTGAACAAAATTTTCTTAAGTTGCAGAATATATGATTCCCATTATTTTGTTATATATTTTTATAGAAAAAGAAGTCCAAACTCTTCTTTATGACACTTACTATTGAAGTGTTTGTTTTGTTTCTCAAATCTAAATCCATTTGGAATAAGATGTAAATCTTGATACTGCATAAGCCTAACAAATGGATTAAGATAGAATAACATGAACACAAAAGACTAAATGAAATTAACTGCATATCTACTTAGAGTTGATATAATAGAATTAATAAATAAAAGAGATTGTCAGAACTTTGGACAGATTGATATATTTGTTATTTGTTTAATTTGAATTATAATAAAAACAAATGCATCAATATCAGGAAGCAAAATATTAGAAAGCTACATACCTGGGCTGCCGTGAGGGGGGGCAAAAAACCATCTTCGGGTTTATTTATAAATGGTTCTTCAAATAAACCTTTCTTAAACATTTGCAGCATAAGTTTGGCATAGGAATTACGGTTTTTTCTGCAATTTAAATGATATAAAACCATATATATATATATATATATATATATATATATAAATTAAATATTAATTTTTATCTCATTAAGAATATATTTCAATTTAAAAACAATGGAAAAATGGAACCAACTTCCAAATCCTTAACTAGTTTAGTTTATATGGTGCATCACAATGACTTTGAAAGAACCCTTGTGCTTTGCCTTTATTAGCTTGAGTAGGGATTATAAAACTTTTCTTTTTTCATGATTCCTCCACACCAAAAACTAAAGCTATCATAAAAGGAATTCATCATAAATTAAATTCCTTTGATTCTCCAGATATCCAGGTGCAAACTTATGAGGTTAAGAGTTGACACCCAAGTCTTTCACATGTCACGTCCTTTGAGAATATTGGCAGTCTCTTACCATCAGTATATGTTATATTTACTTGCAGTTCCTATATATATATATACACACACACACATATATATATACACACACATATACACACACACACACATATATATATATACACGCACATATACACACACACATATATATATACATACACGCACATATATATATATATATATATACACACACATATACACACACACACATATACACACACACATATACACACACACATATATACACACACATATACACACACACACACGCACACACATATATACACACACATACACACACACACACACATATATATATATATATATATATATATATTATGCCTCTTGATTCCTTAGGGAACATAGGGCTGCTACAACACCTCCCCAACAGACATGGTTCTGAGCAATCCTGTTCAGCTCAGCCCATGTCAACACTTTTGCACCAAGTCTGTTTTAGTGAACCCACTTTTTGCTTCTCTTGTGGATCCCAGTCAAGGGCTTACATGGACAGTTCCTATAGCCTGTAAATTTTCTTTTTTATTTACATGCTTTGTTCACAGTATTCTTACCATTCCTTGGTAGAACTACATCTTTATTACTTCAGGCTTCATCTACATCTGTAAAGAAATTGCCCAGCATTCACTGCCATATAAGATTACATGACAGTTCACCACTCTTTGCTTTGTTTCCCTATTTCTTAATACTTTGCTTAGTTTCTGAAAGACATCTTTCACTATTCCTATGTATTTTCAGATTTCTTTGTCCCATTTTCTGATATAATTAAATTTCTGCACCTACTTAATATTTGATAACCCAGTACAAAACTTGCAATATAGGTGTGGTCATTTTTTTATCATTGGATGTCATTGGCAATGGCATCCAAAGAAAGCTGGACATTGGCAAGGCTAACAAGAAGTGGAACTGAAATAATTAATACAATGGATACATATAAAAGTAACTGAAATAAGACAAAAAGTCAAAAATTAATAAAAATCAACAATCCTTCATCTAATAAAAAATTCAAGATGATATTACTTGAATAGGTATTTTATATAAGCATATATAATAGCAATTCCAACTTGTTTTAAAATGTAATAACTATTTTACAATCAAGAGATCATCTTGTACATTTTAAGTTGCAGAACTGGTTCTAGTTTTACAAAACAAAACTTATACACCAATGATCTTGCTTTATCTTGCTAACTTTAAAACTTTTGAAGAACTATTATTTTCCTTTTAAAAAAAAAGGAAAATATTCTTGAAGATCTATGATTACAAATTTTGCTTTAAACCACTTGAATGTTTTACACAATGATGTGCTTTTTTGCTAACAGATGCACTTCCTTAAATTGGTTCTTTTATGGTTTGGAAAACAAAAGATATAGATTCATGCAGATAAAGATTCTAAAGTTGATTATAACTCCAACATTTGTGAACTAATTCAAGATCACTACCACAAGCATCACTAATTATTATCTACTTCAAGTCTTGGATTAAGCAATTAAAATCGATTAAGTGATACAGGCGCCCTCTTTCCTTCTAATTTAAGTAAAACTTATAAAAACAGTAGATGGGAGTTGAACCTTCACCAGTTCAAAAGAGAGATTCTTGTTGATAATTTAGACAGAGAGAATGGGGGGGGGAGAGAAGACAGATTCTTAAAAGTTTAATGCCTAAATCCACACAGACAGGAGAAAATGTCATCAGCTCTTTCTTTTCCTTTCTTTTTCTCTGAGAATGTAATTTATAGCCCACATCAAAGGATCCACAGCACCAATTTGAAAAAGAAACTTATAAAATTGAAATCAACCTTTTCTTTTTTTTTAAATGGCCACCGGGGAAGGGAGGGGTGAAAAGAAACAAGAAAACAAAAGCTCGTTTTCTGCATACTTTTGTATAACCTCTTCAAATGTTTTCAGGATTTTCCTCTTTGTTTGTTTTGAAAGAAAAACTTTGGAAAACTGACAAAACTATTAATCTTTTTACGACCCACATAATCAGTTTTCAAAATCTTTCTAACCAAAAGGCTGACAATTTTTTTCTCATTGAATAAAACGAATGCTAAACTTCTGTCTCTCTTGTTACTGAATGTTTATTTCTTAATGTGATGACATTTTCAAAGTCCTACAGTATATTTGATTTCTTCCTGTAGACAAGTTGATAAGAGTGAATGCATAATGGCTGATGTTAATAAAAATATCTCAATGTTTACAACCACCATCATTAAGAAAATCTTGGTTGAAGAACATGGTCAAAAGATTTTATCAAATGTATCTGAAATATTTAACCAAATATAACAAACTATAAAAGTTTCAATTGTAGATACCAAAAATAAGTAGAAGAGATTTATAACTGCTTTCTTAATAGCTTTCCAAATCTTAGATTATTTTCAATAGCAATTCAAAGCCACTTTTAATATTTACTATAATTTTCACACAGACATGGGGAAATGTTGGTGATTTTGTCAATGACCTATGGGGAAAAAAGTAATGGATCAAAAAGTCATGTTATGATTTGTTTTCATAGAAAATAAAGTCATAACTTTACCCTGTGGCTTGGTGAAAAAGTCATAGAAAAAGTAAGTGATTGGATGCTGAAAAGCTCTTGGTTTGACTTACTTCCTAAAATATCACCAAATGACCAAATGTCAAAGTTCTTTGGGAATTACTTCTTGATTGGGTCGAGAAGTTTTCAGAACTTTTAATGAAAGATCTAGTATTTTAATTTATTTAATATAATTTAATAAAATAAAAATCATATTTAATTTATGATCATGAAATAAGTATAAAGGTCACTCAAAAAGAAATGCCTGTTCTAATATTAGAATTCCTATTTCCTCAAATATTTTTTCATTTCACCTTTAATGAGCCTAGGGGAAAAAAAATTTGTGGAGTTTCTGGACAGATGTTGAAAATAAATATCTGTCACAGAATTTCTATTTTGGACAGAAGAAATTTTTTTTAATAATGTTCACCCAATAAAAGGCTCAAATGCCACCCAAAGTAGAGGGTTACTGTGTAGAGTTATATTAGCATAGGAAAGAACAAGTGTTAAGAGTATAGAGCTGAAGCAGAAACCCAATTCTAAACAGGAAATAAGCTAAGATTTCTACTCCTGTTCAAAAGACTGGTAAGGAGTGTGAACCTATGTACTCGTATTGAAGTGTTGCAAACTTTCAAGAAATTAATGAATGTTTATAGAAAGATTGCATTTCATAGAAGTACAGTAAGGAGATGGGTCAATAAAGTTAATGGTAATCCTAGAGAGAGAAAGGAGAATCTGACCAAAGTGACAGGTACCACAATTTCAGGTCAGCTGATAATGTGAATGAAGATCCGGTCAAATAGACAAATGATCTCTTCACAGCTAACAAGAAAGTTACCATTGCAAAACTCTGAAAGCCATCTGGCTACTCAAAAGTCTGGGCAAAGTCATTTCCAGTCCTGTCCTAGTGCCTGCAGATTTTCTTATGTTTGAGTTCATGAAGGAACTACTCAGAAGACAACAGATCACCAATGATGATGAGGTGAAATAGGTAACTTTCACATGACTAAAAAAGCAACCAAGAAGCTTTGATAGGCAGTTATGCATACTCTTGTTTAAAGATAGAATACAACATTTGAGAAGGAAAAAGACTATGTTGAGAACTAGATCTGGAATTCTGAGACAATTTGTAGGCTTTGCAGGCTTCTACAATGAAATCAGTTATAATTAAAGAAAAACAAACATTACTTTTTGTAATAATATTTTAATAAACTAAATGTTGACAGTAAGTTTTATTTAATTATAGTAATTAATGTAATATTTTTAATAAACCAGTTTCTTAAAATATGGCTTATTTCATAATATTATATATATATATATATAAAATATATTAAATAAATTAAAATATCTTATTAAAACATATCATCTACTTTATTTTCTCTATAATTTTTCCCTATTCACAAGTCATTTTTTCATTTCTTCTTGTAACTTTTCCTTTTCAGTAAAATGAATAAATTAAAATTATAATGGACATATTATTAGGGCATTCTATTAATTAATTATTTTCATTGAAAATTATTTTAGAACTTATAAATTTAATGTCTCAGTTACCGTTTTTTTACCAGAGCTAATATTACAATTTTTGTTGTTATTATTGCTTTTCTCTAGCACTCCATGTTACTGGTTCCCATATTGGATTCATTTCTATGCTTGGCCAACTTAGGAGATTTTTGTGTTGATTCCTTAAGTTTACATATTTTCCAGTGATGTTCTCTCTCTATTATTTCAACCTCATCCCACAAGGGGTGGTGATCTCCCTTTTACCTGCATATGTCATCTGCTATGCCTAATTTTTCTATTTTCCCTCATGTTATGGCTTTACAATGTTCTTGCAGTTATACCTTAAGTGTGCAGCCTGTTTTCCATTATATTTCTTACCACAGCTACACAGGATGGTGTACACAAAGTCCTTAGGCATGTTCTCCTCCTAGGGGAGGCCTTACTCAGAAGCAGTGTACCTGCAAAGTGTCAAACCACTTTTAAAGGTCATCCTGATGTTATATGAACCATAGATCTTTTGTATTTTCTCCGATAATCCCTTCACATAGAGTAGGCAGACCAAAATGTTTTCTGAATATTGTTATCCTCTTTTACCCTTCTATTCCAGTTTGTTGGAGTTGCTGCCATGTGCTCAGGATAGTTGCTACATTGCAGGGTACAGTTTATACTGACCATTTCTTGTTCATATTCCTCTGGGTCGACACTTATGACTTTTGCTTGATATTGTATATTGATATTTCTTGACACTGTGTGGTGAGAGTTGAAGCTGGGGTATTGTTCGGTGAATGGTGGCTTGCAGTATACTGATGTCTTGAATGCATGCTCTGTTTGAGATATTAGTACATCCAGGAACTTCTAGTTTATTGTTGCTTTCTCTCTCCATTGTGAACCGTATCAATGATTTTATTGAGTTCACATAGTCCAGTAGTAGCTGGACCTCTTCCTGGTGTGGCCAGAGTCTGAAAGTGTCATCTACATATCTCAGCCATAGGATTGGTTTTAGTGAACAATCTACCCCAGTGGATGAAATAAAGGGTCAAGCTAAACAATATAAATAATTACAATCATTTCAGAAACATAGACAGAAACTATATTTTTATTAAGATAAATATTATATGGTATTTAAAGGATTTGTTGTTGGAATATTTCTTTATTAGCAAAGTTAATGCTGATTCTATTCTCTATTGATGAGGGTATATGCTTAATTATGGATGGAGGGTGGTTTGACTTGTATATATATAAGGGATTAGTATTAGCTTTTCTATAAGGTAGGTATCCGTTATTTGTTAAATCTAGAGTTACATCGAGGAAGTTTACCCTTTTTAATTTAGTACAGACTGTTGTTTTTAAATTTAGATTTCTAAATTCACTATATATAATCTTTCTAATTTTCTCTATTTTAAAATTAGTGGAACTCCTCACTACCATGAGCCCATCATCTCTATACAACCCGATGTCCTTAATATCTAATTCACGGTGCACAGTCAGGTTGTACAGTATTAAAAGACTGACACAGTCAGAAGACCATGCAGAGTCTAAAGTTCGCATAGTGATGTCAAAATGGTCATTATTGTTTTTAATCCATTGGTCCCCATTATGAATGAGGACAGATTTTTTTGCACTGAGAATTATATTTACTTCTTCCTTTGTCAGGTCAGAATACACAGCAGCAAACTCCAGGGCAGTCATGAAAAGATCCTTCAATATATATATACCATATCAATTCACTATTATCAACTAATCTGTAGTACAGTTAATGATGTTTCATGTCCCTTGCTTAACAAACAAGGTTACCAAACTGTTACCTTCCAGGTTATATTCTAAAATATTTCTATTTGTTTCAGTAACCAAATATTTTCCCATTTGATATGCTGTTGCATATCTAAATAACTAACTAAATGATTTTCAATATTTATTCAAACAATTTGACTATCTTCTGCATGATATAATATCGATCATTCACAAATAATGTGATTTACTCATTATCAACATTAACTGATCAATATGCCAATTGAGCATTATTCAACAAACAAATCTCCAGCACAAAACCTCAAAAATCACATCCTCTTTTCCCTCTTTTTTAAACATTCAGCATTCTCTTGATGGTTCTTGAATGGACTTTGAAGATGAAAACTAGAACATGAATGATTTTTCCTCTCACCATTGCTCAGTTGAGAAGACATCGGGGCTGACACAAAATGATTTTAACCTGTTCTCTTTCTAGCTGAATAACTTAATGAGTTTTGCAGTGATTCTTATGACAAATGGTGTCAAGATGGCTAAATGTCTTATTCGAAAACCTGGAAAAATTAAAGTCAATTTGTTTCATGGTTTTTTAGATATTAAATATTTTTGTGGGATGAATAATTATGCTGTTATACCATTTGGACAATTTTGCTGTTATACCCATGTGTAACGTTTTGTATGGAAATATTACCTTTACTTATTATATAAAGGATAATAAAAGTTGCTCTTAAGCAAATTTATAATTTCTTCAAGGAAATCAATAAAAAAAAATCCTGTGTTCATTGTGTTGATATTCATTTCATACAAAATTTTCAAACATACGACACAATGAATTTCATTTCAGAATATTTTGTTGATTCCCTCAACTTAATGTTGTTATTTTCACTTATGGTTATGACATTAAGTTTAACATGAAAATATCTGATTAAATGCTTTTCACTCAAATTCTATCACAATGGGCATCCATAAATACATGAGTAGATATAAAAATTTAAAGTACCCAGCTTCAAGTAAAATAATTAAATCCATTGCTAATGTCTTCAGACAATGCTTCTGTTTGTCAAAGTTTTTCTCTGTTATTCAACCATTATTCACACCTTTTCATCCAATCAAAACTTGCCAATATTTCCTTTACAAATTTTATTCACCAACTGAAATCTTGCTTCATTCCTTTCCAAAGCGGGTTATACTTTTTTCTACAAATAATTTATCATTTTGGATTCTGAGCAGTTTCTGAAATATCAAATGATTTTTATCAGCAGGCAAACCATCAATATTTTACAAAAGGCTTTTCACTTTACCAGTTTTACAACTTAAATTTTATGTCAAATATACATACAAGTATTATACAAAACCAAGTGGCTTTTGGATGGAATCCATTAACAAAATATCATAAAATATCAACATTGTTATTATAGTGACTGTAGGGCCCAGTATGAAAACATGACCTAATTCCATTTTGTGGACAAGCCTAACACCCGACAACAGTGGATTGTGGATTTTGGCATGCATGTCTTTAAGTCAGTTACTACTTCAAAGCCTCTCTTAAGTATTTCTATTCATTTAATCCTCAGATCTTATATGGGAATTTGCTTATCTAAAATGAGAGTTTAAAATAGAAAATAGGGAGAGAATAGCATAATTCCTTAATTCAAGCAAATCTGAAGTTTAATATGATTGAGAAAAATGTCTTATTATGCATTATTATTATTGTCTAACAGCATGTGAATTCATTGTCTTCATTGATTCAAAAAAGTCACAAAATGTCTGTATGGAGTGAATTTTAACCTCTGACCTTTCAAACTGCATTAGAGAGAAAGAGAATATAGTGAAAATCACAAGTGCACCAAGGACAGTCATTACTATGATTTCCTCTTTTGGAATGTTTCAATAAAATCAATAGAAAAAATTCTACCCTAAAAGGAAAAAAAAAATCTCCTATTTTGCATTATTATTATGTTCTTGACCATGAATTCTTTGTCTTCTTTGACTTTAAAAAATAAAAATAAACAGAAATGTCAGTATGGAGTGGATTTTCATCATATAAGTCACCCAGCTAGGCCAACAATCCATCAAACGTGATAAGAATTTCAAACTTAATCATAGAGAATGTGAATGTTGTGAAATTTGAAAATGTCACCTAGGAATTCTCCTTGTGAAAGACACTTCACTTTAAAAATGGTGGAATTGAGAAAATGAGAATCAGCAAAAACAGGGGAAAAACTCATGGCTGCATGTGAAAGGTGAAAGATATACAACAGTGAGATCCTCACACAAAATTAAAACATGAATGTATACAAAATGACTTGTGTGACATGATGAACACACTAGAGAAGCTTGAGTGTCAAATAAGAAGACGATTTACAACACTAAGCCATTTATGATGATTTAAAGTGCTTTATTAACCCCAAGCCATTTAAGCAGAAGGCTTAACTACTGGGGTTAATGGGACTATGCCTCTTTTAGAAGATGGAGAAGAATGTGAAAAAAATAAAGTTATGCAAACTATTAGATAGTAAGTAGGCATGGTCTATAGACAGAACTATCACTTCCAGAACTACATCACATAGCCACGAGTCCAGTCATCTCTCAGATGTGACAAGTATCTCAGCCGAGAAAGCTAATGATATTGCCAAAATGGCAGAAGTAAAGCTGTAATTGATGCCATTCATCATTCATCATTTAAAGAATCAGGAGAGTCAATGGGGGGGGAGGGGTGAAAATCAACCAAACCTAAATTGAAAGCGCATATCAAGAAGAAGAGACTAAGAAGAGCAGAATGTATAACCTTGTAATTGCTAAGTTGAATGCCAATGTCTACAATAAGTTCTTGAAATGGAAAATATCTGTCTCCTCTACTCGATTGTTGCCCCACCAACCCCAGAGTCTATGCAGAAGTAAAGCTAAAAGAATCTGCAGCAACAGTATCATCTGTCTTCGAGACTGTAGTTGTGGTAACTGAAATAGCTTCTGAAGCACCCATACAAAAGTCTGCAAAAGTTGAGGAAGCTGCATCCTCAGGAGCAAGAGAGAAACCAGTCAGAGAAAATGAAATCTTTATAAAAGAAGAATCAGTCAAAAAACAATGTGTAAAAGGTACACCTGTTAAACGTGAAGAGTCTGAATTTGATCCTTAAGTAGAACAGTTCATTCCTCGAGATGGTGTTTTCATTCAGCTGTTTTCACCTTGTGATAATTCAGTTATATCTGTAATTGTTGCTTCTGGAATGGGAGGTGAAAGTCTGACTGAACCTACTGAGATGAAACCTGGCATGAAAGAGCTATCTGATAACGGAACAGTTACATCAAGTGGAAAGTGAGAAATTTGTGGAAATGAAGAAACTTCAAGATGCAGCAGCAGATATTGTGTTCAAAAGCAAACACTTTTTTGATAGGAATCACACAGTGATTGATACCGACCAAGCCAACAACAATAGCCTGAGCCCAGAGTTCAAGTGAAATTGACCACCATCTATCTACTAGTCAGTATTATGAAGCTGAGCAATATCAGAAGGCCACTGATCATGATTTGAATTCAGATTCATTCTTTGTTTTCTTAATTAATGACTTTAAACCCTTTTTTACTTGTCCTAAATGAAAACCTGATAAAGCAGGGGATTTTCTAATGAATGTATTGCAGTGATCAGTAAAAGGAAAGGTCAAAATGAGGATTGAGTATATTTCTGACATGGCTTAAGAAGATATGGAAGAGAAGAGCTGACCTGATTTATTCTGCATATGATATCCTGTCCTTCATGATGCTAACAATAACAAAAATTCCATTGAAAGTCAACATCTACAAGCTTTAGTGAGTTTCATTCTTTCCAAGGACTATAATACACAGCAAGTAATCCATGGCAGGATTTGTGATTTACCGATGATAATCAGGCACATGTCTTCTGAAGAAACAGTGGCCAAGAAATAGGTGAAGGAAACTGCTACAAAGTAACTGCTGTTACAAATTCAGAAACTCATACATGCAAGAGAGAAATTTAAAAAGAGACTAAAAATTCTAAACATTTTAAAAATACCTCTGTAATGAAAACTCAGAGTCTAAATCAGCTTTTATTGAATGTAACTCAAGAGTCTTGTCATTTTGGCTAAGACAATGTGGCTTATTTATACAAATCATAAGACAGGGGAGGTTTTCTTACCACATTTTCCCCAACTTTGTTTTCCCCTAGTCCAACACAAAAACATCCAGGTGACTGGAACCCTTGACAATTCTCTGGGATGATCTCGGTGGCAGATGATCTGGGCTTTCAGGTGTTACAAGAACAGTTGGCCAGAAGTATTTCATCTCATATTGTTTTTGTCTCCTTCTTGGAGTGGGATGCTCTGAATCTGAAAGCTGATTATCAGAGTCTGTGGAAATATGCTCTCATTTTGAGGGAGCTATTCTGGTGTTGATCTCTGAATTGTCACTACTGGTGCCTTGTTCCTCAGGAGAATCCAATGGCATTGTGTTGTCATTACTATCAAGAGATATTGCTGCTCATCCCTCGGCTTTGATAACTCACTGGCAGAGGCCAAATCTCTGAGGGAAATGTCCGATTGTCTCCTGTCAAAGTGCTGGATGCACACATAGAGTAGGTTCACCTTGAACAGTTCCACCTCACTCACAGGAGAATCATACTTGCTTTGTCAAAGATGGTTTCTAAACAGTGCCTGGCTGTGAGAGCCACAAAAATAACATTTTCATCTGGCTGCAGCACAAGCACTAAGTATATGCAATGTCTTCTGGAGAGAGATTTTGAACTGGTAGAGGAGGGGGGTACAGAAATGAGGAAGTCTATCATAGAGGACTGTATTTTTTTTTTCCCCTATTTGGGTTGTTTGAACTGGTGGACTAGTAGGAGCGTGAGTACTTAGTGCAGCCTCTGCAACACTTGTTTGCAGGTATAAAAAAGATTGCTTTTCTGCCATCTCCAAGGTAAGTGCCTGCTCGTGTGCAGTAGCTAAATCTAGTTGTTTATTTTCCAGCAATCTTTGATGGATATAGTTTGATTCTAATCCATTCATAAAGGAGTCTCTGATAAATTTGTCCTTTGTTCTGGTTTAAGGTATTTGTCCATAATTACATTCAGTAAATTGTAATGAAAACTTCTAGTCTAGTTCAACTTAATTACCTTTATTGATGGTAACTAAAGAGTTGTCAATTCAGCTAAGACAGCATGACTTATTTTACAAATCATAAGACTGGAGAAGTAATTGGGTTGTCTTACCATAACCTCCAGGATAAATATTAAAAACAGACTAAAACTCTTAAAAATGCCTCCAAGAAGGAAATTTTAAAAGATTTTAAAAATCTTAAAAATACGTTCAAGAATGGAATTCAAAAGGATACTAGAAATCTTTAAAATGCCTCCAAGAAAGAAGATAAAGAAACCAAAAGGAATCCTCCAAAAGGGATAAACAAGAAAATTCTTCTACTGTCAAAGTTAACAAATAAATTCAGTCTATGAGAGGAATCAGAGAATGCTTAACTGACCACATATTTTTGAGCAAACTGTACAAAAGTTAGTAGTTCTTGTAGATAGCATCTTGACAACTTCATATTGTGAAATTAATATTGAAATTTGGTGGGAGTGTAACAATTCATGTCATTTGTATTATGCTGTTTATTTGTTTCTAGTTTTCATGGTGTCTTTCCTAAATAAAGTATAAAGTGTGTCTTTCCTAAATAAAGTATAAAGTGTGAACTAGCATGTAGTTACACTGGAAGCAATTCTTCATTTATTCAGGTTTTGTTGAAGACCAATAAAAGTTCTTTAAGATTTTTTTTTTTTTATTTAATTTTTCTCTGGTTTGGACTAGTTTCTGCTTTCCTAGGAAAATTTGTATAGAAATTGTCCAATATCTTTTGGCATTCATAGCCAAAAACTCGGTTTCGATGTTTGCGTTAGTACGATGAAAAAACGATGAATTTTCCCCCAACAACTTCCACAATAACACCAATACATGCAATCTACATAAACCCAAATTTTTAAAAAAATTAATCAGTTTGTCTGACGATCGCTAAAGCGTGAAACCCAGGGTCACAAGCTCACATCTATCCAACCATATATGTTAGCTCTATCTCTGATATTGAGCACTTTCTAATAAGTACCGTGCATATAATATATAGATAATTATACATATATATATATATTTATTTATATTTATATACACACATTTTCACATATATATATATATATATATATATATATATATATATATATGCTGAATGGTGAATATGGTCTAAAGATCATTTGAGGCATGAAACTGACAGTCATCATGCAATGTGTTGATTCTTATATCCACACTCTATATTTACAAACACTAATTCTGATATAAGCACTCTTCCAATCATAAACATAACAAATTTTAAATAGTATACAAAGTGCGATTGTCGCCATTTTATATTTTTAATTTTGCGCATGCGGGTTGTTTGATTTTGATTTTTTTTGACTGCACAGTATAGTAGGGTCAGTTCTCACTGAGATAAAGAGCACTGTGACACAATTCACTCTGCCAGAAATTTGGAAACAGCATGCTGTACTGCTTGGCATTTATACCCGAAGCTCAAATACAAACATTTCAGAATGTTTGCATGTCAATCTTTGTCCCCAAAAGATGTACCAAGAGTGATGAAAACCAAATATCCAGTCAACATCATGGTGTTTGGAGTGATAACTAGTGAGGGTGACGTTATGCCTCCATTCATCTTCCCACAGGGTGTCAGACTCAACATGGTGGCCTACGTCAAGTGGCTTGAGAAGGTAGTGTAACCCTAGGTCAAAAGTGGTTGCTGGAAGACTCTATGTCTGGCAAGAGGACTCTGCACCATGCCACCCAAGTAAGTGAACCCAGTCGGGGCTGTCAGACAATTTCTGCAACCCTATCACCCCTTACATCTGTCCACCTAACACTCCAGTCTGCACCCCACCTGATTATTATGTGTAGGTCACACTTGAGCGAGAAACCAACAAAACTCCTTGTAAAAGTTGAACTGAAAACAAGGATTATGGCAGCATTCACGAAGGAGACCATCCAGTCGCAGGAAATTTTGAAGTTGTCTGGAGGGTGTGGTTGAAGCTAATGACAATTTTATTGAATAAATTTACTCTTTATTATTTCAATATATTTTGTGTAATTTTGGTAAATATATCTTTTAAAATGAGAGGTCAGTGTTATTTTCATTTTTGCATAATTTAGATGAAAATTTATCCATCATTTATGTGTGTGTGTGTGTGTGTGTGTTATATATATATATATATATATATATATACACACACACACACACATTCAAAATGCATAAAATTATACATGTAAAAAACAAATGATAAATGTTATACATATATGCATATATGTAAATATGCACACATGTATACACATATCTGTTTATTCATGTGCGAATCTATAATATTTTGTAATTATCAGATTCTGACATTTTGTTAAGCACCAGAAAATTGTCACTGACTTTATCATCAACAACAAAAATTTTTAACACTTATCTAAAACTTGTCATGCATTGAGGGGGGGGGGTACATTTCTTTTTTTCTATTTTATCGCTATCTTTTCTTTTCTGTACCCACCTTCCACTATCTTGCCAATTTTTGCTCTCTTTGAGAGATACAATCACCAGATGCTATCACAAACACTCTTTTCCAAGCACTTCTCAGCAGTCAGTCGATCTATTCCTAAACTGCCTAGCAGGTAGACAATCTCTATATAAACAGGATGTGTTTGGTTATCACCATCTTTTTATTTGTTTATTTGACAAAAGGTAGTGAATTTTGAGTGAGAAACTCAATCAACTCAAAGGTCTCATATTTCTTTTACAGAAGAGATGCTTCTCCCGCAACCTTCTTACTTGCCATCACTATCAGCATTAAAAGTGATATAAAAAATAAAAGAGAATAAACGAATTACAAAGACAGGCAAACAACACAGGGTGTGTATTTTTAAACTTCACTAGGCTTTGTTCTAAGCTTTGTCATTTTCATTTTGCTTGTTTGAACTCAACCCGGCTTTGATGGCTTTGTTTTGTCATTTTGCTACTGTTTATTTCACTCCTGCTTGGATGAATGAAAATCTTAACGTATTTCTGTTTGTCCCAATTTTAATGATGCTGAAGATTAATGTGTGGCTTAAAGCTGATAACCAATAAATGCAAAATTTATAGGTTTCTCTATACTAGGAGACTTACATGAGGAAAATGTATTCACAGAAAAATGGAGGATATTTACATACAAATATATAGCAGAAATATTTTCAATAGATATATACACTATGTCAAGTTTTCTTAAGGAATGCCAATGTTTTCACAATAAAATTGGTATTAACCAACCAATGACTGCAAAATTTTTGGGATTTATTTATGTCAGCAATATATCGTGCAAATTTTAGCTGGATAGATAACTTGAGAGTCACATTCAAAATATTGAGAATAGCTTGCTTTGGAAATATCAGATTTTATGATGCAAGAAAACTAATTGCAAAATTAATTTTTATTTATAAATTATAAATAAATCCCCAAAGTATAAGCCAAAGAAACATATTAGGTTGTCACACATGAAATGACAAACTTTATAGGAAACATTTTTGAAATGTTAAATAATTTATTTATTTCATTGAAATAGAAACCATGTTGAAGAATGACTGTTCTCTAATATAACCTCTAAATACTTGATCCCATCTTTAAAAAATTGTCATCCTTTGATGTGATAAACAGTTCAAATGTTTCAATTATCTCTTCCTTATTGGAGAATGTTTTATTGCACATGAAAAGCACAAAATGCTATAATAAGTGATAATCAGTAGGAGAGATATCAGGTGAATATGGAGGATGAGACAAAATTTCATAATTCAGGCAATGCTGCTTTTGGACAGTTGATTGAGAAGCATGTGGTCATGCAGCAAAATAGGGTCATCCCTATTCACAAGTCTAGCATGTTTTTTTTTCAATTTTTTGTGCATACATTCAATTTCTCTACAATACAAGGTTACTGCTATTGTTTTTCTTTGAGGCAAAAATGAATAACCCCTTTGAAAGGCCACCATACAGTAATCATTAACTTTTTAGGATGCAGTGAAGATTTTTGGTATTGTTTTGGTGATTCCCTTGCATCTAACCACTGGCCTACACTCTTACTGTAGTCAAAGAGTATCCATTTCTCATCGCATGTAATAATTCAATGCAAAAATGGTTCTTTATCCCAGTTTGTACTCATACAGTAAAGATTGCTCAACATTGTTTCATTGTAATCATTTTCATTGTGCTTATGAGTAACACCATATTGTAGCAAAAATTGTCTGGAAAGAAAAACAGTCAAGAATAAGTCAAGATGTTTTATATACTAAAGAGATTACTTCATTAGATGACCGGATATTTGATTCACACATTATTCCATTTTTTATTAATGCCATGTTCCCTCCAGTAAATAGGCAATCATGGTTCTTAACAGCTCAGTGAATTACCATGACATATTGGCAAAGACAGCAAACTAGATTCCCATTGATTTCTCCACAGCTTGGAATTCAGTTTTTCTTGTCTTAGACTAGTTGCTATCTAAGGCTTGAGAACCCAATCTACCCAGATATTCTACCCCTAGCTGAAAGGGGAAGAGATAGATTCATAGATTGAAGGCCATTAGTGCAAAAGTCAATGCAAATGACTAGGCAGGAATTTGAACTCAGCTTGCCAAGTCTCCTTTAGACACCAATAACAGGTAGACTACCCACACATTCTAGTCACATAAATCTAAGTTATTTTACTATTTGACACGTTAATATGGGATTCTGACATTTTATAACAGTCATCAATATTTTATTCAATGATTTTATTAACTTTGCTACTGTTTCAACTTAAATATTACTTGCAGAAGTTTTTATTGTTTCTCAGATGATCTTCTTTGCTTCAATATAGTTTTGCATTCTCATCTTTTAATAATGAGCCACAAGTTTTCTTTTGGTTCAACATCAAGAGAGACTAGAAGATGTTCAAGTTTTCTTAAGCAGATCAATAGTCTGATTTGCAAAATTTGAAAGACCATTCTCTTGTATACTCTTTACCTTAAAATTTTTTGATTAACATTTAAATTTGATAAAAAATAAAGTTTTATTGTCAAAATGTTATTATTAAGAGGAAAGCCCAAAGTATTTTTGATTACTTTATTAATTTTTGAGAAAATTAATGTTTATTTTAGTCATCAGCTAGGCCAAAGATTAGGTGTGGTAAGAAATATAAAGGAGAAGCAGGCCACCCTCTTAAGGTAAGACGGCAAGAACATTGTAAAGCTGTAAAGTGGTGACCAAGTATAAAAATGAATACAATATGGGAACCAGTAACAAGGAGTGCTAGAGAAAAGCAATGAATAACAACACAAAATTGCAATATAAGCTCTGGTAAAAAATAAGCAATAATAATAATAACAGAAAATTTGCAATATGAGCACTGGTAAAAAGGTTGCTAAGACATTAGGTTTATAAGTGCCAGAAATTCATACACAGATGTCTTCAAGGAACCATGGCCCAGTGGATAAAGGCATTGGTTAGATCCAGTGACTAGAGTTCAATACTGTGAATTCAATACCAGACTACAACAGAAGCAAAAGAATTTAGAGAGTTGAGTTAAAGGGAATTAACTGAGACATCTGGAAGAACAATCTACCCTGGTGGACAAAATAAAGGGTTTGGTTTGAAATTCCAATTACTAGAATTCCATTGTGAATATGGCAATGAAGATGAGGATAACAGTCCAAATAATGTAAATAATCATAATACCTCATAATACCTCATCTCAGAGATATAGCAAGAGAAATACAATTTTACCAAAAATCTGCTCTGAATCATAAAATAAAAAGTGCAATAAAATTATGACATCATTTAATTAGAAAAGCTTTTAATTACTTTTATATATAAGGACACTGATATATTAAGGACACTATTATCTTAAGAAAAAAAATTTTGATAAATAATGAATTTTTGCAAGAATTGTTTTCATTTTTTAAAACCTTTAATTAGAAAAATTTATTAAATTTTAAATCTTTTAAAATTCTGTACTAATATCATCCATTTAATTAAGTGATAAACTATATTTACTATTCATAAATAGAAAAGCTTAATACAAATCATCAAACACCAATATCTTTTAAAGAATTTTGAAAAGTTTGTATGTGTATAAATGTGCACATTTTTGTAAATATGGGCCACCATACATCATCTCATTAGAAAATAAGAGTAATAACTATAGTAAATTTAAAGTCAACATTTCTAAAATTTAATAAACATTAGATTGCAGAGAACATTTTCCTAAATTTTTAAGATTACTAAGTACTTAAAAATCATAAAATAGATGCTCTTGCCATTTTCTTCAGCTATGTTTTACAGATAAAGTCTCTATAGGACAGCATTAGATCTGTCATCAGGCTGTCAACACATCAAAACAGCTATTGTTGGATTAAAAAATGCATTTTTGTAATATTTTAAACTTAAAGTAAATAATATTTGCTTTAAATCAGATTAATTATACTTTAAATCAGCTAATATACCTTGAATAAAGTTTCAGAAAAGTATATTTTATTTTTGGAAGATTTTTTAATAAAGAGAATTACATTGTGAGCAAAGATGACTAAAAAGTGTGCTAATCAGTTATTTTAGCAAAAAAAAAAAAAAAACTCCTTCCACTCAATTTAAATTGATTTTTGAAATGGAGCAAAGTATTTTACTTACTGGAAATATTAAGTTTAAACTATCAGCTTGAAATTAAATCTAAAATAAAAGGTTCAATAAAGATTTATCATTTTTAAAAATTAATTTTAAACCTTAGGTATCATGATTTTGTGGAGGTCCCTATGTTCTCGTTTGCAAATTGAACAACTATGGAAAAAAGAGAATTTTTATCAGCTGCTGCTGCTTTAATGCATCACTCTTTGTAAGAATTGAGTGCTATAGCAGCCGGTATGGCATTTATATAACACGTATATAATACGTTAGAAAATTCCCTTTCTCCACTGTGTACCAACAGTCTAGAGATAAGAGTCTCTGACTGATGTCAAATCAGTTGAGTTCTGATTCCGGCTTGAAGCAATCAGATGTCTAGCCACACTGAAGAGCTGTGATACAGTGAGACAGGATGTCTGTGTATGACTCTCTCTCTCTCTCTCTCTATATATATATATATACACACACAATGCACAGTTTTTTTTAATCACAACACTCACTGGCATTCCTTATTCCACAATACTATGTGTAATGGACAAGGCCTCATGCATGTAGTGTGTATGTTTGTGTATATATATATATATATATATATATACATACATATATATATATGTATGTGTGTGTGTGTGTGTGTGTGTGTATGTCTCTAAGTGGTTCCTTTACCTTCATGCAAAATGAAATTTATATACAATGGGTGTATTAACTTGGCAATATGCTTCTACAATACAATATTTTTACTCTGTGGCCATCTACCTAAATATGGGTTATCTATTAGGTTGGTGCAAAAATAATGACGTAATAATGTCGTTTTTTGACGTATTTTTTAACGTCAAAAAACGACATTATTACGTCAATATTTTTCCACCAACCTAATATATGGCTGACCATTTGTTTTCTAAATACATATGTCTGCTAGTGTGATTAGCTGATCATACTGTAGATGATCTGCTTATTTCTGTCTGTTCAACACTCATAATGATAAACTGTGGTTTATATTTGCAATTAGTCTGAGTGGACTTCAGTTACAGTTTCTGGGAGAGGAGCACATGATCTGATTTGATCATAATTTGGAACAAAGCTAGTATGCTCAAACCGTTGGTCACCATGACTATATCTATCTATCTCTCTCTCTCTCTCTCTCTATCTCTCTCTCTCTCTCTCTCTCTATATATATATATATATATATATATACTATTTACATTGTTTAGACTGTTGTCCTCATCTTTGTTACCATATTCAAAATATTTTGTCTGTTGTATGCTCTGGCCTTCTTCAAGTGATTGGAATTTCAAACCAAACCCTTTATTTTGTCCACTGGGGTAGATTGTACATGGCGACAAAAATGAGGACAACAGTCCAAACAATGTAAATAGTACAAACTAGAATTATGATAAACTTATGCACATAAATTTTACACACAAACACTGCTTTACAAGTCTGCTTAACCAATGAAAAATAATCAACACAAAACTTAAAAATACCAGAATTTTTTCTTTGGTTTCTTTTTTCTCATTCTCTGTTGAAGCTTTAAAGCAAATATGTTTATATTTATAATTTTATGTTTATTTATTTATATGATTTATAAATGTTTGTTCTTTATCCTATCATTCTGTCAAATTCCAATCTGTATTTGATACCAATTCATATATATATATATATATATATATATATATATATATATATATATATATATATATACAGTAGCATCCAAAACTAAGGGACAAAATTTTAAAACCTAATATTTGTTAAAAATAACAACTGTGAAAAGCTGAAATTTTGACAACTGGTAGTCATTATCATCCATAATAACATACTAAAATTTGAATCATTTGCAAAGGATAGAAAAAGAATTATAACAATTATTTATTTATTTTCAAATTTGGAACGTCCAAAAGTAAGGGACAAAATTAAGAAAAACAATGTAAACAGCAAAAAAACAATAAAAATACATGTACAATCAATATTTAGTAAATGAGCCCTTGCTCTCAATGACAGCTGCACATCTTCGACTACAAGAACGAATCAGTTCTTGACAATCCTCGATACTAATTTTAGACCATTCTTCTTGAAGCTTCACCCACAAATCCTCCGTGTTAGTGGGATTTCTTTCCATAACTTTCACTCCTAAGGTCTTCCAAAGATTTTCTATTGGATTTAAGTCAGGATTTGCGGTGGCCAATCCATAATTTCCAAATCTTGCTCACTAAGGTAACTCATTACCACCTTTGCCTTGTGACATGGGGCATTATCTTGCATAAAGGTAGCCCTATCGAAACCTGAATTCTGTATGATTGGCACAACATGATCTTGAACAATGTTTTTATAGATCTGCGTGTTTACATGAATTTGTAACCGGACAAGAGGCATTGTACCTTGGCTAGAAAACATTCCAAATACCATGACGCTTCCGCCCCCAAACTTGACAGTTTTCGTAGTACACTTTGCACTTAATCTTTCACCAATACGTCTCTTTACATTGTTTTTTCCATCATTTCCAAATAAATTAAACTTGCTTTCATCACTGAAAAATACTTTTGCCCAATTTTCATATGTCCAAATTGCATACCTGTTTGCAAACTCTAATCTCTTCTTCTTATTCTTCGAACTAACAAGTGGTTTCTTCCCTGGGGTTCCATTAAACAGCCCTATTTCTTGCAGTCGTCTACAAACAGTCTGTCTTGACACATTAACACATGAGGTACTATTCATAACCCTTTTAATTTCTGTGCAAGACTTAAAATGGTCCTTTAATGACATATGCTGCATTATTCGATCTTCTCTTGCCAAAGTTTTGCGGGGTCTGCCGGTTTTAAAAGCACTAACTATTTTGCCAGTATCATTGTAGGATTTAACAACCCTGCCTACAACACTCTTGGAACGTTTCACTTTCTCTGAAATCTCTCTAATGGTGTGCTTTTCCTTGTGTAGCTTCACAATAGCTTGTCTCACAGAGTAATCAAGTTTTTGGCGTTTCGCCATGGTGCCAGCTGATGCAACGTTTACAAATGACTAAGTAAGACTTATTCTTTAGAGGAAATCAAAAAATTTGAATATAGCATACTGTTTACATTGTTTTTCTCAATTTTGTCCCTTACTTTTGGACGATCCTATTTTGAAAATAAATAAATAATTGTTATAATTCTTTTTCTATCCTTTGCAAATGATTCAAATTTTAGTATGTTATTATAGATGATAACGACTACCAGTTGTCAAAATTTCAGCTTTTCACAGTTGTTATTTCTAACAAATATTAGGTTTTAAAATTTTGTCCCTTAGTTTTGGACGTTACTGTATATATATACACACATACATACATACATGTAGCAGTGCTAATAATTAGTTTTAGTCCTAATTATTCTAGCAAATAAGCTTCCAATAATTGTAAAATTTAGAAGTGCAATTTATGTAGATTTTTGCATCAAAAGTTTTGTAAGCAAAGCTGTTAAGTTGTGCTTTATAGATGTACAATTTCAGTCTTAAGATTTAAAGAATTCATAGAAATGAACATGTGCCTGTTATAGAGAATGTTCATATATTTTTGTAAATGTCATTACTCACAGTTTAAAAGAGAAAAGGAAATAGAATGATACTAAAGCTGCCATGTAGTTTCACTAATCAACACATTTTCTTGTTTCTCTTTCTGTCTGTCTGTTTCTCTGTATTTCTCTCTCTATCCCTCTGTCTCTGTCTCTGTCTCTCTCTCTCTCTCTCTCTCTCTCCCCTTAGGTAAAAGGAGTTGCTTTGTGGAAATTTGTATAGATAAGTTGGCAATTTTTAGTTGACTGACTATGACCTTTTGCAAAGTGTCATATCTATCTGTTTTCTGAGGATATAAACTCAAAGTTGGTTTGTTTTTCAGTTTACTTAAGTCAATAATGATTGGTTGGAATTCTCTTTTCATAGCTTATGTTCTCTTTTTTACTACATCTTATTTTAGATCTTGTTTTTGGCAACTTTCTTCTACAATCAGAATGCATGATGTTGATCCACTTTTGCGTGATTTTTTCATATACTTTTGAAATTAAGCTATTTGAAAAGTTGAATTTTGAAGATTATTGCACATACAAAAGCCAGTATATGTTGTGCTCTGTTACAGACAATACATGCCATGTGTGTTTTTCTTCATAGACTGTAGACTAGATATACCTTTCATAATTTACACATCTCAAAATACCCACAAATAAAACAGTATAACTTATATGTTGCTAAACTCAACTAGGTTGGTATTAAAAACACTATGGATTGCAGCAATGATCACAGACATTTTAATAAATATTTTAAAACCTACTGCAATAATTTCAATATCTTTGGAACTTTAATTTTGATATTAATTGCAAGGAAATAGTGTAAAATTAGTTGCAAAAAAGTAGAAATAACTTTTACATACTTAGTGCAGGTTTTATACATTTTAATGTCAATTTTTAGCATCCAAAATTAACTTCAGCTACACGATGATTAATACCTGCAGAGAGAAAACTTTAAACTCAGGAATTAAAATCACGATTATAGAAATACAGGATTCAGTGGAAATTAGTTCCTGATTACTTAATTGGATTTTGAAAAAGAAAATCACTTTTTACTTAAAATATAAGGAAAAATACATGAGTGTCTGTTGGCTATCAACTTAGTTCAAAGTTCAAGTAGCTATTGAGTCAGCTTTCTCTTAAGCATATCTCATGAAATTCTGCTTACATTCATGAGAATCTCATAAAACACCTGAAATATAAATGACCCAAAATGACTAAACCTGTTATTTTACTCACAATAGCAAAAGCATATTTCTAACATTAAAACCAACCACTGAGTTCTAAAGTGATCAATGTATAAATATATATAAATAAGATCCACAACTATATATGTATATGCAATGTGTGTTATGAGTGTAGATAGACTGTGTTTGAGTAATCCGGTTCCTTGTGCATATGCACACACACAGAGTGAATATATGTATCTGTTCCAAGTTATAGGCCTCAGTTTTGCACCTCGAAAGATGAAATATGACATGGGGCTATATCATTTAAGATTATAGCTTATATGACATTTTTCTGATTGCATATGTGAGGTGTGCCAAAATATATTTTTAAAATTTTACTCACTTTTTAACAAACAAGACCAACTCTTCATTTAATGTTTGTTTGATTCTACAGCTTACCAATGCTTTGCTGTTTATTTAAAACCAGAAAACATTTTTAGATTGTAAAAATTATTTTATTTTAAGATAATAATGGTTTAGTGATACAAGTTTTACTAATTAACCCATAGCTGGGAGAAGAAGAGGTAGATTCATGACTTTCCTAAGGTTATTTGAACATAAGTGAATACAATGAACCCAACGGAAATTGGAACTTGTCTCCGTGATTAAAAATTCTGAGCCATTATCCATTACACCACCTGTACATCTAAGCTTACTGTACCTGGTATTCCCAAGCAGTCACCCATCTAGGTACTGACCAGACTCAATGTTGCTTAACTTAAGTGATTGTACAGGAATTAGTATTTCAACATGATGTTACTGTAAACCATTCTTCATTTACTATCTAGGTTTTTAAATACATTTTCTAAAGATGGAAAGTGCAAAAATGTTCTTTTTAGCTCATGATAGAAAATGTATGTATACTTTTAAGCAATTTCAAAAATCAACTAATTAGAAAAAGAATTCATATATATAAATGAAAGGAAAAATATATATTTAAAAAAAAAACAATATCTTTCCAAGAAATTTGTATCTGCAACTTGTTTTTATTGTCAGTTCTTGGTCCCAAAATTTCAGTTGAACCATTGATTCCATTTGACTCCAGAATTTCATTTTAGGCTCTATATTTGCTTATTTATGCTTGTGCTCTTGTGAACTATTAGCAAAGTAAAAATAGAACTATTTTCTTAATCACTTGGAAGCAACAGTTCAGAGAAGATCAACATTCCTTGAACAACTGATGACTGTTAGCATTTTTTAAAACAGTTGATACAAAGTGCAGTGAACTCTTGTAATTGTATTTATTTTAGGCATTTATAAACCCAAACAGGACTATGCTTCTGGTTATATATTAAAAAAAGAAAACAAATTGTGGTATAGACTCATAGAATATCATCCTCGAACACAAAATCTTTATGGTCTCCCTAAGACCCACAAAATTGGTATCCATATGCACCCCATCATTTCTGGAATAGGCAGCAGGACCCTACACAAAATAGCTAGAGCGATAGCCAAAATATTAACCCCTCTCCTTGGAACAATAAGTTCATCCAATATAAAGCTTGTGAAAAACTAAGGGAAATAAATATGACTGACAAACTCATGGCCAGTCTAGATATAAAACAACTTAATACTAATGAAAATGCTTAAATCTTTTATAAAAAGCATCTAACAAAATCAAAGATAAAGTTCTCTCTACCAAAAGCTAAAATAATCAAATTTTACTGTCTCATCACCAATCAATGCTATTTCACATTCAATAACAATTTTTACAAACAATACCAATGGGATTGCCTCTCACTGAAGTGATGGTATATATTTTCTTGGAATTTCTCAAGTCTGTTTCTTTCCAACACATTTTACCTAAACTATCAACTTACTTCTGATATATTGCTGATGGTCTATTAATATATCCTCATGATACTGATTTACCAGATCTTGTAGATAAACTAAACAAAGTTGAATACACAACAGAATTTACATACGCAATAGAAAAAACAATATTTTATCTTTCTTAGATATCATGTCATACTGAGTTGACAACAGCTTAAAACTTAGTATCCACCAAAAATCAACCCATAAAATGACTTAATAAACTTCTATTCCCATCATAATAATAAAATAAAATCCAGAATGATTATTGGTTTCTATTTAAGAACACTCATAATTTGCAGCCCTCAATATTTACACAAAGAGGAGAAATATATTGAAAATACTTTCAAGACACTTCAATACTCTATTTCATTTTTAATGAGAAACAAAAGGCTCATAAAATATTCCAAAATAGAAACACTCTCCTTCCTGACAAACCAGTGAATCAAAAAAAAAATATTATTCTACTCACAAACTCTATCACAACTATAACTGAAAAAAAATTTGTCTAAACTCAACATAAAATTTGTCACAATTCCATCTAAAACAATCAAAGACTTAATGAATAAAAAACTAAACAAGCCAAAACTTGAAGGAGAAATTTACACTATCAAGTACAGGAATTATCAGACTGAATACATTAGAGAAACCTCAAGAAGTTTAAACAAAAAACTATATGAACACAAAAAGGACATTTTAAAAAACAACACACAAAACACATTGGTTGTTCACCATAATGAAACTGACCACAATTTTGACATAGGGAATGCCACAGTAAATTTGTCTCCAGGCTATTACAATATATCACTATTCTTGGTAGATTATCACAATGTGAGATAGTCAGGGACAAAAGTGATGGAGAGAAAAAGAATACAGGTGAATTTGGCTAGATGGAAAAAAATATTCTTTCAAAAATTTTGAAACTACCACCATCTTTCATTTCCTTTGCATGTGTAGACATTACAACATTAAGAAATTCCAGTCTGATGAAATCCTAATAGATGAAATGCATCACAAAAACTTATTTGCAATTTGTCATACTATTTTTCTAAATACTATTTGTTCATTTATAAAATTATACAAAATTATAAATTGTTAGGTGTTTTGGCTTGTAAATGAACAAACCAATATCTAAGGAAAAATAAGGAATAAAAAAGAAAGAACTAAGATCGTGTAATTCAGGTGAAAACAAGCGTTCAGAATCCAAGCTCAGAGTCCAAAGAAAAAACCTCCGACACGAGTAAAGTAAAAATAACTAAGCAAAGTGCTCAATACACTAAGTAGAGCAAATCTAACTATGAACCTAAAGAGCCAGGCAAACCTACCTAGGTTTTCACCTACACTGCTGTGTAGGTGAAACCTAGGTAGGTTTGCCTGGCTCTTTACATTCATAGTTATATATATATATATATATATATATATATATATATATATATATATATATTGCATCGGAACTTGGCTTATTTAGTTGACACAATTGTTGAGCACCCAGAGAGAATGAAACTCACTGCTAATGGCTTGTTAGACAAACTTGATAACCGCTGTACCCTGATGGTGTCTGGTTTTAAATGGACCATAAGTTGAATACGCAAAACATACCACAAATTTACAAAGTCAACCATACATCATTTTAGGATCCTATCCTTGAAAAGAATAACCTTCAATTTCCCTGTGTTTATTCCTGACAGGAGCAAAAAGTGAGAGAAATGAAGCAGAAATCTAATGTTGTATATTAATTCATACATAAATCCATAAACTTTGCTCACCAAAGAGATTTGAAAACTGATCATTACTATTCATACATACACACACACACAATATCATGTTCATCATTCTGTGTGTGGGGGGGTCTTGTACTTATGTTAACAGATGGATAGTTGCTTCATCCTGCTTGCAATGTTTGTGCAAATTTATGCTGAGTATTATTTACAATTTTTTGCAAGGTTTTCATTTAACATTAAAAGTGTGAAGAACTAAAATGTTGTTGCCAAATTTGAGGACCATAGAGTTTGACTCCAAAATAAACAGGAGAAAAACAATGAGAAAAAAATACAGAAGAGAGATTTTGGTAAAAAGAAAAGCCTTTTACAATGCATCAAGCTGTGAAGCAACATTCTAGAGTGTAAGACAGTTGGAAAAACTAATAGCACAATACAAAAACAGGGACATGCCCATATTCCCAATGTTAAAAATAAGTGACTCTAATCTATAAATAGTATTTTCATGTGTTATATCTGGTACACTAAGCACTCAGAAACTCTAAAGTTATTATTTATTCTAACACTAGTATAGAAATTATTCATGTATGGATTGGCACTCTGCCTATGATAAACACATCACTCTTTGACTCTACTTTGGATCAATGTAGGATCTGTGCTCTCTACCAAAGATCAGTATGTTACTCTCTGACACTTCTGCTTGAGATCAGTGTAGTATCTGTACACTCTATGAAAATTGTTACACATACATAATAGTGTTTAAAATTTGCTATATTTATATGGGAAGATTGGTCAATATTGGTGATAAAGCATTTATAGATATAGACAGTATGGACATAGGAATCAATACTGCATAGTGACTTAATTTCACACTTCAATTCAATCATCAGACCAAATTCTACTGCTCCTCTAGTGGACTGTATATATAATGAGTTGTGTATGCAAGTCACTAAAGGGTTAAGGGAATTAGGGAAAGAGTGAACTGACCTTTGCCTGTTTCTTTTGTTTAGAGCTAATGCCAAGGGTTACTGTAGTGATATGTAAATGAGGTACTGTATAAAAGGTAGTATCACTATAGCTATGGGAGAGTCATCTTCTCTTGACAAGACTACATCCATTAGAGAGAATACCTATTATAACAATATGGTGTTGCTGATCAGTTACTTAACAACGATGAAGGATGTGTAGAAACCAGGCTTAAGTGTTTCACAGCATCAGTGAAAGTAAAAAAAGTTAAAGAATACTAAAGCTAGTAGAGGAGAAAATGAAGTTACAGATTTGTTTTTGGTCTCAGTGGGGTGTGAGACCATAAAAAAATCTCTGACATGGTCTATTCCAAGTTGTTGGAAGAGTAACTGTATGAAGAAATTGTTGCCATCATAAAAGCAAATATTTGACCAAAAAAAGGATTGATCTTAGTGAAAAGAACTAAATTTCTCAAAAGTAAACCAGACAAAACTATTATACAATATGTACAGCAATTGAAAGAAGCATTGCAATATTGTGAGTTTGAAAGAATGGGTTCAGAACAAATTTCTATCAAAGATGAGCTAATTTTGAAGGAATGTTTGACATCTCATACAAGCATAAAATTCTAGAACAGCTTCAAGCTCATAATATGAATCTGAAAGCATGTGTAGAGTTCTTACAACAATTGAAATTGAATAAAAAAATTAATTCCACTGAAGGCAGCATGGAGAGTTACAGTGCTATTAAAAGCTTAATTGTATGCAGATATTGCAATAAGGAACATGAAAAGAGCAAAAATAAATGGTGTTTTAAGTGTAAAAAGAGGAATCATTTCAAGACAGTATGCACATATCAAAAGCGAGCACAAAAAAATGGAAAATATAGATCCTCCAATTAAAAGTATGGAAGTATTTGAGATAAAAGTACAGGATAAAAGTAGGAAAATGGTGAAGTTGAATGGAGTAACTTTACTCATGCAGGTGAATACTGGAATTGATGTTAGATTGATACCAAGGAATGTTTTGGAAAGAATAGGTAAAAACCAAAGTTAAAAAAAAGTAATATCCAGTTGAAACAGTTCAATGGGTTATCAAAATTTGGGATGCCTTGAAAGTACATTTGAGACAAAAAATATATTCAAGATAGTACCCATCATAGTGGGGGAAAACATCAAAAGCCACAGTCTTTTAAGAATTGATGTGTTAAGAGTGGATACATTGAAGCTGATAAATTCCATGAAGTCTGTAAAACCAGAGGTTGGATTATTAAGGGGATACAAGGAAAGTATTTGACTTAAAGCAGTCAGCCCATGTATTTTCAAGCCTGAAAAGTTCCTGTTCACATGCTACCCATGGTGGTTGCTAAGCTGAACAAAATGGTGGAACAAGGAATATTAGAAAAAGTCAGCCAGGGTGGTAGCAATTGAGTAATACACAAGCCCAATGGAGATTTAATAATTTGTGGCAATTATAAGGTGGACCTGAATCACTAAAATTATTCAGATTCATTGCCACTGCCAGACACTGAAACAGCATACCATGAGTTTGCTGGTATTAAATAATTTGCAAAGGTTGACTTTGTCAGCATATAATCAGATAAAAATTGATAACAAGTTTCAGGAAGTCACTACAATGAACACCCTACTGGATTAAAAAGATGGACTCATCTGCTGTTTGGAGTAAAAATGTCATCACATTTTCCAACAAGTAATCAAAAAAGTTTTAGAGGGGATTAAAAATATAATTGTATATCAGAACAACATTGGTATTGGTGTGCACAGTAAAGAAGAACTCATAAGTAAAACAGAGAAAGTTCTGAGAAAATTAAATAGTGCAGGTATGACAATTAATCACAATAAATGAGAGTTCAATTGTGAAAAACGTTTGTACCTAGGATATCAAATATCCAAAGATGGTATATTGCCAGATGATAAACTCATTAATAAGATATCAGTGATAGTTGCACCCAGAAAGAAAAAAAGTTAGAATCTTTTTTAGGATTAAACAATTTCTATAACAGATATCTAGCATGATTTTGTGAAACCATTTAGCAAAATAAGGAAGAAGTTTCAATGGACAAAAAGACAGGAGGGTTGCTTTCAAGAAATTAAAAAAGGCACTCATAAACAAACCAGTTGTTAAAATTTTGACCGAGTTAAGGAACTCGCATTAACTACTGATGCCAGATGGATTATGATATAAAGAGTTATTTACCCAGGCTACTCCTAAGTTATACAACCATTCTGCACGCAGGCAGAAGGCAAAGTCCATCTGCATTGATGGGGAGACAAATAAGAGCTCCAATTACCATGTCATTTGCAATGAATAAAAGTGTGTGGTACAGAAAGGACAAGGATTTAAGTCCAGAAATAGCGAATTTTGTAGTGCAAAAGGGATTGAGAGTGATCAGGAAGACCACCAGAGATATGAAACTGAAGAACAGAAGAGGGAGGGGAGAATGAGCATATCCAGTAGCAGTGAAGAACAAACTGGGAATGAAAGCAACAAGAGATATCATGATGATTCAAATGAGGAGAATCAGTTAAGACCTAGATCTCCTATAAAAAGAAAAAAGAGACTCACTCTGAAAAATGGATGATGTCTCCCAGCATTGTTTGTAGAAGTCAAAGAGCTACTAAAGGTATAAAGCCTCTTAATTTCAGGGAGGTGTAGTGATATGTAAATAAGATACTGCGTAAAAGGCAGTATCACTATTCCTATGAGAAAGTTACCTTCTCTTGACGAGATTACATCTGTCAGAGTTTTGTGATGTCAACACACACTCGTTGCCACTTTTGTGACATCAAAGAATACTTGTTGTCACTTTCGTAATGCTCATTGTAGTAGAGATTTTGTAATCACAGATACAACTATAGTAACGATGTTGAACAATACTGGTGTCAGATGCCTTCAAATAACACATGCACTATAGTACTTGCTTAATAATACTCACTCAAAAAGTAACCACTGTATAGTGATCTGAAAAGTAATCTATATAGTGATCTGAATAGCAATCCCTTAAACACAACACTAATTCCCATATATACATTTCCTTTACCATCACATGATCTACTTATTCAAAATGGGATCGCCTGTGTTTGCTCTCTGATGATCTGTGTTCAAACTCCAGTGTCAGTAACAATACTTCATTCCTATATAACACTTCCCCTTTGAAATGACTTCTGGAATCTATACTTCTTCAGTTTCGGTTCAATAGTTAGAAATTCTGTTGGCATTCTTTTTCATTTGCCATAAATCCTTGGTTCAACAATTTCTGATGGCATGGGTATATTAAATGTGTCATACAGAATTTTCATTGGTACCTCTTTTCGGGAAATTTTTAAATCAGTGAATCTACATTTTAACTGATTAAGGTGTCGCTTATGTTCCCACTTTCGTCCCAGTACCATGTATATTATTCTGCCAATCCATTTTTTATAATACCATCTTCCCAGAATGCCTTTCCACACTGATACAACTTAAAAAATACCTTATCTCCAGGTTTGAAGTATCTATTTGTATTGTTATTTCTTGATGTCCTTGTCTAGTTTTCTGGTAATAACTTATTGAAAACAGGCTAAATGTTCCTGGTGAACATCAACTTTGCAGGTGACATTCCAGACACAGTGTTTTGGTTTGGTGTTATTCTGTAAACATTCAGAGATTGCTGAATCATTACTTCATCTGTCTCCTCTTCCTCCAACTTTATTAGTGCCCTTATAAATGTATTGACAAACTGTTCTACTTGTCTGTTTGATCTTGGATGATAAGGGGACATTGTAATATGTTCTATTGCTAATGATCTGCAAGAAAACTTAAATTCACTAGACATGAATTAAGTGCTGTTATTTGAAACAAAGGAGTCAGGAACCTTGAAATTTAATATTTCTGGCCATTTAGTGCAACTATCGACTACCACTAGATAGTATGATCTGTTTAATGGTCCTGTGAAGTCTATCTGTATTCTGGATCATGGCATATCAGTTTTTGGTGACTTTGCTGCCAGAGCACACCCTCTACATGATTTCACTAAATTTTCAATATCCTTATCCATTTTTAGACAGTAAGTATAACACCTCATTAAAGATTATATTCTAGAAACCCCTGGATGTCCCCTGTGAAATTCTTTTGACATACATCTTTGCAACAATGCTGGTATTACCACACTCTCTGTGTACATAAAGAAAATGCATTATTTCCAGTAATATTTTTTTCCTTTAGATCTTAATTTCTACTTCATTTTCATTATAAAGTCATCTTTTTCTGCCTTAATTTTTATTTCCTTTAATGTTATGGGTAGATCTCTTACAGTATTATATAATACATTATTAATTTCATTTTCAGCCCTTATCACTGTGTCTTCAAGTAGTTCACAGAATCTTGTTATTAGTCTAGACAATCTGTGTGCATGACTTATTTTTTTGGATGATAGAAATTCCATTTTATAATTATAATTCAATAGGATAGTTCCCCAGTGCTGCAGTCTGTTCACTATATGTGTGGGAACACCCTTTTTTGATCCATATATAGACAATAATGGATGATGGACTGTCTGTAGTATGAATTCTCTATCATATATCAATTTATGCAACTTTTTCATGGCAAATATGATGGCCAATGCTTCCTTTTCTATCTGGCTGTAGCTTCTTTCATCTGCAATTAATGATCTTGAAGCATGAGCTATTGGTTTAGTTGTTCCATCCTCATATTAGTGTCATATCACTGCTCCAATATCTGAATCACTTGCATCTGATGCAACCAATGTTAAGACTTTCATGATCTCTTTGAAAGCACTTTGACATTTATCTGTCCAATTTCATTTCACATCTTCCTTAAGTCACTTATTCAAGGGTGCTCTTAATTCATGCATATTAGATACATATGTATGATAATAGTTAGCAAACCCTAAAAATGCAAAATGTTTGTAACTTTGTTACATTTGTTGGAGTGGGCATGTCCTTTATTGCGCTCACACTTGAAGGATCCAGTCGTCTACCATTTTCATCAATAATTTGTCCTAGATATTTAAGTCTGGACAGTAACAATTCACATTTTCCTTCACTAATCTTAAAACCATGTTCTTTGATTCCCTCAAATACTTTCTTTATATCTTCTGCATGTTGCTTTCGAGTCTTACTTTTAATAAGCATGTCATCCAAATATGCTTGAGCACAATCCAAACTGGCAAACCTGGTATTCATTATCTGCTGGAATATGCTTGGTTCTACCTTTATATCGAAAGGAAGTCAGTTGAATTTGTATAACCCTCTATGCTAATTGTTAATAATTTTGAGCAGTTTTTGTCCACTAGTTCTTGTAGGTAAGCATCTGACAGGTCAAATTTAGAAAAAATTTACCTCCATTGAATTTGGCAAAACTTACCTCTGGACTTGGTAACAGGTAGTTATGTTGTTTTAAACTTTCATTTAATCCCGTTGAAAAATCAGTACATACACAGATTTTATTATTCCTTTTTTCAACGCACTGTTGATGATTCCCATTTGGAATAGTCTATTTTTGATATCATACCTAATTTTTCTAGTCTGTCAAATACCATTGCTTTTTTGGTTTTTCCCACAAAAGAAATATAACAGCTGAATTCACCCAATAAGTTTAATCTCTTTCCTGAGACTCCATGCGCAACTTCATCAGGAGTCAATAAACCTATTTTTTTTACCCATTTTTCTCCATGTCTGTTCATTTATGATAGTGATATCAGACCCTGTATCTAGTTGCAATTTATTTTTACATCATTAATTTGAACAATAACAAATTTCCTCGTTTGAGATGTCTTGTTAATTTCCCTTTTAGGCTTCTTATTATTACTCTATGTATTTATCATGTTCACATATGTTTTATTTTTTCTCCATTTTTGTATCTGCAACATGTACTTTTGTGTCCTAATTTCCTACATTCATAGCATTTTTTGTTCTTGAAGAAATAATAACTTTTAAAATGCTTACCTCCACCACCATGGAAGGTATTAGATATTAAGGGGTATTTATAGTCTTTTTTTACTGTTCTGTTAGGAGTTAAAAAAACGTTTGTAGTTTTTTCTCTTAAATGGTCAGATATTATGTATCTGTGAATTGTTTTTTCCTCAATCCTTGTGGTGTCAAGTTTCAAATTCACAATATGCTGACACTCTTCCGCTATTTTCCGGGGAGTTAATTTGGAATCCATTTCTAACTTAGCATGTATCCTGGATCTTATCTCCACATCCTTATTAGAAGTTAAACCCTGTACAAATATCAGGCATTTAAATAAATTAGGAGTTAATTCATTTAACTTGAACTTCTCACATTCTCGATTCATGGCTCCTGCATAAGTGACAAAATCTTCATCGTCAGACTTTACTAAGTTAAGACATTGCCTTTGTGAATTAAATAATGAACTCCTATCACCAAAAATTTTTGATAGTATTACAACAGTCTCATCAAAATTTATCTGTTTTTTTTGGCAAAATATAATTTACATATTTTTCATGTTCAGCAATTTACTTAATAATAAGCAATTTAAATAACCAAAACAAACAATTTACTTAATAATAACCAATTTAAATAACCAAAACAAACAATTTACTTAATAATAATCAAACTTTCTTTTCATCATTCCAATGCAAACAATTACATGTTTTGTATTTTCTTTATGTATATTTTTATTTGTTTCTATATTTTAGTGTTCAAACTGAGTTTTATTATAATTAAGTTATGGGATTTTAATTTAGTTTTTTTTAGTAATGGCGCACTGTAAGTAACACAAAGAATTTGTTTTCATGTCTGCATTTTGAAATGAGTTCTAATCTTTTGCTTAGGAGTTTATCTTGTTCTGGAAAAATAATTAGCAATATATTCTCCTCCAGACAGAGGTTACATTGTTTGTAGGTGTTGCTGTTTTTTATTCTTCATGTTATTTTTGGTGTGTTTTGGTTTGTGTTTTTGAGTTGCCATATATGCTTTGATAGAGCAATATTGTTTGCATATTTTCTGTTGTTAAAAGATGTTTTATGTGAGTAGCTCACCTGTTATTCCCTGTTAAAGGACGTTCCTCTAACATGGAGAATTAGAAAAACAAGAAACAAAAATTTATTTGAATAAATAAGCATGTCATAGAAAATAGGCACTGTGCTTGAAAGGAAATTGGAGGAAATTGTTTCATGGTACCAACATTTGTATTTGGTACACAAGAGTAGTCTATAAAGAGAGGACAAAATCCTTAACTACAAGATATGTCCTTTATAAATGGGATATTTGGTAACCTCACTTGTCTTGGGTTAAGCCATGTTTGCTAAATGTCAACTATAATGCAAAATAAAAAGAGGAATTTCCCAAAATCAAAATAGAGCATTTTTTTTACTCTGCAGACTTCACTTTTTGAAAGTAAAATATCATTTCTTTCAATTTTTTCTTCTTCTTCTGAACTGTAAATACTAAAAGTATGCATCAATTTTGTATTTCTTCTCATTCAGTTGGTTTTCTCTTAAAAAAGCTACTTCATTTTTTCTACCATAATATACCAACAAAAGTTAGCCTATATCATTTTTTCTCTTGAATGATTCATTCAAAAGAAGGTTGTGTTTTCTAAACAGCATTTCAAATCTGTCTTTGAGATCAGGAAGTTTTAAGTTAATAGAAATTTTGTAAACAGTGTTCTTTATCAGAAAAGTAGGCTTGATTAAGTCATTAAATAAAAAAACAATACACACAGCCATTAGAAGAAAAAGAATTAGAAAAAATCTAAAACAAAGCTATAAACAAAGGATTTTCTACAGTGAAAATTGAAATTTAAAATGATGAATAAAGAAAATTTTCAAACCTGTTTTGATATTCGTCTCCTAATTAAGCCAGAATCTCCACTGTTGCTCTATCTTTCTAGTCTTAGAATCAAGATAAAGCTAAATAAAATTTCTGTTTTGTTCTTCTAATACTTTTCCTCAACTGACAAGAAAATATACCAGTCTCTTCCTCTTCCGATATTTTTGAACGTGCCAAGAAGCAACTGTGGCAAAATATATAATCAATTTTTAAATGGCAGATCCATTAACTTGGTCTCAAACAAAGCCATTGTATATTTTCACCTTTTGCTAATACAGAAGGTCAATGAGGACAAGTTTTATACTTTATAAAATGATGAACACATTCATTATTTTGATAAAATAGAACTTATTTAACTATTTCAGCCAGGGCTAAAATTACAAAGAAGTGTAACTGGAGTGGAAGATAATAATGAATGAATGAGTGAATGAATACATGAATGAATGAAATATCAAATAGAAAGAAGAAAAAACAAAAATTAACTACCCAACATGGATCATTATTGGTAATGCTACATAAAAGAGATGAATTGAAAAACAATGAGAAATCCTTTCATTTTGTCTGTAGAACCAATTTTTAAAAAGTCAATATGATTCTCTTGTAGCAAACTATTTTTATCATTATGTTCCTTCTATTCATGGTTCTCTTGGATCAAAGGTGAAAGCAATGAAGTGAAGATGATGAGTTCCTGAATTCAATTCCTAATATTCAAATGGGAAATTTTTCAAGAAAAAAAATTGTCAGCTAACAAAAATAAAATTTCTGAATCCACAAAAAAAAACAGATGGAGTTTATAAAAGAAACAAAACAAAACCTCACACCAATCAGTTTCATATAAATTTTATTGAGTCTGCTTTTCTCTCAACAACAATGAAACCAAGAGATACTTCATATGATAATAGATCTTAGGATAAAATTTGAGAGCAGTCTCGTGTTTTCCTCATTCAAAAAGGTCAGCGTGCCACTGTATTTTTTTCTTGATACAATAATAAAACACTTAAAAAGATCCATCATATGTTCCAATTAGTTTACAAAGATAATCATTTATTATTCTTCAATGACATTTTCTTTATTTATAACAAACTCATGTAATTTTCTGTGAAGTTATCTCTGTTGTAAACAAAAGTAATGAATTCACTTACCTTGCTGTAATCCCTGAGACTGGATCGCACAGTTTCTTGATCCAAGCTGCTGATAGTTGTCGTTCTGAAGAGAGAAAAAAGTCCCTGGCGATGTCTGCAGCACAAATAAGTTTGTTATCAAGTTCTTTACTTGAATGCAAATTCTCTTAAGCAAAATATTTCTATGGATATGAGTACTTTTAACTAGACTCTTCCAGCATCTGTTATTCATTGTTTCAGCACAGACCAAAGTTTTGATATTTTGCATAATTGATAATCTGATATAGAATTTGATAAAAAGAAAGAACAAACAACCTTGAAAAGAAAAAAATTTATAATCTAATAGGATAAAAGGACAACAAAGATAAGCATTAAATGAGGATTCTATTTTCATCGATTCATTCAATATTAACTGATATTCTACAATATTAATTTCAAAAGGTCATTCTTAGATATATTTTGGTTGAATAGACAGACAGATGAATTCAATGGCCCAGAAAATATAAAGAAAAATGTAATTCATAGAATTCATTTTTCTATTTTTCTAGCTTTTGTGGAGCAGTTGTGTGTGTGCATTAAGTAATTGGAAACAAATTATTCAGTAGAAAAAATTAGTATATATCTTTTTATATTGAACACATGTTCAAGTTAGGAAACCAGAAAGAAGGTTTATTCAATAAAAGCCTCCCTTTCCCCCAATAGAATCAACAGATCATGATGAGCCATCAGGTTGACCATGGTCTGACTTGGAGAGAGACATGGGGATTTACCAGGTCTACTTGCCTGAAAAACAGTATTCAACCCAGAAATGTGG